>VXBU01017829.1:22959-39650 GCA_013400315.1 Bombycilla garrulus | reverse complement strand
ATGGGACAAGAAAATATACCTATCTGCAATATACCTATATGCAATAACTTGTCTGAAGAAACTGACTGACACTAACAGCATGTAGTGAATGGGTTTTTCAGGTAATGAAAATTGTAGAAAAGAATTAAAGAAAAATCTGGAGGTCATTTTGCTTAACATCCTGCTCCAAGCAGAAGGTTCAAAATCAGTGTCAGAACACACAAACAATATCCCCACAAACAAACATCTGACAGCATTTCATTTCTTAGCAGTCAAGGGTTTTACAAAGCATTCACATAAATGACTATATCCATTCCAAAAAATTCCTGGGGAACATATCTCTAGTACAGTTGGGCTGAAATGCTATAACTTATCAGTTATACATACTTAGGATTATACACACTTATCAGTGTGTAGAGAAACTTCAAAAGGTGATTTAAAAGGTATGTAATTCTTCTCCTTCCTAAACCGCTCATCTCCCGCCAATGTGTGCATCTTACTCTTCATTGTACCTGAAGTGCATCACAGGGCTATCTTTTTCTCTGAAATAAGAGGAAGTTAGCATTCTGTAAAAGACAAATTTTCTGAGAAAATTCCTAGGAAAAGCTGCTGGTTTGCTCTAACTCCTGACCACGGGTTTTTTTGATGGAACCGAAGAGCAATGGGGAGTGAAAAAATATCTTGCCAAAGCCTTCAAATGTAAACCATTACACATGGTTTTAGTACATCTCAGCTATGAAAGAACATCAGAGGTCTCACTGCCCTTTAACAAGGCAATCAAAACCAGTTAAACAGTGCTAATTGTCTCCACAGACTGCTTCCCCTATCCCCCTCCACTGATTGTAATAAATTATCTAATTACAGGGTTCGTTGTTGAATTCTTATTTGGCATACGGCCTGTCATTTCAGAGACAACACTTGGTAGCATTGGCTTGCAGCAAAAATAGAAAATGCCCTTCCCCGATGCAAAAAACTCAGCTCATACTTCTCCATGGCAGAATGGCCCAGGTGGCCCAAGCACCATCCCGCTGCAAGGGAAAGGTACATAAGCTTCGTGGACTTCACCGAGCCTTTGAGCAACATAAGGAGGGTGACTGCTAGCAAAAAAAAGCTCCAGAAGCATTTGAAAACCCTCAGGCTTCAATCAAATAGAGCAAAGCTATATTGAGACGTGCTCAGTAGCCACAGAGTGGGAAGGCTTATCTGAACACCTTCTGCTCAGAAAAGGAAATCTGCCTGGATAATTCCTTAGTAAAGCAAAAATCTGGCCAGTAATGGAACGCTGCAAACACCAATGCTGAAATTGTGTGTTGTTACATTTTCCTTTCCTCCAAAGGGAAATACTGGACAGTTTCTTCTGATTTACTGAGCAACTAACCAAAATGGCCAAATGAATGTTTTCTAGATACCATTACTGATAACACTCAACTGACACTCAATCAAGCCCTTGCTCTCCAGGCCTGGGAGGCAAGGGCCCCTGTGGATGTGGAGGGCTGGGCAACCCCCAGCGCTGCTGGCATCTGAATGCCAAGACTGGGAAAATGGGCTTGTCCTGTCTTGCTATCTAGCACAGGGGCCACAGTGGAGATGTGAGTAACTTTGTCTTCCAAGTACAAAATGATTGCTGGCAGTACACAGTGAACATGTCAGACTTGGAAAAATATATTTTAAAAAGGCCCAGGGGTGGTTTTCTTTTTTTAAATGGTAGCCACTGAAAAGTTATGCAAACACTTCAGCTATGGAATATATAATCAGATATCTGGCAGATGTGTTTTCTCCCCTACCACTGCTTCTGCTCTAAATGGGTTACTCCTACTAAATAAACACGGTTCTCTGCTTTTCTATTAATGAAACACTTCTGGCAGCCATAGACTAAGGCAAAGGGAGCTGCAAAAGGAAGAAGCTGGTGAGGGAGCATTAAGTCTCACATGAAAAATGAAAACAAGCCCAAACCAGAAGACAGCTATCTGAAACATGCACCCAGGCAAACAGGATTGGTTTTAATAAAACTGCTCCCTGATCCAAGACAGTGATGTTAAGCACCTGGCCAAAGCAGTGTATCTAGCTACATCAAAATAGTTCCTGTTTCTATCCATTTCTCATAAAAATGGAGATAGTAAAAATCAAAAACTGTTCATGGAGCCTGTGCCTATTGCTGCAAACCATGACCTTTTCTAGGGATTGATATTGCAGCTTTCCTCCTCACCCTCTCCTCTTTTGCTGTCTTTTACCCCAGAGATACCAACACCTTCCTCTTCACCCAGCCTTAGGAAAAAACTTATGGGGAAAACCCACAGGTCACATCTCAAAAAGTTGCTCAGATTTTCCTTACTTCCTGATGAGGTATAAAGGACAAACAAAGAGACCACACTTCCCACAGAAGCCCTTGTCACCTGATACAATATTCTGTCTGTGCATCTCCTGAGGAAATGAAACTGTACTGACTATGTGCATCATTTTTATTACCCTTTGAGGGAAAAATAAAAGGCCTGATTAATTAATTAAGTCCTGATTAAAATAGAATATTAGGTTAAGCTTTTCAACATTTTTTTTCATCCTGTATTTCTATCCTGTGGGAATACTTACCTTCTGGTTCAAGAGTTTTACTGTCTCTAAATTAATCGTAAGTGTAGAAATCAGTCATGTGGCATCAAATGTCTTGTAGATGTTCTAAAATAAAAAGGGAGAATACACTAAAAAATGGATGCAGAGACTCAGTAAACAAGACAAATATGGATTTATCAGTCATGTATAATTTTTATCTGAATGACCTGCTGTGAGAAGATAGTTCTTTAAATTATCTGAAAAATAAAAGGGAATTTTAACAAAATATTTGACTTAGTCTGAGAAGAAAGATCAGTGATTAAAGAAATATGTTAAGACAATGCCACAAAATGCTTGGAACACCACAGCTAAATATAGATACAAAAATTGGAATCCTTGGAATAATTTTCTGGTCTGAGCTGCACCTCACTACATTATCTGCTAGTTGAATTTCTGCTTGCCCATACACCCACTATGAAACTAACTATATTGGTTTAATTATGATGGGTGTCTCTTTGATATTTTTATAGACCTCGTATTTTTCATAGTTAATAATAATAATAATAGTTTTTCCTGTTAATTTCACACTACTGTTATTCTAGATCCATTATCAGGCTGAATTGTCTGCCACACATAACAAATTTGGACTAAAATCCCAATTAGCATTTTTCTACTGACATTGCTTCACTTGATTAAGAGAACAAAACAGATCTCCTTTGAGCATTCTTCTTTGCTTTGGTCTACCTAAGAAGCCCATTGATCTTGTTCTTAGTCTAAAAGCCCATGACAGTTCCATTTTTACCTGCCTGATGTCAGCAGCCACTTCAATCACCTCAGCCTTGTCCCTAAACCAGGACTGTTTTTGCTCCACAGTTTTGTGAAAATAGAGGGGTTTTTTAATTCTTCCACAAAACCTTTTTTAAGATAATAGAACTGATGTGTGAGATGGGAACCTTAAGTTCCATGTAACACACAAGTTTGTGCTGTATTTCCTCTTTTGATTTTCCTTTTTCATCCTAGATACGGACTTCTATACCTGCAGTGGCTTCATATCTAGCCTCTTGGCTTTCATATACTGAGAAATATAAAATATGTGGTATCCTTGTGGTTGAATGAAGCTATGGAAATAAATCCAACCAAACCAGTGCATGATGATTGCAAATGAAATATTCCCCAAAGTAGTCCTAATGCTACATAGCATCTGCTGAATCAAAGAGAAATGAGGGAAGGAAGACATAAGTTTCAATACTTACAGGAATAAAATATGTTCAGGATCAGATTCTTTCTTTTGAGAATGAATTTGACCTCACATTCCTTCCTCAGCATTCTTCCCTTATTCAGCTATAACCAAGACATCTGGTCAAGGACTGCAGCATCGGTGATATTCACCCCATAAAGGAAAAGCCATGCATAATTTCATTAGCTATGCTGGGGAAAAATCACTTTCTCAGTGTTCACTGACAATGAATGACTGGATGATAAACTGCCACAATGAAATTTAACAGTAAAAAAGTGCCCTTCACATTATGCATGCAGGGAAAAAACAGCCCTAGCCTTACATACATATGGATAGACTATAAATGTCTCTCAAGAAGAAACCTAGGGGGACTGAAATCACAGAATAAAATTCTTCACTGGCAAAAGCTCCATACTAAGAAAGTTTAATTTAAGGATGTATTAAAATGTATAAAAACCAAAAGAGAAAATGTCACATGACACTATGGAGAAAAGAAATATACTTGTTCAAGGAATACTGCATCCAGTACCCAAAGAAAAATGTTTTTAAAAAGTGTGTTGGGGAAGAAGGAGTACTAAGTATCTTTGGTATAAAGAGAGCGATCATCGACAGGATTCTGGCATGTAAAGCAGTCAATAGTAAAGTCATGTGCTGAGCTTCAAAATCCCCACCCAACTGTGGTCTGCATCCACTCCATGAGTAGTTTTTGTGCTCCATAGGATGATGTGGAAAACTGGGGTGCTGCATGCAAGCAGCTGTCTTGCCCAGCCAAGATAGCCAAATAGGGAAGAATTCAAACCCTCTCTGGAAGGGTGGGTTCCATGTGAGGAGTGAAGCTTGGAGAGGAGGGAGAATTTGAAAATTCTCCTGGTAGGGAGGGCACTCCTGCATCATACCAGTCACAACATCTTGCTAGTAGTGTAAGGTGCTTTTCACTGGGTGGGAGACCTGTGCTGGTTTGGGTGGGAAGAGAAGGACCAGACTCCCTTCTAGCCCACCTCCATAGAGGGCTGAAAAGCAATCCAGTGTAGGTGGTCTGACCTCCATGTGCTCTCACCTTTGCATCTCACCTGGTGCCAAGCTCTCCCCTCCTTTCCCATGCTATGCAGCCATGTCAGGTCAGCATCCTGTCAGGGTTTGTAGGCTTATCAGAAATGCATCAGAAGAAACACAGACTCTGGAAAGTGGTCTGGATCTCCCACAAGAAAAGATTTATTGTACTACTTTCTTTCAGCTGGGTTGGAGTAGCTGTACAAACTTTTTTTCTCTCTCTCTCCATTTTTGACATCTGATAGTTTGACTTCTGCCTGGAGCCTGGGAGCCTAGATGTTGGTAAAAAGTAATCAAGAAGTAATTACTCTTTCAGAAATAATTCAGTTCAGGTTTGGATACAATTTTAGATGGAGGCTTGGTGCAGTGGAGAATTTTTATTGTGTTGAAGTATTCTGGCTCTGCCTTTGGCAGTGTACACGAGGCTGTGTTTTAGCTTGCTCATTAGGGCAGAAATAAGCTGTCTCTCAGGAGCACATGGGAACTTGTAACACAGCTACACTAAAAGTCAGTGTTCACTCATCTTCTTCTGCTCTCTTTTTAAAAAGAGAACAATTTTGAGTTTCCAAGCCCTTGCTACTTGCCATGAACTCTCTTTTATATTCATGTTTCATCAAGAAGTTTTTTTCTGTTGCAGAAATGGTGAACTGGGTGATGCTCACACACACTCTTAATAACAACCAGGATGCACAGCATCCATCTTTGGGTTCTGGTGCAGAAGGAGACCTCTTGATGCCCCATCACAGTTCCTTCTGTATTCCAGAGGTTTGCCCTCAGAGGAGAAGGAGGAGGAGTAGGAGAGAGGAGGAGGAGGGACTGACTGGCAGGCAGCACCTAGGTGCTCAGCCACTAGCAGTAGTGCTGCATGCTTGTTGGGGCCATGTCTTTCCCCCCAGCAGCAGCTGGCTGGCCCCCAGCCCAGTGCCAGAAGCAGACACAAATGCTTTGGAGACTGAGAGTATTCTGCAACAACTCATTCTCTAATAGTGGTAAAATATCTGCTTCACCTTCACTGCATGGACCACCCATTTCTCCCCATCCAAGGTGAAGGTCTCTGCTGCTCCAGAGTGGGAATAGATCTCAGGCAAGCACTATACCCTGGGGCTCCCACATGGTGTACTGACACCCTTGCCAGCTCCTAGAGGCAGTCTGCACCACCAGGAGGCTGGGTTGCAGAGAAACATGGAGCTGCAGAGAAAGACAGTTTGGAGAGTAGCTGAATTACAATTCAGATCTTAGTTTGTCCTGGTAAGTAAATTATCCGTCACTCCAGACTAGAGAATAAAACCATAATTCAATCCTCAGTGAGCCC
The DNA here is from genome assembly GCA_013400315.1 of Bombycilla garrulus. Lineage (NCBI taxonomy): Eukaryota > Metazoa > Chordata > Aves > Passeriformes > Bombycillidae > Bombycilla > Bombycilla garrulus. The sequence continues at coordinate 33,528 of VXBU01017829.1, read as the reverse complement.
AGAGAAGGGAGATAAATAAAGCAAATCAGATGTGCGATTTCATGAGCTTTCGCAACCTCACAAATGGAGAGGCTGCTCCTTGAGGTAGCTATTATAGTTATACCACTATTGAGAAAAATTATGTTTTCATCTTGATACAGCCTAAATTCTGTTGCAGCACACAAGGCACCATGTAACACAATGTGTTGAAGCAGGAGTGGCAGGTGCACTTGTGCAGTGAATGGGGGCAGAGCAGGGTGGAATAGTTCGGCCATCAAGTCTATCTGAGTGTGGGTCTGTAAACCATGCCATAAAAAGGGTATACCTTTTCCAGCTGATCCACCAGCTGTCTTGTCAGGGCATTGTCATGATGCCAGTGCACACCATGCTGTAGCAGGACAGCTATTGGTAGGAGAGCTTTCTTCTTGGAGACACCAACTGTCAAGAAAAAGGCATTTTGCTCACTAGGTACTCTGAAGTGGATACGTTTTTTCAACAACCTCTTTTTACTTCTTAATTAGGCTGTTAAGTTGGCAGCCAGATCTTCAGCCTGGCCTCTCACCAGCCCCAGCAGGACTCTGGCGTAGGACTAACACATGTGCTTTGAGGGCGGTGTTTTCTCAGGCAGACTCCCTCCCTCCAAGTCCTACAGACATTCATTTGTAAAACAGCTCAAGCACCACCCTTTCCCCCATTTTATGGGCCTGAAGCAGCACAATCTGGCTGCAAACCAGCAGAACAAGCTAGAATATGCTAGATTTTAACCACATGGCAAGCACCAGTGAAACTGACTAGGGGACTCTCTCCCATTCTGCCTCTTAGAGATCTAGATAGGGCTTTGTATCCTTGCATCTACCAGAGAAGCACCAGATCCAGCCTGCTCACTGGGTACTTGCAGACTGTATGCCCAAGCAAGAGCTGTGTGCCTAAGGCCAAGCAAAGGGTACCCTTACTCCCATCTCACTCTGAAGGAGGTCACTTTGGGAACATCACAGGCCCCAGGATGTACATGATAATTCTCTCCAAATGCTTCTGCCTTTTCCCTTCACTTTCCTTTACTGTCTGGTACTGTAGGTGGCTCTCAGCCCTCAGGCAAATCTGAGTGAATAGGACCAAAACTAGTGCCACAGCTCAGATTTACATCAGAAAAGAAGCAGAGGTTCGTTTTCCTGGAGCTTGCAGAATGTACTTCCTCCTCCTGCTACTGCCAACCAGGCTGACCTGAGGATGGACAGCTGTCAGAGACAGGTGTGCAATCTGGAATGCAGACACTCCCTGGGACCCCAGACTTCCCAACTCCCAGGTGTAGCTGGGGCCTCATTTGTACTTCTCATTCTGGCCCATATATTTCAGCTGGTAGAGCCTACAGATTTGGCTTTTGTGTTGTTTACTTGCAGCCAGCTCATAGTTCTTTGCAGTCCAGCATGCAGTCATTTAATGGCTAAATCCAGGCTGCTCAGTGTGCCAAACAGCTCCAAGGCAAAAGAACTGGCATGTTCCTATGCGTCTTACTCCCCATGTTTCCCCAGGCCACACTAGCAGACCTGCATTCTGCTGTTGTATATACCTGTATCCAGTTAGACAGCTTTAACCACATTAAGGCGAAGGATTAAATCCTGAGGACTGTTCTTAGACATTTGAATTTTGCTTCCTGCTTTCCTTTTTGGACAAAGATCCATTATATCAAAAGAAATTTTTGTGAACTTCAGCTAAATTCAAAAGGAGTTCACCTAACTAAAGACCCTTGCTTTTAAGACAAGCCAAAGAAAATTAAATATGCTTTGTATTAAGTATAAACTCTTCATCCTACTGGAAACTTTCCAATTCTACTAGTAATGTGATCCATAAAAGAGCAAAGATAAGCAGCTAGACCTTTTTTTTTTTTAAAGTACCATTCACTAGAGCACCCCCAGTTATTTGAAGATACCATCTTGGGTCTGGTTCAAGTTATCAGCTAAACAAAACTACTCTATGGCTTACTTGTCTGATTTGAGTATAATTCAATGGTAAATCATTCACAACTCAAAATTTATGTGTGCATTTTTATTATCAAAATTTATGTGTGCATTTCATATGCTGGCAGTTATTGCAACATATATGCCACTATGGCATGGTACAACTACAAAATGAACCCTGTGTCAGCAAGAATCATCATGCTTGGGCCCCTTGCACCATGGCTGTTGACAACACTTTTCTTTCACAGGTTTAGAAATGGAGTTCTGTGGGGTTTGGGATTTTTTTAGGGGATGGAGCAAAATTCTTACTTTTATATGGAATGTTGCAGCCATATGGAGTCTCTGCTTCCAGACTGTGTTTGCAGGCTACCACAACTCTATTTACAGTGTGGACTTAAATTAAATTAAATCATCATTATACTATACTCTCCATAATTCACACCCCTATGCCTACTTCATTAACAGTTAATAGTTGGTCTGTATTAGCTACAACACAGTAGCAAACGGATCATCAATAATTTTTTCCACATCTCAAAAGTTTCATGTATTTCAGCATGACGGATTAGCTAACCAAGATTTTTTATCAGAAGCATATGGTTTGGACTGACTATCCATCACCTATATTCCTCTTTTGAATATCTTCACTAGATGGGATGAATTAAAAGCAATGTTTAACAGATCCACAGAAAAAATCATCTATAAGGGACAGAAAAGATTAACAATTCTTGAAGAATAGTAGCAAAATAATTGAATAAAGAAATATTTCACAGTAGCAAATTCGTACAACCCATGAATCACTGAGTTTTAGCCTAGAAAATCTGTAAGAAATCAAGTCAAATTTGATGCTTACAGACTCTGCTTTTAGACAGTTTTGATTTCTTATGGCTTTGGTAGCACATTGTTGTACAGATATTTTACCAGAGATTATGTCTGGTCAGCCACCTGTGCTACCAAAAAGAAGGATTTTCAGTAGGCATGCTTAAATGTTAGCATCTACCATAAAATGAGAAAGAATGTAAAGATAGATTAGGAACACGTCAGAAAGAAACAGAACCATACTTTGTATGAAGTAAATTCTGCACTTGCTTAAATCCCTACCTCTTAAAGACTCCATATGCTTAAAGCTAAGGGCTTGTTTGAATTACTTGAGAGTATGTGTGAAAGAGTGCAAGACAACTTATTTTGGACTTTAGTCCCCACTTCTCATTGCTTCATCTCCAAAGGCTAATGAAAAACTGTAAATGTTTTCTGGCTCAGTAATACACTTATGGATTAGAAATTTCCCAAGGGTATGTCCTGATGATTATAAGTGATCAAATTGCTGCTTGTATGGTTTTAGCGCACCCTAGTTGTGAAGCTTAACTTGTTATTTAACCCCTGAAAGTGGCTGAAGCTCCAGGGTTTTATCCCCTGTGAGAAGTGGAAAGGCAGTGTTTGGGAAGAGTCCCTGTTCCTCACATCCAGCAGCCCTGTTGCCAGGCAACCAGGGAGCAATGAATCAGGGCAAAATGACAAACTCTGACCAAGGGAGGAGTTGTTGTTTGCTGGCTCTACCTGGCAATACTGGGAGCAGCTGGAAAGGGGATGAGAAGGAAGGTAACATTAACCCATTGGAAGAGTGATTTGGCTTTGCAGGGGATTTTGTGGTTAGATGTGAATTTTCTCTGGTTTAGAAACACCTCTTCAGCCTCTTGTTTATACCTCAAGAACAACTTAGGAAGTGGAATATTTCAGATGGAACCAAACAAACCATCACCACATGGATTTTCCCTGCGGGATAAAACTCTGACATCTGTCATACCTTATCCCAGTGACTCAGAGAAAACCAGGTACCCCACTGCATTCACTGCTGTAAGAAACCCTCAGACAGACCTTCCCAGTTAATCCGCATGAGGTTCAGACATGGTAAAAGCACCAGAGAACAACAAATGACCACTGTTCATCTCACCTTTGATGGTCATAATGTGTCTGAACTTTACCAATAGTATATGGGGGTGAAACTCAACTTGTTGACCTCAAAATGAACTGAGTCCTCAGATATATCTCTCTGACTTTTATTTAACCACTTCAGAAAAAAAAAGAAAAAGAAAAAGGTGTGTAGGCATCCCCTAATGCTTCTAGATAGCAACTGGTACTGATCATTGTCAAGTATGTAATAGAATCATTTAGACCACTGTTTAATAAAGGTTTGATCATTTTTCTTTCCTTAAGGCAAAAAAGTCCAGAGAAACCTTTTGAAGCATTTCCGTTTTATGGTAGTTGAACTGTTAATGGAAAATATTTGGTTGGTGATTTTTCTTTGTAGCATAAAGACTGTTGTCAAGCAGTGAATGATGGCTGATTGCTACTTCCATGTTCCTTACAGCTCTGACTTATTACCACTCAGTGCTTCTGATTCATTATCTAAGTTCATGTATCAAACCAGAGCAGAACCTATCAGTTCACACATGGCAAAAGCATCAGTTGACAGAAGCTGGAAGAATGCACGAGAAAGCACAGTTTACTGAAGCATCTTACAGATTGCAAGTTTCTTAAATGTGCATGCAAACTCTTATTTTGCAATGAAGTCTCTGTGGGTGTATCCATGTGTTGCTTTACTTTAGCAGTAGTTCTTGCTTAGATCAATTTTTAAGGATTTCTTTTCTGAAATGTTGGGCTTATACTTCACACACAGTTCAAAACTTCCTGTAAAGTTTCTCCAGTTTCATCCCTTAGACAGTAGCCTTTTGCACAGTTCCTGCCATACCTATTTTCATTCTTACTAAAATATGCCAAACTCCTCATCAGGATGAACCATGCAAGAGAGAAGGATTTTTAACTTAATTTTTAAGTAAAAAAAAATTATAGCCAGCAAAATCTGTGAATTAAGTATAAATTACTTTCTTTTCTGTGGACATCATATATAAACTGTTCCTCCAGATGTGCAATGGAAAATGAAAAGAATTAGGTGCCTGAAAAAGATTTGGTATCATTTTGCAGATGCATTCAGTGACAGTATCTTTTCAACCTGCTTTAGCAGCAAATGAAAACAGAATGAAAGATGCTGTGTTTCAGCCAATACTTTCCTGTGGCATCTTCCTTTCAGCCATTAAATGTTTGGTTACGACAGATACTGCAACTCAAAAATATTCCTTATCTAAAAGCCATTCTGTGTTATCTTTCTGCATGTTGCCACTGCCTGCAAAGCCTAAGGAGCCATAATTCTTTTGAACTGCAACTGGACATGTAATGTCTGGTATTTCCACCTTTCCCTTTCCCTTTCCCTTTCCCTTTCCCTTTCCCTTTCCCTTTCCCTTTCCCTTTCCCTTTGCCTTTCCATTGCCCTTTCCTTTCCCTTTCCTTTCCCTCCCTCGTTTTGGCTCTTTCTTTGATGGTCTCACTTTAGTCAGGTTAGCAAAAAAGATAAAGCTGCATTTCTACTAAGAAGCCTCTTGGAGTCCCAGCCAATTGGTTGAAGGGCTGAGGATGTTGAAAATACATATCCAATTATGATCTGGCTGTGGTCCCTCTTTGGCTAATGTATCAAATGTCATTTTCAAGTGAAAAAAGCACACCCTGTCACTAATGTTGTTTCATACATAGCACAAAGTGTACTCTTAAGAAACAGCCTGATCTTCTGATACACTGCAAAGCTTTGTCAAAAATAGGATAATCTATCCAAAATACAAACCTACACATACAGGCAAAGATTTATGCAAGGTTCTCTACCAAATAAGGTAAAGTACAGACAAGCATATTAAAAAACATGATTAAGTCCATGGTAGGGATTTTTCAAGATATGGAGCTATATGTGCCCAAATACCACAGATTGGCACAAAAATCAACATTGAGAACTGTTTTCTAATTGCAAAGAGAAAGCACTAATGTGTTATGCGCCATGGAACAAGTCAGGAATTAAAGAATATAAAGCCTGGACTGTGGGAACTGTGGTTAGGTAAGGAAGTTGTTCAGGGATTGTGTATTACTTTATCCCTCTACTCTCAAGCCTTTCTGTTCCTAGTTGTGTGACTGCACTGAACACTGAAGAATCAAAGTCTTGTTCTCTCCCTTAGGATGTCGTGACTGCTTTCTGTTGCCTTTCTTCTTTTCTACTCAAAGATTTCTGTAGTGCACTGGAGTTTTGTGTAAGAGTCAATATTATTGTTTTGTTTTCCAAGATGAAAGACTGCTGGACAGAAAAGATCCTCCCCTCAATCTGTGCAATTGTGCTTAGTAAAAGTTTATTTACTTTTTTATGACTTGGAAAGGAGATAAGTGCTGTGGTTAAAAAGGGTTCTTTTTCCTCTGAAAGAAAAAAAGATAAGACAACTACAAGCTGTGGCAGGAGAAACAAGAATTTTGTGAACTTCTTCCAAAATTTTAGTTCCAAACCAGTCAGCTATAAATAAATGCATTAAGTCTTCAGAGAACTGGACTCTGTAGTCATTTATATATCTCATAAGTATGGTTTGCTTTTTCAAACACCAGATCTAATGTACTTTTCTTTTTAACATCCACTAATACTTGAGCACACAACGTACCTGTAGTTGTTCTTTATTCCACAATACCTTTATGAGAAATAAAGCACATTAACTATACAAGATTGCCTCCACCCAACAAAGTCCTAGTAACTCCTGTGCACACATTGATTCAGAAGAAAACAAAAAGATCTCTATTAAACATCAAGCAATGGAAATGTCTTCCTTACTCTTTAAAGGACTTTATTCACATAAGTCCAAATATTTTGTCACCTTCTAATGGTATTTAAGATGTCTGCCTAAAAATTGATGTAGGCTTGTGTCCTACATGAATTTCTATGCATACAAAACCAGTTTTTGGTAATAACCTGTCCTTTAGAAATCCTGGCTTTTTCTAATCAGCCCCTGGGCAAGCTGGACCCCCAGATGGCCCATGGGAGTATGAGCAGTGGTGGGGGCTGCTAAGAGGATGGTGTCCTGTGGGCAAGGAGCGGGCTGCTGGATCACATCCAGGTAGAGCAAATTCTAGATTAGCTTTTCTCTTATGCTTTCTCCCAGATGTGAGCTTGCACTTCCTCCTTTTCAGTACTGTTCTGGTATGGGCAAAATTTGGGAGACAACCTATAAAGTGGTTCCTCCAGAAAAGCCAATTCAAGTGGCCCCTTCCCCCGCAACAGGTCCGGGGGAAAAAAAATCCTTAGAGAGAAGTGGGAAAAAGCTGTTTATTCAACAGTCAAAGCACTCCCCAGCACAATATGAACAATATAAAACAACAAAGTGTCGCACTGCTCCGAGAAGATGACAAATTGAGAACAGTCACTCTCGTGGGTTGCTCAGTCCCTTCAGCTCTGGAAAATGCTGCGGCCTGGGCCAGGCGCCGGTGGGCCACAGCTGGGGACTCCTCGTCCTCTTCCAGGTTTTCAGTCCAGGGCAGGTTCAAAAACAGTTCCAAGGAAAAGAACAGAACCACAATCCAGGGAATTTTCTGCCTCAACTAGCTAACTAACTAAAAAGCAAAAGAAAGGGCTCTCCGGCCAACTGCCGAAGTACTGTCCCACCAAAGAATGCAGGGGAGTAGGTACAGTGTTCTGATAACAAAACTTCATGTTTCTTTTTCTCCCCCTTCACTCTCAGATCCCGTCTTAAAGACATAGAACTCAACATCCAGCACAAACAGTCACACGATTTGTCTATACAAGCACTACAAAGTCACTCCAGGACAAGTACCTAGCAGAAAACCTGCAGGACACACAAAAGGAAATTCCAGAACATGTAACTGCCCCATTTCTCTGGACTGCCTCACACAGGAGAAGAGGCTGAAGTGTGTCTCAGATTTCCTTGTATTGACATTTTCCTGACTTCTAATATGTCTCTTAAAAGCCATTGGCAATGTACCAGTACCAGAGGCTAGGCCTGGCAAGGGCAGGGTTTTGTCACTGTAAAAGGGCTTAAGGAGAGCTTAGATAGCTAGTTATGGTTTCAATTTGTCTTTCTAAAACTAGGCCTCTAGGGCCTGGAAAAAGGCCTGGAAAAGTCTGTATAGACCTCATGCTGTCAGCTTGGTTTTACAGATCTCATTTCTGTCTGGCAATTTTCAGGCTGCCCAGGGAGAAATTTGGCCTGTGGTTTTCTAGTACAGAGGACACTTTCCAGCTGGGAATGAAGCCAAGTTATTGTGAACTTTACTAATGGCGGATGGCGTACACTGGCTCTAGGTTGGATATGTTTTTCCAAAGATGAAACCAAAATCCTGAGCACACAAAAGGGAAATGGTTGCAACAGACAGCGTAAGACTATGAATGCTTTGTTAGGCCACCAGTCTGTTAATGGCACTTCATGCGAATTCATAAGAAAGACTCACGTGTATTTTTTTTTTTATTTTCTGCTTCTCATGAGTTGGTTTTTAGGATCTCTCTTAGCCCCAAGTGGTGGGAGTGGATCAAAGCAACTCCTAATTTTGGAACCTGATGGCTGGCCCTGCTGGGATGGGATTGGAACTAGCTGGGTAAGGCACTGGCTGGGTAAGGGTCTGACTCAGAGAGCCCGAAAGCAAAGTAAGCAACAACCTGCTCTGAGCACAAGGAGTAACTCCAAAGGGAGCTCTGTCCCAGAAAGAGTGGGCAGCTCAATCTTACCTCCTTTCTGCAATTTTTTAGGCTGGTATTTTCACTTCTTTTTGGTGATAATACAGTGTACTTTCTTAGTTTTCCAGTGTACCAATATAAATTTGCAATGGTTATATTTGTGTTGTGTTGACCCTGTCTGGATCCCAGGTACCCACCAAAGCTGCTCTGTCACTTCCTTCCTCAGCTGGACTTGGGAGAGAAAATATAATTAAAGGCTTGTGGGTTGAGATGAGGAGATGGAGAGATCACTCAGCAATTGCTGTCATGGGCAAAACACACTCAATTTGAGGAAATTTGTTTAGTTAATTACTGATCAAAATCAGAATAAGCTAATAAGAAAGAAATCCAAATCTTAAAATACCTTCCCCCCATCCTTCCCTCCTTCCTGGACTCAATTTCATTCCCAATTTTATCTCCCTCCTCCCTCTGAAAGTTGTATGAAGAGTGTAATGGTGGCTGCGGTCAGTTGATGACACATTGTCTTGCTTCTCCTTCCAGCAGCTCTTCCCCTGCTCCAGTGTGGGATCTTCCCATGCAAGACAGTATTTCACAAATATCTCTATCATGAGTCTTTCCCACATTGCTGTTGTTCTTCATTATCTGCTCCAGCATGGGTCTCCAAGTGGACAGAAATCCTGTCAGCAAACCTGCTCCCCTAAGAGTTTCCTATGACGTGACAGCTTTCTTCAGGTGTCCACCTGTTCTGTTGTGGGGTCCTCCACAGACTGCAGGTGGATCCCTGCTCCACCATGACCCTCCGTGGGCTGCATGGGCACAGCTGTTGCAGCATGGTCTTCACCAAGGGCTGCAGGGAAATCTCAGCTCCAGTGCCTGCAGCATCTCCCACCCGTCCTTCACTAGCCTTGATGAGTGCAGAGGTGTTCCTCTCACTTGTTCTCACTCCTCTCTTCATCTAAAGTTGCACAGCTTTTTCTTCTTGAATATGCTATCCCAGGGACACTGCCACTGTCACTGATGAGCTCGGCCTTGGACAGCAGCAAGTCCATCTCGGAGCTCTGTTGCACTGGGATTGGCTCTGTTGCACATGGGGGGAAACTTCTGGCATATTCTTGCAGACACAACTCCTCTAGCTACCCACGCTACCAAAACTTTTGACATTTAAACTTAATCTAGTACTTCTAATTGACTATTAGATGAAAAATGCATTGTGCACATAAGTCCCTGCAGGAAAAAATTCTTCTGTCCTCCTCTGAGCATCAACACGTTATAATTTGCAGGAGCAGAGCTGTACACATCCATGCAGGAATTGTGACAGGAATTCTGAGGTCAGAGCACCAATGAGCAAACTGTCACTGGACATAGTAAGTGTTAATCACAGGCCTGCACAGACAATAATTAAAGATAATAAAAGATAATAAAAAATAATTCAACAGCAACTCAGAAGCAGAACAAAACCCTCAAATAGTCTTAGATGACAGAGATTTGGAGTTTTAATTAATTCACAATCCATCCTTAAAATTTTCCTCTAGGGTAACCCAGAACAAGAATTTTAACTTCTTTTACTAAAAAGGCCCTCAAGACCTAAAAGAAGAAAGAGTTTAGTATTTTTCATTTTTCTGGCTGCAAGTTAAATACTGGATATATCTCAGAGCATTACGGTCTGTGGGTTGTTTAACAAGCAAGCAATCAAACTTTGGAAAGATGTGAACTTCCCCTTTAGCTCCATCACTATGCATTAATACTGCTATGCTGTTGTGAGAGCTATTATAATGACATGCTGAATTAAGTAACTAGTACTTCAAAAATTATATATCTAATGACTTTTTGAAAAGATTCTGACATCTTTGCTTTTCTCAAAAATCCTTGAAATACAGTGGGTGAAACAGCTACTTTTCATTTGTTGCATAAAATTTGTAAAGAAGGATTTGTAAAGAACAAACCTATTGAGGTTCATTACAACCCCCACTCTCACTTGTGTTCTCTGAAAAATAACAAGATAGGTTTCTGTGAAAGCACAGAACAAAGGAGGAGAAACAGCCACTTGGATCCATTTGGATCATGTCCTGGATCCTTACTCCTATGAGTAATATC
>VXBU01017829.1:0-14200 GCA_013400315.1 Bombycilla garrulus | reverse complement strand
AATGAAGAGATCAGGACCTGCCCCTCAGCTTCCCCTTGTGAGGACATGGAAGACCACAATGAGGTTTCCACTCAGTCTCCTCTTCTCCTGAGAAAAGAGACCAAGCAGCCTGAGGCTGAACAGACCACGCAACCTCAGTTTCTCCTCATACAGCTTCCCCTCCAGACCTTTCACCATTTTCATTGCTCTGCTTTGAACACTCTTTAATAGCTTTACATCTTTCTTATATTGGTCAAAAGTGCCCCCAGCACGCAAGATGAGGCTGCCCCAGTGCAAAGCAGAGTGGGACAATCCCCTCCCTTGCCTGGCTGGTGATGCTGTGCCTAATACTCCCCAGGACACAGGTGGCCCTCCTGGCTGCCATGGCTGGGTCAGGTTCAGCTTTCTGTTGACCAGGATATCTGGCTCTCTTTCTGTTGTGCTGCTCTCCACACTCTCATTCCCCAGTCTGTCTGTACATCTAGAGTTGCCCCATCCCACATGTAGAATCCAGCACTTGTCCTTGTTAAACTTCTTGCGATTGCTGAATCTTGTTTTGCTTCAGGGTGAAGCAGTTCTTCAAATGGCACAACTGTGAAAACAGAGACAATGAGGTACTGAAATGGTCTTAGGAGGTAATTTAGTCTTTCACCCTAACCCAATAGGCAGAAGCAATTACATTTGCATTATTTGACAGATGCTCGTTTAACCTGTTTTTGGAGAATTCTTGAAGATGGGACTCTGACCTTCCAGTCAATGCAGTTCCCTGCCTCCCTCTCTTTACAGGCAAAGAAAAAGAAAGCACCCCTCTTAACCTAAATCTCCTTTCCTGCAATTCAAGTATTTCACTTGCTGTGAACTTTCTGATGGATTGGGAGAATGGTGTATTAGGACCACTGTGCAGTAATCTTTTATAGAGTAGTTGAAGATAGTAATCCTGTGTTATCTGCAGCCTGCAATGTCTTCACCTGAGTCTTTAACACAATACTTATTCTTAGTATTGATGATCTCCTTTCTTAATTTCATATGTTTCATCCTGGGCAATTTACAGAATGCTACTCACAAAGTGTATAGAACATATGCAGTGGGAAATCTATAAAGCACCTATACCAGCGGATGTTCCTGGCATAGGTCTATCCCCTGCTACCTACCCATGTCAAGACTGACCTGGAATTTCCCTAAGAAACACTTGGCTGTGAGAAGAGTAGGCTTGGCAGTAGCAGTAGAGGATTCCCGAAAGACCTGGTTTTGACTCAACAAGTCAGATGATATTTATATACTGCTCAAGCTAATAGTGTGTGCATATGCAAAGAATGCTATTCATTATCAAAAGACCCAGTCATGACAGTGATTACTACCTGGTTATTGTGAAATATACCATGAGGCATTTTATGGGAACTCTGGGGTGAATGGAGTGCATAAGACCTTTGGAAAAAACAATAGAAATATGCAGCACAGAGACTTTATGTAGTTAACAGAGATATCTGTTCCTTAAGTGCAGCCAGAAGAGTGAGGACAAGCTCTCTTTCTACCCTAAAACAAAGGGTCAAGGAGCCACATTATGCCTTGTCTTGGAATCTGAGCCAAATTCCACAAAAGAAAAAGGCACTGTTAAAAAAGTAACCTGCTTATTAAATGCAAGTGGAAAATAGAGATGGCATATAAACAGCAATAATGCAGAGCTGGGAAATAAGCTAAAAACATTTATTCTAACTGGAAACATAAATCAAATACAATATAACAAAGGTTCTCTGCAAGCATTTGTTTATGGCTGAAGGCTCCAGAGAGCCAAAGCCAGTGTGTGGTTGATTCAAAGATGCTCCACAGAAGTTTGTCAGCCTCTTTCAGTGCCTTACTGGGAAACTGGCTCTGAGACCAATGTACTTGAATCTTTCCATTTAAGGGGAAGGATAACAACAGAAAAGTAGTTTAGCATTTATGAAGAAGGAATAGAGCACAGAAAAAAAACCAAAAAACTTAATTTCTTCTAAGTTTAAGAAAAAATAAACTGCTGACACAAATATTCACAAAACAGATGAAGTGTAGCAGAGCTGTAGAGCTGTTCACCCACCAGAAAAAAAATAGTCTCAGCACTTAAGTCATCTTCCCTCCCCAGTCTTTCACCACCAATCTCCGTTCCTGCTTTTCTGGTGTCCTTGAGACTTTGGTAATTTCAGTAGCCTGAAGTTCTGACTATTTGGACTATTTGTATTTTTTAGTTTTTTTCTGATTTTGAGCTAAGCTGCATAAAACTTAACCATAACAGTAGAGAAAAGAACTGAAAACCCATCTCACACAGCCTGAGGCCTTCAGCTGATCTCAGCTGCAGCAATGCTGCTATTCAGCTATCCACTTTTGGCTAAGGTGGTTCTCTGTAGATGTTGTGGTACTTGCCAAGACTGCTCAAACGTTTTGGAGAAAAAGTAAGAAATCTATTTCTTTAGTGATTCCTCCAGATAACCAATGACTCAAAGTCAGCAGCTGCTGAGAAGAAGGAGACTCCTATGTTTATACAAAGAATACAGAATTTGAAACAAATTTGAAACATCAGCATTTCCCCCTGGAAATAACAACATTGTCATTGCTGTTTACTTTTGCCACCTTAATGTAAGAATGGACATTATCAGTGCAGGGGGCTGTGGGAAAGTACCCCATCAGGGCAAGACAATCTCAAATAAAGATGCAGCAGGAGAGGTAGGACCTCTAAAGAATCACCATTGGTGAAGGAGAAAAAGCGCACAGAAAAAGAACATTGAATATATATCAAAAGTGGAAATATCTCACTTTGCTTCCATGGCAACTATGCCTATGGAAACCCCAGATGAATAATAGATACAGAAAAGCAAGTGGCAAGTTGCCTTATTGGCGGGTTCCAATTGTTATCATGGTATAAGAAGCATAGATTTCTGAAGAAAAGGGAAAGAAACCCAACACAATAGCTAATGGGTTTGTCCAGGTCGATCTAGAGCATCTGGTCATGAATCCATATCTGCATGGAGACACATGCTCATGTGCAGTGCTATGCCAATCTGAATCAGTTTATCCAGTTGCAGTGCTGCTGTTTTCTTCTGCTCTAGTACTTTGCTGCTATCAAACCTGAAGCTGAGAATAGGAGGCAAAGTTTTATGTCTCTGGATTGGCTTGTACTTCTCTGTAGAAAAAAAATGCTCGCAGTAAAGGTGAACAAAACCCAGACCTCTGGAGGAGGGACTAAACCAACCATTATTTATTTAATTGAAACCCCCTGGAAAAGTCTATGTGTCTGTGACAGTGTCTTGTGAAGTTCACAATTTTCTTTCTATTCACTAGCTTATTTTAAATGAATTAATCTTGTATTTGCAGAGAAGGAAGCTAGACCAGACTCACTTCCCAAGGAAATCTGCTGCTTCCCTACACTTGGGTTAAAGATGGGAAGAGAAAGCTCCCTTTTATGGACCTCAGATTATTGTCAATTATGGATTTTTTTCGTTTAAGCAGTGATGAAGTCGCAGTAAGTAGCCCAAGAACAATTGAGAGAGACTTCAGGGCCTTGGAAGGATTCATTAGGGAATCACGAACACAAGAAATGTTCTTTTCTTTCCTTCCAGTTGCTGGGAAGGATGAAGGAAGAAACATGAAGACCCAGCAGGATTAATACTGGACTCCAAGGCTAGTGTCACTGGCAGAAGTTGCTCTTTTTTATCATGAGTTAGTCTACATGACACCAAGACTGCTGGCATCATGATGGGGTATGCCTTTTCTAAAAGGAGAAAAGGATCTTTGTGGAGGAGTTGATCTTTGTGGAGCAGGCTGAGCACCAACCAATGAAATTTAACTAAGGCAGTACTGGATTCTCCATCTAGGGTGGGGTACCTGATTATGCATAAAACTGGAAGGAGAGCAGGCCCTGCAGAAAGAGATCTGGTGTTTTGAGTTGATGACAAGTTGAATATGGGTCAGCAGTGTGCCATGGCAGCAAAGAAGCATCAGGCACTGCATTGCTGTGGGAGGTGATTGTCCCACTCTACAATGCACTGATGTGGCCTTGCCTCAGGTCCTGTGTGCAATTTTGGGTGCCTCCATACCAGAAGGCTACCAAACTGTTAGACTGTGTCTGGGGGAGGCTGTCCTGTGTAGGATCTGAAGACTTGGGATGAGTGGCTGAGATCACTTGGTTTGCTCAGCTTGGAGAATGCTGAGGAGTGACCTCAGGACAGCCTACAACTTCCTCAAGGGGGAAAGCAGAGGGGCTGGTGCTGATCCCCTCTCTCTGTGATTACTAACAGGGCATGAGGGGATGGAATGAAGCTGCATCAGGAGAAGTTCGCACTGGGTATTACAAAAAGGTTCTTCACTGAAACAGGCTCCCCAGGGAGTGTCACAGCTCCATGCCTGTCAGAGCTCATGGTTATATGGCAAAGTTTTAGGTAGTCCTTCGAGGAGCAGGGAGTTGGACTCAGTGATCCCTGTTGGGAAATTACCTCAACAGGTGCCTTGGGACTGCCTAGAGAACACAGAGCAAAAATGTTAGCTGGTGTTCAGCTTGCTCCAGACCAAGTGGGACTCAGCCAGAGCTGGACTCAAGATGCTGAGCATTATCCTTCAGTGACTAGCACAGTCAGTGGAGAAGCTATTACCAGGCGCACAGAAAATAGATGCAGAGGTCATGGACCTGCTGTGTGACTTCAGATGCCTTTGCATCAAATTAAAAAGCACAAAAGAACAAATGGAAGCAAAAACTGAGCATAGAAATACCATATATAAACTAAGCACCTGGAACTGTTTCAGTTTCAGCTCAAAAGAATTGCTCTAAAAGTTGCTTTGACTGAGTGTGCAGAGTATTCACCACTCAGTTTAACATAATTACAGATCTTTTACCCCTTTACAAAACTCCATGTCTCATAAACATCTCCAGCATGCTTTGCATTCTTTCAGAGTGACAGACTCTTGGAAACTGCATCACTTGTGGCCAACTGACCAGCACACCCTTGCATCTGCTTCTCTTCTTCCCAGGCTTTGGAGTTTCAAAGTCACACTTCAGAAAAAAAATTATTAAAAATTATTATTTCCTATTCCATGACAGTCTGTGGTTTGCTATCCTAACTACATCTAAACAGCATAACTTGTTAATCAGGTACAAAAATATTGTGGTGATTTGTTGCCTTCTTGTAATTAGACCCTTCTGCATTTTTGTTTTCTACTCTCATTGTGATACACTTAAAACACAGAACAGACTTCCTCCTCATTAGTTTTCAAACACATGATTGGGGCTTTTTTTATTCATGGTACTAAATTAGTTCTGTCATATGCTTTTGCAAAAAAAGAAAGCAAGTATATTTGGAAATTTAAAATAATTCATAACAAATCTTGAATAATCTCACAACTATTTTGTGAACACGCCAGGAAAAGAGCTCTTCTGAATCAGTCCACAGTCCTGCTTAGTCCCCTGCTTTGTTTCTAATACCAATGAATGCTTATAGAAGTATAAAGTATGGGGTACCTGTCCCTAGTAACCCAGACCTCCTGAGATAAGGATTGCATGGGGTTTGGTTGATGTTTTCTTCACCTAATACCTTTTCACTCTATTTTTGCTTTTTGACAGGTTATCCTCTGACAAAGTATTTCAGGGTTTGACTTTTAGCTGGCTGTAAGGGGATTTGTTCTGGGGTTTTTGTCCTTCCTTTGTGCCTCTTGGTACTTGTGCTATGACCCACAATGAATTGAGAGATCCCTATTCTTTTTCTAGTATTTCAGAGGCCTCTGTTACACTACCTATGTGCTACTTTTTTTTCCAGGGTGAAAATCCTGTAACATAAGCCCTTTTCATGTGCAAGTCACCCCCCCGCCCCCTCATCACCTCAGCTCCTTTCCTCCATGCTGACTCCCACTGGGTACAGACTCACTGACAGTGAGGCCAAGCTGAGTGGTGTGCCAAGAGAGCAGGCTGCACCTTTGTGCCCAGCCTGCCCCACTCAAAGGTCTTTTCCAGAAGGGCCTGAGGGGCTAGGTGCACATATGGTTCTGAGCAGGCAGGACAGCTGGCTGCTGGAAAGGGATGTTTCTGAGACATATGCTCTTTTGATGTCCTTCCATGCTTTGTGGGTCCAATGCATAGCTGCACCACATCTGCGCTGCAGAAGTCCAGCACCTCCGTGACTTGTTGTGGCGCCCACAGCTGTGGGGAGCTGCACGCACGAGAGTATAATGGGATCAGCAGAACCCCTCCAGGGCAATGCATATTCCACTCCTGCCCAAGTGCCTGCTTCTAGTCCCTGGTGATGGGATACCCAGGGTCCTTGCACACTTGGGGTCCCTAGTGTCCACAATACAGCCCCTGTAATTTTTCTGTAAATCCTCCAGAACAACAGACATCAACAGGAACAGCAACCCAGCAACCACAGCAACCCAGCCAGTCCCTTAGAAATGACAGACAAAAGCAAGGTGTTGGCATTATCTCAGAGGAGGAAAAGCACATTTCTGTACTACTTGATGGGGGTGCCTTGGAAAGAATTGGTGCTTCTCAAAAGCTGGGGAAATTGCTGCTGAAAACATCCCTGTCTCTTTGGCTCCAGCCCAAGCACTGTCCCTAGCCAGGAACAGAGAGGTTGGAATGAAAGAGCATATCTGGTGCTCAGGGGTTTATCTGTGTAGGTTCTAAGTCCTGCAACACTCTTTGCAGCCTGACCACAGCATAGTTGTTTAGTGTTCTATGTCTAGTTTTATAGAAGACAAGAAGTGAAAAATTACCCTGCTACCATATGGGCCAGGTTCCAAGACTTGCTGGACACACCTGACCAGGTGGTATCAACATCCAGTCCTGTATTGTGCTGTAGTATTGCCTCAACCCCAGAAAGCTTTGGGCAGAACGGACGGTGGAGCTGCAGAAACACCCGCCCTGACCTCTCCAAACTATTGTAAGGTGAGATTTTAAAAGCTTGCTTTGTCATATGTACGTTAAGCCTGCAAAGAGTTTTCCTTTCTCCATTTTTCATGACCTGTCATGTTTATAACAGACTAGAAAAAATAAATTGAGTTTTTCAGAGCTGAATATTCTGAAATGTGTTTTAAAGAAGGAATGATGTAAATTAGCCGTATGTATGTGCAATTTTCAAATTATTCAATGAAGTCCAAGCTACAAAGTCACTGAGACATGCAAACACTGCATATGTAGTCTCCAGTCAGGCTCTGACAGCACCAATATGCAAACAGCTGCAGTTAATAAAAACCAGCATGCCAGTGTTGCTGGGAGATGCAAAAACAAAGGTGTAGTCTAGGAAAAAAAAAAAGAAAGAAACCATTACACATTTGTTGATAATGAGATTAATTTCCAGTTATTTCTTTTTTTAACTTGCTGTGTGATGCAGTAGACATACATTTTAACATTTAAAACATTTCCCTTAAAAGCAACATGAAAATATATTGAGAAAAGCAACATTTACAAAATAAGATATTAAAAGCAATTGATAACTGAGGATCAGGATCCATGTTCTATTTAAAGTTTTTAAAGCAGCACTTTCATTATTACTCACAAGTTATCACACAAAAATTGCGCTGGTATGAACACATTATCAGGCCAAGTAGCTTGACATGGGGAGAGAGAGAGAGAGACCCTACTAAACAGCCAGGAAGTGCAGGAATGTGTCCTTTGTAGCTCTAAACATAAACACATTTATGAGCTGAAAGTGTGCTTCAGATTGTATTACAAAGTGGGATTCCATATGGCAGCTGAGGTCCAGAGCTAGGATGACTCAGGAAGTCAAGATGAAAAGATCAGCACAGTTTATTGAACAAGACTGATGGTTTCTGATGCACCCTTAGCTTCATGGTATGAACAGGCAGAGCTTGAGACACCTCTTGCAGTAACTGGAAATCATGACTACATTTTTCTATTTACTTTCTACTAAAAAAGCATATACACCTAGTAAGGTGTTTTTGTATGTGAAATTTTATATAAGGAATAGACATCTGATTGATTACAGCTGTAAAATGTCTGTAGAAAACTGGTGATAAAAAAAGCTAGAAAACAGGCATGGACCAAATATTTTTATGAGATCTAGGAGTTTTGAACCAACGTTTTTAACAGTCATTTTAGGTAATAAAGAAAGCAGTAAACTTTCCTCTTTCACATATATGAAAAATAGGTAAACAAAGCACTGCCCAGACTGGAAATTACTTCTATTTACTCCTTACTATATTTCTGCTTTGACAGTTGTTTTTCTGCCTTTGCTTGCTGAAGCAAAAGCCGACTTCTGTGCAAATTCCCTGCAGTAATGACATCTGGAGGAAGCTGTCCATCCATCTGAAAGTCCTTTCAGGTGGGGATAGAGTTAAACTTCAGCCTCAGAAAAGTCAGCCGTGCAGCTTGAATGGAGAGTCCCACCCATCCAAGGAGAAGGGAACCTCTTCCTGGAGCTTCCCATCTCTGTCCACAGCAACATGCCTTCCTGTGTTGGCCAGGAGACATTGGTGACCATCTTGATGCTGGCTACTGATGAATGACAAAGTATCTACTTTATTTTGGGATACTGAGTGGTAAAACACCTGGTCCTTTTAGTTCTAGTCATTCTTGTAAATTCCTGGTTTTATGTCATTTGTGGTCATAAATTAATTTATTTCAGAGCTTAAAGAATATGATAAAAGACACCATTGTTTCCCTACAGTGGTTCTGATCTCTGCCTCTTTTTTCACAGTGGTCTCTGTGCACAAATGATCCTTCCCAGGTTTCTCTCTCAGGTTAACAGGCAGTGTTGTTCCACATCAAGAGTGGAAGACAGCATCTAAAAGTGATCAGCCTTTACAAACATGTCTGAGTGAAGCCAGGAAGAGATGTCAGGCTACCAAGCAAAATAGCAAACAAAGGTACACCTGTGGAAGGCGTGTTTGACAGCAGGGCTATTCACTGCAGCCCTCAGAATGCTAGTGACCCATGGCAAGGATCAGTCCGAACTTGAGTGAGGTCTGGGTGGTTCTGCAGCATAACTATAGGCTGCGTTACCTTCTCCATGCAGTATTTAGGATAAAGACAGCTCTCTGGAAGAGTGCTTCCTGAGCCGTTTGGGCTTTTTCCTTTGCTCAGCATAGGTACAGTGTTCCCTCCATGGCACCTGGGGGAAGACTGTGCAAGTCTGAGGCATGGAGAGCTGTGCCAGGACTTGCACGTCAGGCAATCCCAGCTGTAGCTTCAGGCACAGCGCAGGCACCATGCCATGGCTCTGGGAAGATGTGCTCTCCCAGACCACAAGAGCTTCAGCAGCAGACAGTGGCCAGTCCACCTGCTGCCCCACTCCTGCATCAGACTTGCCATTTTCTGCACCGCATGAGAATGGTGGTGCATGATGGCTGAGCTCCAGGGCTGGTGGAGCAAAAGCTCAACCATCTCAGCAGGCAGGCTTTGAGGGGGCAGAGCAAAATGCTTCAGAAAGCAAGAGAAAGTCATGTACAGATCAGCAGAGCAAACAAAGAAACAAAGGAGCCCAGACATTAGAATTCATGCCCACTCAGTGAGCCATGAGATGAATGCAGAGAGGGAGAGCCTGTAGGATGCCTAAGCCAAAGAAAAGCAGAGGAAAAGGAGCTCAGGGGAAGCCACCAGCCTGTGTGAAGAAGATCAAGCTCCCAGTAAAAACCTCAGGGAGTAAAGAGTGAGCTCTTGGTGAACTTGTTTAAGCTTTGACTATAGTATGACAAAGAAACCACAACTGTTTGGCCCTTGATAAAGGGAGGAGGCAGATTACTGGCAGGCCAAAACTCAACAGAGCCACTGTGTCTGACCTGTCTTATGTTAATCCATAGTACTCCCCAGAAGATCTCTCTGGCAAGATGATTTTACCAGTATGGATATGCAATGATGAGTGCCTCCTTTTCTGCTTCACTATGAGTAATCCAGATGGGGACAGTAATAGCTTGAACTTTAGGGAAGTTTTAAAATATCTGTATTTTTAAGGTTGCCTGTTGCCCTTGACTTTGTGACATTAAAACAAAGCTTTAAGATTCAGCAGAATACATGTCTCTGTGTGTTCATAATGTTTCTGATGCCAAAACACACACACCAAAAAAAAAAAAAACCCAAAAAAAACCCAAAAAACAAAAACAACAACAAAAAATTAATTGACTGTCACTAAAGAGTCAAAAACTGAATCTGTCAGAAAGAAAGGAAAATGTACTTTGCTTCCTCTCATTTTTGTATTACTCTTGGCATTTTAGCTGGGGATCAAGATATCCAAAACCCATTCTTCATTTTTTTTATTCAGTTCCACAGGTTATATGAGCTCTACATCATCATCAGCTTTGAGTTCCCTTTCCAATAAGCTTGAATAGGACATTTCTGTGTGAGCTTTCTTCTATACAGCTCAGTTTGGGTGCACCCCTGGATGTGCAAATGCTCACAGAAATATAGGGCTAGTGGAAGAGAATGACAAAAGGAAATCCTCAGTCCACAGAGGATTGAGATATAGTTACCATCTTGTGCAAGCCTTTTCCTCCTCCCCAGGTATGGTGTTTACATGAACAAGGGGAGGAAAAATCAAGGGAAGGGAGCAGCAAAGTGGAAGAAGCTGAATTTAAAGCAGCAGAGTTTTTGGTAGAATTAGCAAGCTCAGAGAGACTTCTAAAGCCTTCAGAATGCCAAAAGCTACCTTCCTACCTGCAATTCTGTGTGTGCTCCTGTGAGTGCAGGAGGTCTGGGAATCATGAGAGTGTTGACATCTCTTCCAGTGTTGCATTTGGACCAGCCCAGTGAATGCTTCCCATTTCCTTTCCAGGTCTGCACTCTTACCTAGGGCTGAGGGACATACTCTCACATCAGCTTTGGGGAAAGGAGAAAGAGGTAGAGGAACATGGTCTCAAATTTGGCACAGTCTCTTTGTGGCCATGGGTGAAAAAAGGCATAATTTCAATACACTGCTCTTTTCCCACACTTTTTGCATATCCCTTTTTTTGTCTTGTTTCCTTACTGAAACAGGGCCAGATCTTCAGCTAAAGTGGATTTATAGAATTCACTGATTCTGACAAAGCTACCAAAATATCTGTTTGTGGCTTTAGTCTCTTAATTACCACCTTCTTCTGTGTTTTCCCCAGATACACAGATTCACAGTACAAGGGAAAGTGCCACTAGGAAACCTGGCCACTGCTGCAGTGGTTTTTGTTTAACTGCAGCTTGACCTGGGGACTGTAATTACAGTGTTTTAATATAACAACAGTAATGACATGTAGGCAAAGCAACAACGAAGAGAAGACAGGCTGAGGGGGGGTGAAATGCCTATGTCTAGGGCTGTGGTGTTTGAGCAAAGACATGGACCATGTTTGGTCCCCTTCATCTTCTGTAAGAGACTGGTCCTCTCCAACACAGCTACAAGGCTGCTGGGACCTAATGGTGCTCAGGATATCGATGCAGATGGAGTCACTGGCAGGTGAGTTCTAAAAAAAGTCACGGTGGTGGTGCAAGGGTTGTGCTTGCATGCTCAGGGAGCACTAGTGCCATGCTGACTCTCCATCCTATGGCCAGAGGGGCATCTAGAGGCCAGACTGGTAACAAAGTGCTGGGGGCAGATGAGCGTTGATATGCTCCAAGGGGTGGCTTTTAACTCCTAATGTCTGAAAAATCTGCCATCAGTGGACACCCTTTCTAGGTTTTGCCCCAGGGGATTTCTTCTCAAATTAGGATCAGAGGCTGATATTTCCTCTTCACTCATCTAAGAGTCAACAAGATTAATTTATTGTTTGCAGTCTGTTAACCAGATAGGATCTGAAAAAGTTTTTTACTGTTCTTCTTCTTCTTCTTTTTTTTAAGGGCAGAAATAGTTTCTAGCTTTTTTATTTTACTTAGCTTTACATTATTTAATCTTATTTGTTTTACTTATTGCATGTGTATAGTGTTACTCTGTATTGAAAAAAGAAGGGACCTTGGCTGGGTTTTCATTTTTATTTTCATTTTCCTTTAGCAGACAGACAGGCCTCAGCAGGAAGCTGTGACCAGTGTAATCACTGCTGTAGATGAAAGGGTGTCCCCAAAAAGGGATTAAAAAGAAAATTTCTGTCATGGCAATCATTAGTACAGGAAGTCTGGACAGCTGAGATGGCAGAGTATTTTGAAACCAGATTAGGAAAGAGGTGTAGCTTTTGATATTTATGCCCATGTGTGGGTGCAAATTAGCACGACGAAGGACTAGCTGGAGGGTGATGACCACATGGAGTCTTTGCAGAGAGGTTCATTGGATTTATCTGCTGGATGAGGATATCTATTGTTGCTAACTTGGATTTGGTTCAGCAATTAGAAGTTCATCTAAACCAACCAAGGAAGGTCTTTCTTAATACAGCTTCACAGAATCTTTCTGGACATTCATAAACTCTCTCTTCAGCTTTACTTTCCCCTATCGTCATTGAAAAAATAGAGAACCCAAAAGACAACATAATGCAAACCTAACCTGCCCTGACAAGCCATATACATCTTGCTGTCTGAAAACCTGTCTATTATGGTTTGCATGAAATCCATACATTAACCCAGCTGCTCAGATCTTTGTCTAAAGCTTGTCAAATTTTGATGGTATTTTCCCAGTTTGCTCTTTGCATTAATACTAATAAATTGAAATTTTTCTTATCACAAACAACTTAAAGCCTGATTTTGTAAAAAAGAATGAACATAAACATAAGTAGATGCCGTAACCTGAATTTTTAACCAGTAGGTAAAGTATTCTCTATAGAAATTATGCCCTTTCCCTTTATCCTGAAAAGTAGCACAAAATGCACACTGCCCACATATTTGAACAAGACTGGCATCCAAATCTTTATCCAAAGTCAGGTCAAAGGTGAATCTCACAAATCTAAATCCAAAGCTGGATTTGCTCTAAATTTAATTCACTACACCAGCAAATGCTCTCAAAGGCTCAGACATCTTGAATGCGCTGCTGTAGATTTGAACTCCAGGGCACCAGACTATTTTCCCACACAGCTCTTCAGCAGCAGCAACAGTAAATCTTGACTCTGTGATGTAGTTGGGCATCTTCTTCATTTTTTTAACTACAAAATTACTCATTTTGAGGGAGAGACTTTGTGGTGCTGGTGATTGGAGTAGAGATGTTCATATTTAGCTGGCTATGTAATAATTTATAAAGGTGTTATGAAAGTGATGGGGGGAGCTCAGGAAAAGTCATCACACTCAGGGATCTGTAGCAGTTATACATTTCTGATCCCCCTGTTCCTCTGCCGGCGTACAAAGGCAATGGGAGCCCAGCTAGGAAGATTGCAGCTGCTGGCAAACTGTGGCTCAGAGGGAAGGTCCTAGCATGCATTCTTGGCATGAGAAAATGACAACATATGAAAACTCTGGACTGCTCAACAAGCAGAAAGTCCAGAGCTCATACTTTGGGGGATATATATATACAGAAATCAGTCGCAAAGGAATTACAGCCTCTTGGGGAACATAAAAGATTACCTTATTTTTTCACATCAAATGCTGTATTCAGTAGGAATAGTCAAAATCAGATATTCTTAGACATCCCAGGATTGGTACTCCATCTAGACAAGAAGTCAAAATAAAACCTTACTGATGAAATTGGAATTGCCAAAACAGCAATATATTTTGTTTAAACTCTGGAGCTCAATAAAATTATTCAGAATATCTGACACAAAACATCCTTGCCTTCTCTATAAATTTCTTTCAACCTATGACCTCAAGTTAGTGAGCCTTCACTCTGTCACATAATTATGAATGGTTCTTCCTGCAAGCTGAGAAATGTTTTAGCACAAGCCTGGATATAGAAGAAAGACAGCGCAAGGTACACTTTGTACCTTGCCATAACTTCACTCCTTGTCTTTCCCCAGATAGGGGGAAAGCCATCCCAAACTATCTTCCCTCACACCAGCTCTCACCAGCTGCTGAACATAAGAGATGCAGCTTTGATTTTGGCCTTTGCTGGCATTTATGCAATGACAGTTGCTCAAAAAAATGCATTTTTATATTATTTTTATTGTTACTCATATTATTTTTAGTAGTAGTAGTAGTAGTAGTAGTAGTAGTAGTAGTAGTAGTAGTAGTAGTAGTAGTAGTAGTAATAGTAGTAATATAATAATAATTGGTGCCCAGGAAAGCCTACCTGATTTCTGATAAAATATTAAAGTTACTAGGACATCACAACTTAGGTGGAAGCAGTTGCATTTTGCATTTATGCTTTACAAACCATAAAATTATTATATGATCCAGTCTCAAACAAAAATGTCCTGCTTTGACTTATGTCCTAGGTTACAA
>VXBU01017828.1:310095-344932 GCA_013400315.1 Bombycilla garrulus | reverse complement strand
TTTTTTTTTTAATGTGAGAATTCCAAGCATAGTTTTTCTTGCAATACTCACAGAAAGCACTGCATGATTAAGGTTTTTCCAGCAATTAGAAAGCTGCATGGTATTGCAAAAGTGTTTTACATCCACACTTTGCCAAAACATTATAGGCTGTTCACAGTTGCCAACAAATTTCCCATGTAGCCATAATGCTTTATATGTCTGGGTTGTTCATCCCTCTGTTCAGGCTGCATCTTACTCCTTGGAATCAGAAGGGAACATGGGATTCCATTGAAAAATGAGATTTCCAAGTGAGCACTCAAGAAAAGGTGTGCATTTTTGTGGCTATTAAGAGCTGACTTTTTAGCCTGAAAATTATCTCACACTATCAGAAGCATGAAAGGCAGGCAAGAAATATACTCAGGTGGTAGATTTAAATATCTTCCGATGTTTTTGGGAGAGATGTTTCATAACATTAACCAGTTTGATTTCTTATCTCTGCTTTTGTGGGCTCTAAGGCAAGATTTGCAAGGGCTGTGGAGAAACCCTGCATACCACCTGGTTACTCAGGTTTCTCAATTGCTTCTGGAGGAACTGGGTTAGTTTCCCTTTTATCCCCTTTCCCTTTAAAAGACAGACAGGGGTTTAGGCAGTGCGACCTACATGGGACAGGGACGTGAGCAGTAGCTGAGCCAGAGACCGCTCTGCAGCTTCCCTTCCCTGCACATTCTCCTGCCACAGCAGTATGCCCTGCAATTTCCTCTGTTTGTCAAGCCCTGGGGGATGCTACAGAGGACTGTCGACCAGAAATATGGATTTGTTTTCCAGAAATGAAAAGCCACAAACTCACTCTGCTGCAATGCTTCCATTTCTGCTACAAAAGCATATGACAACAAAGGTTAAGACCAAAGATTAAACATCACCAATTTTTTCTTCCATATGCTAGATTAGAAAACAGTGATGTGGAGTTCATAATATTTGATGAGAAATGTTTATTTACCCATAACAGCTGCAGGATTATGATATCAGTGAGAATTACGTACCTAGATAGGAGGAAGAAATAACAATTGTAGGCGTTTTCTAATCAGTGCACAAACTGTGATCATACAGCTTTTACAAAAAATGGAAACCAGCAAAGCTGAAATGCGTGTAAGACAAAGAAAATCACAGACAAGTTTAATTCAGTACCAAAGTTTCCTACTTGCAGCTAAAGATCTGTTCACGAGGGAAGTGCCTTTTGTCCTGCAGCAATTATGCTGTAAACACCACAGACAGCCAGGCTGATCTGAAAAACTGTCTGCTCCAAGTACTTTGTTCACTACACATGAAAGCATTTCAGCAATTACAGCTCCGTGTTTCCACATGAGATCACTGCTCTGGTGTTAAGGAAATACTCAGCTGGCACTTATAGCTGCTTTAGAATTAAACTAGAATTAAGTGCTGCATGTACAAATGAAAACAGGACACGAGACTATTTGAAATGCTAAAAAGTGGCAGAACAGCCTTGGTATTTTTGGCTTTGGGGTGTGGGAGATAAAAAATTGTCAGGTAAAGGGAAAAAAAAGAAATGTCATAAGCACATGTCTCCAAAGACTCTAGGAGAAAAATTCAAGCCTTGAGAGAACCTTCAAGCCTAGAAGACAGGGATGAAAACAAAAAATCACAGAGGCAATGACCAGAAATCTATCTGCTGGCCCTAGAAAGGAGGGACTCTGGGACACAATCTCCCACCGTAATGAGTTTGGGCCCACAACTTGTACCACTCTATTATTTTTCAGTGCCTTGCATCTGTTAGAGTCTCTTCCTTTCCAGATACTTGTCAGCCCTCTGCGTGCTCCTCACTGTGTTTGTCATCTCCCATGACCCTCAGTTTTCTGGCTCTCTTTCCCCATTTTCTGAGCATCTGCTGATTCTGCTCCCATAGATGAGCAGACCATCTCCAGGGGTTATCCAAGGACAACAAGTACTACATAATAATCTTACCATTGGCTCTTGATATCTGAGCAGCTGCTCCTCTGGGGATATGAAATTTTTTGTCCTCAGGACTGCCAAAATTGGAGCCTTTTTCAGAGCACCACAAGTTCAAAAAAGAGTTATACACACAAAGAGTAAACCTGGTAAGTGCATGGGACACATAGGAGTCATTTTTTCCTATGAGAGATTCACAGTTCCTGTACTGGCCATAAGCCCTGGTATTTCCTAGCACTGGCTGAGATAAAGGGTAAAACAGCACAGGTATGTCAGGAAACTGCTGCAGGTAGAGCAGTGCTGCCTCTGGTGGGACCAGGTTTGGCTCCAGCCACCACAGCCACTCCCGTGCCCGCAGTGGGGTGCCTCCTGTGGGGTGACCCTCCGTCTGTCCCCCATGCAGGGGAGCAGTTTCCTTCTCCACTGAGAGTCACAACAGACTGCTGTCCTCCAGCTGAGGTGCTGCAGGGCTCCTCCCAGCCTGGCAGTTTTTGCCTGCGTGTGGCAGAGGCAGAGTGCTGCTGAAGAGAGGGCATAAGCATGGACATGCTGTGACATCCCACTGCTGTGCTGTGGGAGCTCTTCACAAACATCTGAGACCATCTCTTCCTTCCAGTCCACCCAGAGCTGGGCTTAGCTGGGGCTCATATTGTTTCCCTCTTTTAACCCGAGTTGTGCCAGCTATGAAATTCCAGTATGTGGTCACTCTCCACTTGAAATCAATTCCTTTCATCA
This sequence comes from Bombycilla garrulus, assembly GCA_013400315.1. NCBI lineage: Eukaryota > Metazoa > Chordata > Aves > Passeriformes > Bombycillidae > Bombycilla > Bombycilla garrulus. The sequence goes on along the minus strand of VXBU01017828.1, from coordinate 342,253 downwards.
CAGAATCACAAAATCATGAAATCACAGAATGGTTAGTGCTGGAAGGGAGCTCTGCAAGTCATCTAGTCCAACCCCCCTGTTAAAGCAGGTTTATCTAGAGCAGATTACCCAGGATTGCATCCAGACACTTGTTGAATACCTCCAGCGAGAGAGACTCCACAACCTCTCTGGACAACCTGTTTCAATGCTCAGTCACCTGCACAGGAAGGAAGTTTGTCATCATGTTCAGGTGGAACTTGCTGTGTTTCAGTTTGTGCCCACTGTCCCATATCCTGTCACCAGGCACCACTGAAAAGATTCTGGCACCATCCTCTTGACACCCGCCCTTAAGATACCTGCATGCATTGATGAGGTCCCTTCTCAGTCGTCTCTTCTCCAGACTGAACAGGCCCAGCTCCCTCAGCTGTTCCTCTGAAGAGAGATGTTCCAGCCTCCTAATCGTCCTTGTAGTCCTCTGCTGGACCCTCTTCAGTAATTCCTTGTCCTTGAACTCAGGAGCCCAGAACTGGACACAGCACCTCTAGTGAGATGAGGCCTCATCAGGGCAGACTGGTGGGAGAGAATTACCTATGATCTTTAAAACAGTTTGAGTCACTTCAATGAACAGCCTCTGCAGGACTCTAGCTATTCCTGGAGTTCCATGGTCCAGCAGAGGTTGCACTGCCGCTAGGAAGATTGCTCCATGGCTTTGCCACTTTGCCACACTTCTGTAAGGTGTAATCTCTTTGTCTTTCCAGTTGTGTTCACTCAAATGTTTTCCGCTTCCTAGGAGAGAAAAGGCTTCCTAGGCTGGGAAAATGTCAAGAGAACAAAAGTTTGATGTATCAACTGATGATTTGGAGATCAGAGCCCTGCTCTGGAGAGGAAATTAAATAAAATATGGTTTGGTTTCTGTTGGCATCCTTTTTATAGACCTCCTCCTACAGCGTCTTGACAGTACAGTTGGGGTTTCAGAGGAATGATCTTGTAAAACAGCAAAGCTGACAGGACTACAAGACTATGGAAAATATTAGTAATAAATACTAATGACCACTTGGGCTGTGGAAGATTGTGGGAAATCACTAGTCAGAGAATGCTGTGAGTTTAATTAGCATAGTCCAGTCTGATAATCAGGACCCTTGACAGACACAAACACAAAGATCACAATCTGAGTGGATTAGGTCCAGCTTCCAGGAAGGACAAGATTTAATCAGTCCTCTGCAAGCAAGGAATGTTTGTCAAATGCATGAGTTTTGTCTTTTGTAATGTTTAACATGATGATTGTAACAAGAGATTATTAACCTTATGGAACAGTATATAAGCTTTTGGGAAACTCAGTAAAAGGAATTCTGATCATGAATCAGGGTTCATACATCTCTCTCAATCACCAATAGAAGATCCTGCATTTGGTACTTACAAAGCTCTTTACAGACTCTTAGAAGTTACTGCAATTGTTATTTATGTCTCCAAACACTTCTTGAAGACAAGAAGACACAACCCCAAAAAAGGGGGTAGTCTACTGAGAAAACATAGTGTTTGAGTGGGCTTGAATGGATCTTTTCCACCAGCAAAGAAACCGTACCTGAGGGAGAACTCTATGCTTAGAGGAGGACAGGTCACAAAATCACAGACACAATAATCTTGGAAAGTATCTCTCAGATCATCAGGTCCAGCCTTTGATCCAGCCCTGTCACCTACACCATGAGGCACTGACTGGCACGTCCAGTCTGTCCTTATACACCTCCTGGGACAGTGACTCCACACCTCCCTGGGCAGTACAAACCAATGTCTATCACCCTTTCTGTTAAGAAATTCTTCATGATGTCCAGCTGAAAGCTCTCCAGGCACAGCTTGAGACTATGCCCTTCCATCCTGTCCCAACATGCTTGGGAGAAGAGGCGGAGCCACACGTGGCTACAGCCTCCTTTCAGGTAGCTGTAGAGGAGGTGTGAAGGCATGAAGGTGTGAAGTACAGGGCTTGCTGACCTCAATATGAGTTACAATTCTTTGGTGGCAAGGGTTGCTCCCTTACAATAACTACTGGTGACTGTGCAGAAAATGCGTTAGAATTTCTCTTCATTATGTACAGTACCGCATATTGGGGTGACTGAAGCCTTTGAATGAGAAACTGGATTACACAGAAGACCCTGTTTTAAAGAATCACCAAACACTAACAAAATATGGGAAGCAGAATTGTCATCTGTGCTGTGTGCATTAGTAAGATTTAATCTTAAGGACTGTCTCAAGTTGACAAAAATGGGAAGGGAGCTCATATCAACAAATGCAGGGTCATTATTAAGTCCTTGATGGTTTTCAAAGAAAGGACTTGTTTTTCTTACTGAAAAACTACAAGAGACTCAGTTTGCTAATGTGATGCTCATAACTGCTTGTACTTGGGCAACAAGCAGAGGACACTTGTAAGAGCTGAACTTCTCCTGTCCCCTGCAAGGGAGAAGGCTGGAAACATAGGGCACGTGTGTCCAGAATATTATTGGCTGCTGCTGTGACACTGTGCCTCATTTTTGTCGCATCCTATAGAGAGCCAACCACTTGTTCACGAGTCTCTGCTTTCTGAAGTTATTCCATTACACATTCATAACCTTCTGATAGAATTATAGAATAGATTAGGTTGGAAGAAACCCTTCCCCCTCTCTGTTTCACAGGTTTCTGAAACCTGCGCCAGTTTCTCACCATCCTCCTCCTCACAAAAAACATTGTTTCTTATATCTAATCTAAATAGACCCTCTTTTCATTTAAATCCATTACCACTTGTCCTATCGACAACCCTACTAAAAAGTTTGTCCCTATCTTCAGCTACCCCATCTGTCTATGCAGTACAGTTAGGTGGTGTGAGCCCTCATTGCAAACAAAGTGATTAAAAATAAATGTTTAAATCTTGTGGATTTGAAGATTGTAACCAATTATATGAGTGCTTGGGGCTTACAGCATTCTGCTGTGATACGAAAAAAAATATATAAAAATTTTCTTATCAGTAATTTCCACAAAGCTGTGCAACAGAGCAGGTGGGGTTTGCACCTAGAGCTTTGCCTTGGTTCACCTGCCTTTGTACCTCGAAGTTTTTTCTGCAGTCTTGTCTGTCAATCTCAGACTGCCTGACAATACTGCTTCTCCAAGGGGAGACAAATGCGCTGCCTCTACCAACTGTAGCTTGAGGGAAACACACTATCAACAACAGAAAGCTGTGAGGATGAAAACCAAAAAGGCAAACACTAATGAATAAATAGGAGTGTTGGCAAGGCAGTCTGTAACATTGATGCTAGCTGGGACAAATGGCTGGCTGGCTTTGCCCAGCTAGAAAAGACAAAAAGCTTGAGAGATGTAGTTCCATTTTACAGGACCACTTCATATTCATTAAATTGGAATCAATTTGTGCAAATACAGCATTATCAGAGACTGAAGAGTCCTCCATGATGCAAGGCTACAGCAGCAGCAGCTTCAGTTCCTGCAACCCCTCCAACAACACAATTAATAGAGGGAGCAGACCCAGCAAGATCCTCTTCCAAAACCACTGGCATTACAGCTGCTATACAGTTTGTCTTAGAAACGTCTCAAGTGCAAAGTAATTCGAAGCAAGAGTTTAGAAGTGTTGCTCAGATAGCATTAAAGCATTGTAGCACGCCCTGATTTAGGCATAAATTGATGAGAGACTTTAGGTCTTCTTTTCACCTCCTGGAGCAAAAAGCAGCGCCAGGACCCAAGGTCTGGCTCATGCTGCATGAAGGGATAGAACTGCTCCCATAGAGAGTCACTCTACTAAAAACAAAGGTATTTAAAAACCAATGTAAAATTATTTGTAATTCCCACGTTTAGGAGCTTGTCTTGCTCCCAGCTTGGAAGAGATGGTCAAAATTACTACTACTACTGCCAACTGCAATTGGCCATGAGTGTGTTTGGTCACATGTAAGAAAAAGGAGCCAGTTGACAAGAGTTTCAACACTGAGAAGTCTTGGTTCATGTACCTCTTCAGACTGGAAACAAGGAGCCCATTTTTGCACTGCTGCACTGGCCATCTGCAGTACTGACTAAAGTGATCTTTGCAGGCAGATTTGTGTGTGAGAAGAGAGTAAACAGCAGTTTGCCTAAACACAGGCATAATTATTCCAGCCACTCCTCAAGGTTCATTTGAGTTTTCTTCTCCAGCAGTTATTTCTACCCACGGTCTCCACAAATGAGAGAAATGTGTTTGGTTTGCCCAGCTTCATTTGTAAAGAGAGAAATACAGAAAAAGCCACACAAGCAAACCTGAAAAGCAGCAAAAGGCATCTGAGCAAACTTCTGAAAGGTTACTCCAGAGTCAATGATGAATTTGCTTCTAAAACAGATATTGAAAACATTCCTTTCACAAAATACTTACAGTGACTTGGAGTACAACTTATGCCATGATTTAAAGAGTTCAGCAGAAACAGCAATATAAGGGGATGTAGAAAAAAATTATACATAGCGGAGAAATCACAAGTCCTAAGTATGCAAATGCACGGTAATCGTCGAACACTTGGTTCAAAAAGTAAGAAGCAGAAATACTTTGGTCTTAAATACTTCAGTTCCCAAACTCTTCCGAAAACCCTTTATCAAAAAGATAATAATTTTTGATACCATGTCAAGTATTAAGAGTTATTATGAGATTAGATTATGATTTATTGATGGAAAATTGAATCAAAATGGAACATATCCAGGGAAAGTGTTTTTCTGAGAGTTATTCTGGTTTTAAATAAAATAAAGAGGCTAAGATAATTTTAGAGTTTCTCTCATATAGTAAGAAGTCACAAATACATTTAAATTATTTTAATTTTGCCTGGAAACTCAAGTTTGGATGCACATCTTCATTTGACTCATCCGAGAGGGAGGGAGAGGAAAAAAATCACTTAGTAAACTTAGAACTTAGCCGAACTTAAATGTCCCCTTTGTTCAACGATCCAGAACCTCGGCTGCAAAACCTCTCGCACACGGGGCAGAATGCTCCGGACGCCTGCAAGGGCCACGCTCGCCTTAGAACGCCAGCATTGCTGATTTAAAAGTCCCGTCCGCGCTTTGCACCTCAGAAGTGCTCCCCGTGGACCGAGTCGAGGCAAACATGGAGTAGTTCTCCTTTCACCCGGCAATATCCGACATCCCCCCGCCTTGCCCCGCCGCCGCCCGTGCTGCTTTCACCCCGGCCCTCCCCAGCCGGGGCTTGGGGCGCTGGGTTGCCCTTACCTGTGCCGCGCCCTCCCTGCAGCCCCTTCTCCGCCTTCCTTCCCCTCCTGCGGGGCTCTCGCTGCCGGCCCGGGGGCAGGACCCTGCAGCTGCGGCCCCCGGGGGATGCGCCGCGGCCGCTCCAGATGTTTGCGGCGCGGCCGCCCAGATGTTCCCCTGGCGGCCCCGCGGGGGGCGGGCGTTCTCCTCCCCGCCTGGCCGGGAAGGAGCCAGAGCAGAGCCAAAGGAAAGGGGCTCGGGGAAAGCGAGGCTTCCGCGGGATCCGACGCTGCCCGCCCCCTCTCCTGCCCCGCTTTCCAGGAAAAGCGGCGGGGAGCGGGCAGGGCTGGCGCGGGGCGGGCGGCAGGGGACAGCGGCTCCCAGTAGCCCGGGCAGGCGAGGAAAAATCGAAAAAGCAGAGAGACTTTCAGACATACAAACCTTCCTTTGATCTCTGCATATAACAGAGGCCTTTTTTGATTTACACACACCGACAGCCGTGGTTTTCTCCACGAAAATGAGCACCCGTGGCTGTCATTCCTGTAATTTAGCAGGAATTTATGGTACAGCCCTGAATCCAAAAGAAGAATGTCTAAAAATAAAATTTAAAGAATGAAGCACGGCTTTATTTGCAGATGTCATCTTGTAGTAAACAGCATAAGTGACATTACAAATCGTTCACAGTGTAACGAAGGGCATCTCACACTGCACCACCTCTGTCACAGCAGCCGGCAGAGAACACCAACAAAGCCTCAAATCTTTCACTGTGGAAAAATCCTCCTTTGATGTGTTTGTGAGGAAGTTGTGATAATCGGGCTTTGAAGCTCTGTTTACACTATGCCAGAAGACTCCCTTGACCCTTTTCCACCCCTGCCAGCATCAGGATCTTGTGTTGCCAGATTCCCCTGTGGCAGTAGGAATAACCAAGCTGAGGTACAGGTCTCCCTGTCAGTAAGTCACTGCTTGGACTGAATTCTGAGACGCCCCCCTCAAGTTCCCTAATTTAAGATTTCTGCTTTTCATGATCCAGAAGGTTTTATTGTAGAAATTTGTGGAGGAAATCAACTCCTTTTAAAGATTAAAACTTTTCCACGCTCACTTATCTTCCCAGGTAGCTGCATCCAAGCCTGCTCCTTAGCACAAAGTGACACTTTCACTCTCAGATCAGTAGTACTCCAGCAAATACACCTCAGCATCTGGCAAGCAGATGCCTTTGCAGGTTGAATGATGTAATGAGTACAGAGAAAAGGGCAATACTATTTCCCAGAAGGACCACCTCTCTGTAAACAGTACTTCAGAAATCCAGCCTCTGTGAAAGCTGCTTCCTGGTCGAAGTGACTTCTTCTGCATTTTATTTTTTTCAGACTTCAGAATGCATTTCACATCACAACATTAATCCCTACCTAATGGATATCCTTCTCTTGCAGAAGAGTTTTCAGTTAGACTGAGCTAAATCAGTTAATAATACTGACAATTGCACTCACCTCATACATTTACCACTGGTGTGGGGCTTGTCTTGGCAGTGGAGTAACAATTGTTTCCTGGGATTCCTCATTTCCACTCACACTTAAAATCATTCTAAGTGACAACCAATGTTGCCAATGTAGAAAACTCTAAGTAGCATCCCCAGAGCCCTGCAGGGATTCTACACTTCTGCGAGTCATCGTGCATCAAAGTAACCACAGAGAAGGGCATGCATAAAATATTCTACAAAACTGTTAGAGACTATGGAAACAACAAAACAGCTTTTGCAATGTTTTTACCTAAGGTCAACAAAAGGCCTACAGTGCTGCCACATTCAGTCAAGTTCAGACCTTCCTTCATATTGACCTTACTCTTTTTGCCTTATTTCAAAGTCAGTTAGGAAATTAATTCAACACTCCTCTTGCAAACTTAGGATACATGCTTGACACCCAGGCAGGCAACTGAGCTCTTCTCTTGCTGAAGGAATAGAGCATCCAAACAGGGCATTTGTTTGGTTGTTCACTGCTGATATTAAGCATTGCACCCAAAGCCAGGAACTAAAAGTATTATTTCACGGCAAAGCCTAAATGATTTGAGAATTGCAAGTAATGCTTTAACCACTTTCCACAGGAGTTAGCTTAATGAAACACCACATGATCAAATGTCTGTGGCTCCATGACCCATAGGTCTGTTACATTGCATTTAATGTGGTGTCCAGTGCTTTTACTTCTTCAGAGTTATCACAGATACCAGGCACTAACACCAGCCATGAAGTCACACATCTATGCCTTGATCCAAATAATTCATGAGATATTACAGACAAATTAGAGCTCTAGAAGTTTTAGGATTATTGTAACATCCGCATTCTGGCCCAGAAGACAAGACAGCACTTACGAGCAGGTGAGCTGGTTTCAGCCTGGGCACTCGAGGAAACATTGCTTTACCTGTCGATGACTTGTTTCTGGGTGAAAACTTAAGTGAAATATTGACTCCCCTGAACACCTGCTGTCCAAGGTTTGAGTTTGCTGTTTGTATCTTTGTAGCACCACTCCTAATTTATAGCTGAGGGAGTGAAGGCCCTCCCACCATAAGTGAAGAGCAGGTTCAGGACCATCTCATGAAGGTGAATACCCACGAGTGTCTGGGACTTGGTGAGATGCATCCCAGGGTCCTGAGGAGACGGGCTGATATTGTTGCCAAGCCACTTTCCATCATATTTAAAAAGTCATAGTGGTCAGGAAAATGACTGGAAAAAAAGGGAAACATTGTTCCCATTTTCCAAAAGGGGAGAAAGAAAGATAGGAGGAATTCTTTACTCAGAATTCTTTACTTTAAGGGTGCTGAGGCACTGGCACAGGTTACCCAGAGAAGCTTTGGATGCCCCATCCCTGGTAGTGTTCAAAGCCAGGCTGGATGGGGCCCTGAGCAACCTGTCTAGTAGAGGGTGTCTGTGGCAAGGGGGTTGGAACTTGATGGTTTGTAAGGTTCCTTCCAACCTAAACCTGTCTATGATTTTATTAAATGTACCATAGAAGTGTGGCTGATAAAATAATAGCTCTCTGGGTAGAGTGCTCAGAAAGTTAAGCAAATAGTTCTGGCCTTAAAAAGTTCATGCAACAATTGAATAAAGAGCAAATACATGTATTGGCATGTATTTGAGGAAAAAGACATTGACATTCTGGTTTTAGTACAACTTGTAACACCAAAATGAATAAAAAGTGAATTTGAATACAAAGACCTATCTTACCAAAGTCTGTTCTTTGGAGTGCTATTTGCTCTTTCACGGGTTTTGAAGGTACAGGTTTAAATCTGTAAAGCTTAAAAATGCTTCCAGGCGTAATCCTGTCATCTGGAGGGGGAAGAAAAGTAGTTATGCTCTACGTAAAATTTGTTAATGTTTTAATGATAATAATTATTAGCTATGTTTATATTGTCTGCTTTTTGGTTTTTTATGAGTAGCCTATAAGACCTTTGTAAGAAACTTTCAAAAGGAGTACTTTTTCTGAGTTTATATCCTGTCCATGCAATTTTTCAAGCTGATTTCTAGCATATAAAAATGTACTCCCCCCCTCTTATAAAAGTCTTTCATCTAGAAGAACAAGTAAAAACAATCATGGAGATTAAAAAAGTCAGCAGAGCTCAGCTTAACACTACCTGCATGAACAGTGGAACTGAAGCAACTGCAGGAGCATTTCCTGAAACAATCAGTAATTCACAGGTAATTGGCTGTGTTTCAAGTTGATCAGAGTTCTTTGAACTAGTCTAGTAATTTGGCATGGAGAATCTAGTGTAATAAAGCCAGAAATGCCAGGGGTAGTAAAAGTAGGAACCATCCCCCCAGACTTTCCTATCCCTTTATTATGATGATGAAGAACAGAGAAATCTGAGAAAAGCAGAAGCACCAGGAGAAAATAGTTTGCAGGTTCAAAATATTTTTCTTCTCGGTTTCAATTTTTGAAGCAAATATGTCTCAACACTGAGAGCTGTGCAGGTGAGGATGTCTGCAGTCCTGTGCTGCTTTGTGCACATTTTAAACCATGACACAAATGCATAAAAAAGATTGAGCCCTGTCCCTGAGCAAGAATTTTGCTTTTCCATGTCTCATCAGGTATCAGCTGAGTGAGAGAAAATACAATTTTAAAGCTCCAAATATCAACACAGAGCTCTGAAAATCATCTCTGAGAATGTGGAATGGCATTTCTTTTTACTATACTCCAGCTCATGATGCAAGTTCCTTGTTAGAAAACAAGAGATTATTCACACTGAGGGAAATGACGTGGCATGATAAAGGACAGTCAGCAACAGAATACTCAAAGAAGTTTACAAGACGTGATTTCTAAATAGCATTAGGCAGTGGAGAGCTCATCTGGTGTGCTCACTCAGGGTCAAATATGAAGCCAAGTCCTAGCTTATCTGGGACATGGAAATCTAAGGCAGAGGACTGTGGGCAAACAGGGAATAATCTACTAGCAGAGGAAAGAAAAGGCAGCTGAAAGAACTAGAAACCCTACTCACTTCTTTCAAGTTCCTTAGTCACATCTAGGTGAGATATCTGCATGTTTAGCTTATGATTCCTTGTTTTTAGATACCTGGAAGAAGACATTTAGGTTATAGACTTACAGAAGCACCCAGCACTCAGAACAGCAAATCTGCTGCATCAGTTAGTTAAAACACAAAGTATCCTGAACAAATGCTAGAGCCAATGGAGTATTCAAAAAAACATCAAATCATAAGTAAAAGTTCCCAGTTCCCTGAAAATAGTAGCTTCTCGCCTTTAGGTACACAGTGGTGATACATAGTCAGAGGCTGCAGGGAAGCCACCCCAGAAAACCTCATGAAGAAGCTGTCAGCTCCTAAATCAGTGCAGTGTCTGGGTTAGGTGGTGATGAACGAGGCTCCTTGTCACACACTTAGTCCAGGAAATGCAGAGACCAACTTCATTCCCAGACGCTGTCCTGCGTTTGCACTAAACGAGGCACTAGTCCTGTGGGAAAAATAGTATGCAGCCAAACAATTAAATCATGTCACATAATACACATTGTGTGGGGGAAGGGAAAAGGGGACTGAACTATCCCTCCAAAGGCAGCCTTAGTTCTGGATTTATCCAGCATTTGAGAGTTTAAATTTGTAAACCTAATGGTGTTCTTTCCGCATTTTTTAAAAGTTGCAGTTTTATCTTCTTCATGTTTTGTTAACTTTTGTTCTCTCAGTCTCTCTGGCTCACTCGCTGCCATTCTGCACGTAGCTCGGGTGAGTCAGGATAGCTATCTGGGGAAAGACATCAGGATGAACAACCCTCTAGACAGAGACATGAGGCAGAAAGAACAGGATGGGGAAAGTGGCCAGTTAAGCAATGATATGAAAAACATCAGCTGTAGCCCAGCCTGGGGAGAAAGAGCGAAAAATGCTTTTTCAGCAGAAGAGGGAAAGTGGGAGCAGGAGCACAGCTGTGGAAAGTGAGTGTGAAGCGATGAGGAGGTTGGAAATCCAGTGTCACTGCATAGGCATTGCCTTTTGTGACCCTTCTCCCTCGGTTCTTCTGCAGCACAGCAGGAAAATGTCCTTCTGCTTGCCACGTGTGGTTATTGCACCAGTCTTCATCCCACAGGACACCAGGGCCATAAAATCTCTGGTGCACAAAAGCTCCCCCAATACACACATTTATCACTTACATGAAAGAGAAAGAGCCATAATAAGGAGGGAGTCCAGCCAAGTCACAAAATTCTCTGTGGCTAGGTGCAATATTCCCAGGAGACAAATATTTTCCCCTCAGCCACTGTCCTCCCAAACCAGCTCCTTACAGAATATGTGTCCCATCTCACTGGGAAATGGATCCTTTGATCTCCTGGATGGCTGGCATTTAAGGAAACTTTGGCCTCCCAAAACACCTGAATTTACAGAGACCCTATGAACCCAAAACACCTCTCACAAACCAGCTCCCTCCCAAAGGCAGCTCTGGGCTCTCTCCACCACACTCCTCCACAGGGATGCACTAATTAGACCACCCATGTAAATGTTCAGCCTTGAGCTCCTCACCCCTGGCATCACCAACTCTGCTCCCAAGCCAGGCACCAAGCCATGGATGCAGAAGTGCTTCAGCATTAATTCACTGGGGTCCTCCTTCTCTTTGCTTTAATCCAGAAGTCCAGCTGGCACTGCCACCTCCAGTGCAGACTCCCACTTGTTCCTACCTTTTCACAAGGTTTCCCAGATCATGGGAATGTCCATCTGCTCATGAGTTAGAATGTATTGACACAGACACCTTATCACCACAGGCACGCCTGAACACGGGTTTGAGCGTGCAAGATGATGTTGGATACAAATGGAGTCACAGGCAATCAGCTAAGCATCTCTGTAGGAAAAGGCTGCTGTAGGGAAACTGGGGATTGATGGGGGAAGGCTGTTTCTGAGCAAGAAAGTTGAGGGAAAGCAGAGAAACCCAGGGGCAGCCTGAAAAGTAATAGTTCGTAGCCAGGCAGGAGGAGTGGTGGACAGAACCCCACAGTACAACACAGTTCTCCTGGGAGACACAGATATACAAATGCCTGATTGTCAGCACATGTCTCTGTGTCTGTGTACACATACACATACACATACACATACACACACACACACACATACACATACACATACACATACACATACACATACATATACATATACATATGTGCATGTATATATGTATAGGGCATATGTTTTATAAGTACACATAAAATGTTATTTTGCACCTCAGTGAAGAGGTGCAATCAAAATTAAATTAAACAAATTTAGTAAACCAGGGTTAAGTATAAAAGGGAAAGAAGGTCAATTCTGATTCTGTGTCTCCTGCTGAAATTCCCAGCCAAATCATCATTTTTCAGTTACTATCATCTTTGTTTCGATTTTCCTGTGACTTACTTTGTTTCTTTTATTAAATACAGTTATTTTAGCTGCTTTTTGTTTCTGAGCAAATATACACATTTGCTTGACAGGACATATGAACTGATCTTGCCAATGTGCCCATTTAGGCTTCACTACATAACCATGAATAATCCCCCTGCAATTGACCTATTTGTATGTGCTTGGAGAATGAAGTTCAATATGGCTTTATGTGTCCAGATTTCCTCTTCAAAAACAATGAGAGGCCAAGGACTGTAACTCACATTACCTGTGCAGAGAAGCTGAGTGGTTTAAGACCCCTGCTACTCCCCAGGTGCTTATTTCTGTCCCACTGCCAGATGTACCCTCACAGCAAAGCTGCCCAACAGGAGCGTGTCCCTGCCTTTGCCATGGGAGCTCTCAGCCCAGCAAAGCAGCACAAACCTTGCCACATCCCAGACTCTGTACTGGACCAGCCAAAATTGGGGTGGACATGCCACCCATCTCATTTAGCATTTGTAGAGGAGAGGTTGCATTTGATGGACAGAGATGTTTTGAAATGTATCTGAAAATATGGCCTATTATCAGCTGTGTTGCCAGTGAAAAGTACTTGTGCATTTTTATAAGAATCAAAATGCTATTGCTTTTTCTCACTGAGAAATTTCTGTCAGAATAAACCTGGGGCAAGAAATGTATTATCTTTCCCGTAGTAAGGACTAGCAGAGAGCTGGATCAGGCTTTTCTGCTGACCACAGGGTAAACACTGCAGTCCCTAATACCAAACTAAGTTCTGCCATGGATTTCAGTGTATATTGATTTCCTTTATATATAAAAAAAAAATTTTATATGAACAACACAGGGCAAAATTGGACCACTTGGACCTGTGCTGTTGATGATGGTTGTCTCCTGCTGGCACTGTAACTATTTTAGTCTCAAACTCGTGCTTGCACTGGACTATAGGGCATGTTCTCACTTGGAGTGGACAGACTCCCTCTGCTGGAAAATGCCTGTGAAGGTTATCTAGACGATTAATGATTGTAGTGAAAGAACTTGCAATGTCTTTCGTAGCAAATGTGCGATTTTGATTTGCACTCTCCAAGGAATTGTAAAAATATTTTGATTTCTTCCCTAATCACTGGGAAGGAGCTAGGAGGTTTTATCTCGAAAATTCATCTCTGTACTTTGTAAAAATGCACACCATTTGCATGAACCTTATAATGCATTAATGCTCTTAGTAAAGTTTTGATTTCTTTTTTCTTCTCTACCTAGAATCAAGCCTTGAATAGTTCCCCTCTGTAATCCTAAAGGACCCTTTCTTCTTCACTTCTTCATCACAGAGGACAAGAACCTGCCATGACTTTACAGACACATCAGGACTTGATATGTGGGACAGATTCACTTCTTTAGCAGCAACTTTTGAATACACTGTTGAAAGCAAGCGGAAAAGAGCACTTGAAAACAGGATTTTAATGCAAGAACTCCTGTTGTTTCTCAGGAATTTTAAGAGGTGGAGCTGACATATTCCCTTCAGAAATTAAGGTCTGATCCCTGTATCGCTGGTCCAAATTATTTACTGGATCATTGATCTTAAGAAGGGAAGGTTACTACTGTTAGATGAAAGTCCTCTTTTCATCAGTGTCATCCAGTGTTTTCTCTTTTTGCCTATTTGATATGAGACCAAAGAGTAGTGAGATAAGATTTGTGTTTTAAAGTACCACTACAGCACAGCAGTTGTACCTGCTTCCCTCACTCCACTCCACCCCACCAATGTGTCTTGGATGTCACCTACAGAAAGAACTTCCCATGAGAGGAGTACTTGGTGCTTGGTGCCTTTCCTGACGTTATCCATATAGGCAACAGCTATACCATATAATTTATCTCTATTATCATAGAATCACAGAATGGTTTGGGTTAAAAGACTGTTTGGTTCCTAGCACTGCGCCATGGTCAAAGAACATTCCAATAAGAAATAGACCTGGTTGACTCAGGGCCTCATCCGGCCTGGCCTTGATCACTTCCAGTGATGGGGAGTCCACAACCTCCATGCACTTGTGAAAAGTTCCCATCCAGATTTCCTGTAGGTCTCCTTTAGGTACTGTCAGAGGCTCTAAGGTCTCCCTGGAGCCTTCTCTTCTCCAGGCTGAACAGTCCCAAAACTCACACCTTGTCATTCACAGGAGAGGTGCTCCAGGCCTATGATCAGTTTAGTGGCTCACCTCTGAACTCATTCCAACTGGTCAACGCCTTTCTCGTGTTGAGGGCTGCAGAGCTGGACACAGTACATGAACTAGTTGGGAATTAGGAGATCTCTGTGCAGTGCCAGCTCTGAACTGCAGACATTGAAACAGCTGCTTGTGGCTGTTTTAGAGCATTGTGTTCCACTTTTCCACTAATATAGCTATTTAAAGAATTACACACTCCGGCTGCAGCAGCTTCAGTGTGGTCCACCATCTTCACCTTTGGTCTTTCTATCAAAAATATTAAAAGCCATTAAAGATAATACTGAGGGTTTTCCCACCTTTTAAGTAGCATCTGGTAATACAGGATTACTGCAGCAGCTTCAACACACAGATGTATCACCTCTCAGTCACCAGCATTCATGGTTTAGTCAAGATCTGTCCTTCCTCCACTCTCTATATTGCAAGTAACAGAAAATAAGGCCCTGAGACTTTGCCATAACCTCTCTTTATGAAAGCTGTGCATGCAGTGAAGTTCTGTGCTCCTGTCAGTTCCCAAGACACCATGAGAAATTGCACATGCATCCAAATCTTCTTGCTTCAACTGGAAAGAAATTTTTATCAGTCTTAAGCATTCTCAGCTCAGAGTTGCATTGGATTAGGAAATCACATTGCAGTGAGTACCCTGAGTGAGTGATGGACATTATGGTTAATGCTCATTGACCAGCTGAGACCTGTATTATCCTAATGAGAGAGTCCTTTTGTTCCATGCAAAATGCATTAAAGGAATGGAAGATGAAGTAGCCTCATCTACAGCTGTGGGCATGTAGAACTTGGCACAATGGACAAGGAATTCATGCAGAGATATATTATATATGTCCCAAATCCTGGGCTAAACTGTGATTGCCAATCAAAGCTTATAAGGAACTCTGAAGATGTATTTTGTATATACTGGAAGAGCAGTATATCAAATGAGAGCCATTGCATAATGGTCCAGGAAGAGTTGCTTTTCAAAGCACCAAACCTTAGCATTCACCTCATATCATGGGTTACGGCTGCAGGCAACCATGTCCATGAATCCCTCTGCTCAAGCTTTAGAGCAAAAAAAAGGTTATTTTCTGATACTTCATTATCAGGAACAGGACTAATTCTCCAGTCTGAGGACTCTCTGTAGGGGTCTTGATGGCTTTTTGATGAAGATTCATGCGCAACTGTCACAAGTTGGTTGGTCTTCTCAATACACCAAAACTTCCATCAGTTTAGAAATTGTATGAACTGAATCATTTTGACAAACATATAAGAAGGACAAGAATGCATCCAGTATGACGGAATATTGATGCTCATTGTATCACTCCTTTCTCTCATTTTTTGTCTGACCTCAGGGACAAGACACAGTGAGAGAAATTATCTTTTTCCAAAGAACTGTAGATCCTGAGCTGGTATTCAGAGGGATCCTCCTAATAAGAGCAATAGCATCTGTCAAGCCAATCTAAAACAACAATGAAAATGAAAATCAACATGATATGAGCAATGTCTTCTATGATGAGTGGGTTTATTTTCACATTTGTTCTCACACAATTACCTAAAGCTCTGGCATAACAGTTGCAGACAGGGCATTCTTTCTGAATTTTGTTGTATTTCAGTGTTCAATTCTCTCACTGAATGACTGGGTTTTGGCTGTAATATCTCTCTGGAACTATATCAAGACCTGTTTGTTTACCACAGTTTTGGCAGAAAGCTGCAATAAGCTCTAAGTCCTGTGATTATGATTCATTGCTGTGCGAATAATTTCAGTTATCAAGCTTGATTATATCTCTACATGGTTTTACACTATTCAGATGCACACTGTGTGCATTCTGAGCCAGGGCTGTGCTTATCCAAATACAATTTTTTGTGCTAAAGAACAAAAACCTGCCAATGAATATTTTAATATTTTCATTGTTTTAATAGGTATTATATTCTTCTTCAGTTATACATCACAGTTGTTTTATTTTTTTCTTGCATTTAAATATTTCCTATTTTTTTTCCCCCAGAAAAGGTTGTTGTGAGCATGTACATAAATACAGCTGTTACATCATTTTGCCTTTGTGGGGTATGGCACTTCATATACCAATACTTGATAAGTTAACTCAGAATTTAATTCATCCTCCAAACCATGCTGCAATTAAACAATACCTAAGTAGCAAGCATAAATATTTTGCTTTGGGAATGCCCACATGACAGATGAGGTAACCACAACTGGTCAACTGATGTCATCTTCTTAGCCCTCTCAGAAAACATTGGGGTATAATCCTCTCTTATTCTTGAAAGGTTTGTGTGTACGCACATCTTCCCTTCCCACAGGAGCACTTTCCAGCTACCCTGAACTGCTGGAATAATGAGGGATGAGCATTTTATCAGACCATGGTCTTCCACTTGTGAGACACAGTAAGTTTTATATTTCCTTTGTGGGTCCCTGAAACATGCCAGTTTTCATGCTCATCCCCCTTTCTGTTTCATGTTTTCAATATTTTTATTGGTGACCATATGGATTTTTTATCCCTTTGTCTTTGCTTCTCGCTGAAGCTTGACTTCCTTCATGTCCAGGGTTTGGACTCTGATACAATTTGCAGCCATCCCACTCTTGGAAAGGGCAGAAAAAGCAAGCAGTGTTTGCCCAGGAATGGGTGTTTGTGCAGAAACTGCCTGCAGCCAGCCCTGTTGCTCTGGGAATTCAGGATGGAATTAAGATAGAGACTATTTTTCATGTCAGTCACAAGAGAACTAGTGACCTTCTGTGAGAATGAAAACCCTCTGGAGTCTTTCTGACTACTTTCTGACTACTTGTATATTCATCACTTCCTGTGGAAACAAAATATACAGACATGCCATTGCAATAAGATTCCTCTTTGGATGGTTACCTGCCTTCCCAAATGCCCAATTTTTAGGGAATACTTGGTAATGTCTGTGGTAAACTATTTCAGTCTATCACGCAAGCTTCAGTCCATCTAAGCAATACCATTGCCTCAGACTGGAAGGGACTGAGCTGGAAAGGGTGTTGGTCTAATCAGCCGTGATACAAAGCAAGAGAGAACACTTTTGAGTAAATAGAGGGCATTGTGTGAAAGCTTCTGTTTCCAGAGTCACACCATGGGGCTGATGGGCCGGTTCAAGAGCTCATAAACACTTACAGACTCTCCCATCAGAGAGATGGGATTCAGTGGAACACAGGGGACCTGTTTGCAGGCAGAGCTGCCCGGCTGCCCTGGTGGCAGTGAGGCTTCTCTGGGCTTTCAGGGAGATGGTAACCAGCAAGTCAGAGGCAGCCACACAGGCATCTCCTATTTTAGCTCTGTTTGTTTTTTCCTTTCCATCAGGTGTAGTGTACAACCAGCACGTTGTTCTGATAAGCACAAGCAAATTCTGCTGGGCCCTGTTGAATTAACCTGTCTATAAAACAGGAGGAGGCAGCTGACGGTGTGAAATCCAGGCAAAGCTGGTGCAGCCACACATTCAGCTGTCCCAAGATGTGAGGACTGGCTGCTACCTGAAAAGATGTATATGAGAGGTTTTATCTGAAGAGCTCAGACACGGCTTGCCATGTTCTTTTCTATCCAGACCTTTTGTAAATGCAGTCTTCAGATCAAGGTTTTAAAGGAAAAGTCATCTGTAATTAAGTTTTGGCTGACAGAAGAACTTTGTAAAAATTCCATCTGGATTGGGAAAGACAAGTACATGGAACAACATTTTTCCATTATTAGATTTATTAGTTCATAATATATGTTACCAGGCAAGAAGCAATTTACAAGCATCAGTAAGGGTTCAATTGTGTTCTTATATGTCCCCCAAAGCCCTAAACAAAAAAACCAAGCAATACAATCCCTTCATGGATATAAGTGTTATGAAATTTTAAGGATGCCCTAAGCTTTTAAAGGGCTGAATATTCAAAAGTAAGGCTCTAAGGTAAATTAGTAAGATCTTTGTTAATTACAAAAAAAAAAAATCACAGGAACATTATCCATCAGATTTGGACTTTGGCTCATAACTTCATTAGTCTTCAGTCTTCTTTAACCGTATGATCCAAATCAGGCTTTCTCCACAGTAAGCGTGGGGAGATTATTCCCAAAAAGATCAGGATTGTATCTGCAAAGAACACTGGCACTTTGAAGAAAGAGGGGCGTAGGGGGATTGTGGGAGTGTGTATGTGCTTGTGAGCATGTGAAGATGAGATTTGCACCTGTGTTCAGGAGATCCTTAGCCAGAGGAACAGAGTTTTCCTCGGTCCTGCTTACCATAGAGAGCCAGTTAGGCCCAAATTCTGGAAAAGGAGAAAGGGTTGCAATGCCTCAGCATTCCCTTTAAGAGATTATATGGAAATATGAGAGACAGAACATCACTGGTTTTACTGGAGAGTTTTCAGCAAGGCTCAAATGTTGAGGAAGCAAAAGTAGAGATGTAGTAAAAGAGGTTGGTAGCTACAAGGCAGTAAGTAGTAAATGGGAAGAGGGAAGGCCACAAAAGAAGCAAGGTAATGAGGGCAAAGTTCGGAGAAAGAACTAAGTGTGTAACTGGGGAAATGGGACTGAGGACATGGGAGAGGGCTGGGAGATACCAAAGAGTCACACTGCACAGTGACAGGAAAAGCAGAGAGAGGTGAGACATCAGGGAGGTGTGGAAGAGAACACGGGCTCCTCTTCTCTTCTCTTCTCTTCTCTTCTCTTCTCTTCTCTTCTCTTCTCTTCTCTTCTCTTCTCTTCTCTTCTCTTCTCTTCTCTTCTCTTCTCTTCTCTTCTCTTCTCTTCTCTTCTCTCCTCTTCTCTCCTCTTCTCTCCTCTTCTCTCCTCTTCTCTCTTCTCTTCCTTACATAAATTTGGAGCTGAAAGATTGTCAGAGCAAAAAGCTACCTGTTTTCAAGACAAATCTAAGTGAATGTCAGGGCCAGAAAGCTGTTGGCTGTTTATACTTACTTTTTTTCTTCCTAAACCTACCAAAAAGCCTGTTTTCAAGTAAAAAAAAAAAAAAACATAAGGCTTTGCATGGCTCTGTAATATATAGATGGTGGCCTCCTCTTAAAGGAACACATCCACCACTGTCCTGCTGCTAAATACGCCTGAAATCCTCTTATGGTGGTTAATCTCTAACTTGGATCCTGCTACTGATACACTGCTATGACAAAGGTCACATTTCTAATGAGAAAGGTAAAGAAAGGAAGGTAGTAATGTGGTGCCAGTGATGCAGTTGAATTTTACTTTCATTTTACAACTTAGGGGTTATTCTAGCTAATAGGCCTCTTCTAGTCAAAACAGAATAAGAATGCTCCCTCTGCTCTTCAGGGGGAGTGTTAAGATTGATTATCTCAATGCATTTTAGCTGCTTGTGCATACATTTCCCTTCTGAATGCTTGCTTGTGATGGTAACTGTTCACTTTGTTTTGCAGGTACTTCTGAACTTTCAGCTTCTTCCTGCTCTCTCCTTGCCTCTGATTTCTCTCCCATTTTCTTATGAGACTTGCTTTTCCTCAAATGCAGTCTTTCTCTTTCTTGTCTCTCCTTTGCACCTTCAGGTTGCTAAAAGGCAGGGAAAAAAATAGAAGGGAATTAAAAGAGATTTCTACAAGAACAACAACAACAACAAAAACAAAACCAAAAAAAACCTCATTATTTTATTTCACTGTGTAACAAAATATTCTAGTAACATGCCTCACCGAGATCAGATTTTCCATGATGGGCTCAAATTCAAGGCCCAAACCACTTACCCTAAAGCTCATCAAGAAGCAACTCACATGCTTTGATTTTACTCTGTATTTGATAGGATGGTCACAAGCTCAGTGGACTTGAAGGGGAGAGCAGACAGGAGGGAGAAAGGGAGGTGCTCTGAGATTTCAGCCCAGAATCCATGTCTGTACCCTTTCAGGTGATCCGGCTTTACACCCCTGAAGGCTGCTAGTGCTAGCTGCAAAGATCACACTGAAAACAAGGTCTTGAAGGGTTGTCAAAGACACATGTATATGAGAAAACTATATGCATGAAAGGAGATGAATTACCTTTCCCACACTGTTCACCTGTCTGATCATGGTCATTTGAGCTGCACCCACAGAGCTCTGAATGCTCCATTTGGAGACACAGGTTTAAGCCCAAATTTCCTTTCAGACCCCTGACCTATTGCTCAGTTCTTTGAGATTCACAAGTCCTTCACAAACTACAATTGTGACTGAGGGAATGGCAACAACTTGGTCTGCTTGAAAAACAGATTAAAATACAGTTCAGCACACCTCACTGCTGATTACAGAGGGCCACTGGAATCCATGCTTTTAACTGGAACCAAAGCCATATTTAATACATTTTGCTCACTAAAACAAATCATCCATCAACTACACACTCACAGACTTTCTAGCCACAGGCATTTTTGAAAAATTATAAATTATAAACCAGACAACCACTGGTGAATATTGGCACGTGAGGCAATGTAAATTTCCAAATGAAATCAATTGAATAGTTCTTGAAAGGGAAGAAGAAGATTGGGGGCTGCACTTGAAATTTTGACAATGGTGTAACAGTTCTGTCATCATCATAATTCTGCATATTCTTAAAGGACTGGTCATGTAAGGACTATAATTATGGGACTGATCATGTAATTATGCTGCTTATTGAAAATAGTTTTCCCCTCTTTTGTTGTGCAAAGAAAGTTGAAAGTTCCTTTTCCATACAAATTGTCAGTGTCAAGAAACTGGGGAAAAAAAAGGATACTTCCTTCTATGGTTATTCGATGCCAATGTCAGGTGTTACTCAAGCACAGTTTTTTTAATGGAGTGACAATTTGATGGTGTTTTTCTGATACTTAAAAATGAGTTAGGATTTGTTACCCTTTCTTCCATTGCATAATACAGCAGATACTATGTATCATATTAATAAAAATATATTAAAGTGTCATAGACAAAAAAGCTGTTATTGGCTACTTCATCAACACACACCAGACAAAATGCTCATGGCTTTGGATAGAATGATGAGGAGAAGGATAAAATGGGGGGAGAATCCCCTGCTGCCTGCATGCCCTTTCAGTGAAAATATGTTCTGCTATTCTAGGAATAGCTGCTGCTGCAGCTGTGTGGTGACACTGCAGAAAGCAGATGGAGGGGTGAATGAGGAGCCTTTCAAACACCACAGTGTCTGGCAGTATTACAGATAACTCCACATAAGTCAGGTCAGCAGCAGTGAAAAAGTGAGCTGGGTCTTGCAGCAGAAGTGAAGCAAACCTGGGTTTGTATTGTCACGTTTCATGGCCACAGCCATAGAAACCTCTGAAAACACTGCCACGTGAGCCAGTGCAGTATCTCATTTTGAGGACAAACATTCCTGAATAAGCCTAGACTGTAACACCACATCAAGAATCCTCACACTGATGATACAACTTTAACCTTGTTTGTGCTACTTGTAGTAATTCGAGACCACATAATATTAGACATTCCAATTGGAGTTTATTTCTGCACTTCCCCCAGCAAAGTCACAGCAATTACACAAAGGATGAAGCTGACTTCTTGGCTGGGCTATTTTCTTCTGTAGTGATCCTAAGTTGGTTGTTACCTACCAAAGAAACAGAGCGTTTGCTTTTGAGATGCAATTGCTTTTCAAAGGATTCTGCCAGTTCCTGAATGGAGTTTGATCTTGTCTCTGGACATGAGCTGTCTGCTGAAGGTGTCCTGCTTGCCTTCCTGTGACAGTGGCATTTGACATCTTGGTCTTCTTGAAATTCCTTGGAGCCCCTGAGGTGGCCTGAAGATGAGCCTTTGGCAGAAGCATGAAGTCGTGTTGCATGGAGGGAGGAAAGCTTGGCCTGAAAAACAAAAGGCCTTTGTTGACTATTGAATAGTAAAGCAGAACACACAAAGCAGAGTTTTTTCTGCCACAGACACTCTCCCAAACAGTGATGCAAAATGAAGGGCCTTCCTCAGAATTTTGTATCTTTCTTTTTAAGTGTGGGAGAATCATACTGCCATAAACTTGCTTTCTGGAGGCAACAGAGGCAGAATTTTCTATTATTCCTGGGTTTCAGCATACAAGTTTTGGCAGACAATGAACATTTCAAATGTGAAGTGTGCTGGGTCCTCTTAGTGTTCACTGACAGTAAAAGGACCTGAGACTCTTCATAACCTCAAAAACTCAGACTTTGCACCTGGCTGCAGTTTCCAGGCAGGACTCTCAAAAAGCATCATCCAGCTCTTTGTGGTCAGATGAGTCAGATAAGAGGTTTGACCCAGGTCATATCACCTGTTTGAGTTTAGAGTGTGACAGCAACCATTTCTCACCCAGTTCTGTCAAGTTTTCAGCATGGCCTACATGCAGACAAGATCCTTTATCGCTTGGCTTTGAATTTCCTGTTGGTTTCTTGGGCACATTTGTCTTGAACTAATGAAGGAACACTTTCAAGGTACTGAGGGGCACATCCCTACCAAAGAAGTGGTAGGAAACAGACTTCTACAATTATATTTGCAGGACTGAAGTGGGGAGTGAGGAGGTAGTTGTTTAGTTCCTGTGTGATTCAATTTTCTGAGGCTTGGTGTGAAGATAAAAGCTATTGATCTGCATCAGCTGTGTTTAATTGAATGTCTGCAAAGGAGATTAAACTGATACAGAACTGCTGCATCCTGTGGAGTCATGTATTGGTGGTTTTAGAAAGGGACAGACCTGTAGAAGAGGGGTGTGAGAAGGACACTACACAGAGCCAGGGATATCCCAAACCCTGCCAGGTATTGATGATTTTCAGGATGAGTAACTGAATACTGGTAGGATGCAGATGGTGAAAGTTGTGAGAGATGGAAGGTACTGAAAATTGTATGCCTGCAGGTGTCAGATTAAAGCGCTCTAGGCACCCAGCTGCTGCATATGTTTTTGAATGCATATATATTTTGGACATTATGGGGAATTTCTTCACAGAAAGGATGACTAGACATTGGAATGGACTGCCCAGGGAGGTGGTGGAGTCACTGTCCTTGGAGGTCTTTAAGGAACGACAATACATGGCACTCAGTGCCATGGTCTAGTTGACATCGTAGTGGAGTGGTCAAAGGTTGGACTCAATGATCTCAAGGGTCTTTTCTAACCTAATTAATTCTGTGATTCTCTGTTTTGTATAAGCCTGGTGCTAAGCCTTCAGCTACTAAATAACCCCAAGAAGTTCTGCTGGATTTAAGGGAGCTGTGATTGTTTATAACAAAGGAAGGTTTATCCCACTGGTTCTGCAATGCTTTCTAAGAAAATCCAGTAGAAAACCCTACACTCAGTGCAGGGTTTGTGGTGTGTGTATTGGTTGTTTAGTTATTTTAACAAATGGGAAAACTAAACCAGCTTGGTATAGTGTTCACAAGAATCTATAAACCTTGGACTGCAAGGGACCTGAAATGTGTCCTCACACAGCTTCACTTGCTCTGGCCCAGGTGCTCTGGCACAACAGAGACCTATGCAGCCTTTCTCTGAATAAAGAGGCTGTGTATTCATATGACTCCTGCTACATCGCATTAGACAAGCTTGATGAGAGGTGCTAAAAATAATAAATCTCACACCTGACAGAAGGACCTAATATTGAAGAGTGTTTGCAAAATACATGGTACTGGTTCAATTTTTTTTCCCAGACATAAGCTTACTATGTCCAGTATTATAGACTGCCTCTGGGAGTAACGTTAATGATTTCTGCCATATTATTTTTACTTTGGTTTCAAGCCAGTCAATAGAGCTGCAAGTTCTGTAAGGTCATATTGTATTGTTACTTTAGAAAGCATCAAAACAATCACATTGTGCTTGAGGGACAAGAGCACACATGCCATGCCAGGCTCAAAAGGCTAAATATTTTCTCTGTCATTTTTATGGCATCAGCATATATTCTTTCCTGGAAATAAAAATTCTCATATGGTAAAAATCACTGGTATCTGTTCCTAGAGGACTTGGGGAAAAAAACCAAACCGAACACAGGAGGATAGCTGAAATGGGGGACTGTATTCTGTCAATCTTGCTTAACAAAGTCTGTAAATACTTTCTTTTACTAAAACACCGCCTTTTAATTTCCCTTCACAGATAGAATTGCAGTTAAGCCCAAAAAGACTCTAGTTTACCTACTGATATGGCAGCAATGGTCCAGAAAAGGAACAAGCTTTCCTCTGAAATGTCCATCTGCCTCAGTGGGCAAAGGGTAAAGCTACATAGACAGATCTATGCAACCGTATTACTTTGACTGTGCTTTCTCTCACAGTGTCTTTGCATGGTACATTAAATTCTCCACTATCACAATGGAGATTTTTTGCCAGTGCTGGGAAAGCCAGAAGCACCAAGGGATGTCACTGATTGTTTCTCATTCCCATTAGTACTCCTTTTTTTTCTGTGTTGGGTAAAGGCCACTCATGTTCAGTGAATCTATTTACAAAACAGCTAATCTTCTGCTAATTACCCATCTCAAACACACAAAAGGTACACAAAAAATACTTCACACAACAAAAATTGTTGTCAGTACAATTTGCCTTATCTCTTTCTCAGTTTCCGTTGTAGACAAGTTAATTGTTTACATCTTTTGGGCTTGATCTGAGAGCTTGCAGAGCTGTCAGTAAGAACATTAATCTTCAGTGTGTCAGCACAAGTGTTCATTGTTTGCTGAGTTTACACAATGACCCGAGTATTTTAGGGATATTTTGGAACATCTGACATTCAGATGCTCTCACTTGGATTCATTTCCTTCCAAGTAGCTTACAGACAAGTATATATTTCTTAAAAATGTTTAGTTCTGGTCTTCAATTGGTCTATAGTAACAATATTGTGGTAGACGTCCAGCTTAAGTTTAGTTTAAATGTCAGTAACTTCGACAGCAGTCATTTGTTCTGCTCCCACTCTCAGCTGCTCTCAGCAATTTTCTCCCGTGAGCAACAATGTCTATATGAAAGTGGATACATGTATAGCATTGCAAAGTTCTTATCAGTTCTCCTTTGCCTCCAATCTTTCCTTACAACAATGCCTGGGAGGTAAGACCTGTTCTGAAGCAAAACGATCTAGGGTAACTAGAATGTGTCAAGGAAAGTCGTTGCTGGAGGCTTCAGAAGGGGTGTCACAGTTAATTTGTCTAAAGTTTGCCAGGGGAACAAGTTAAATAAAGGAGATGGAAACAGGCTGACTTAATTATCCCCAGGAAGTTTTTACATTTAGTGCTGGCCCACAGCATCATGCACAGCTCTGAGCTTTCCAGGAGAGTGGAGTTACATGTTGGTTTAGCCTGACTTGCAAGTGACCCAGTGAAGGATGAATATAATTCTGTGTTCCTCCCTGCAAAGTGTGAATGACAATAGCAAAAGCATTTTGCAAAGCTCATCTCAGTAGTGTTTGTGAGGTTTACCAAGGTACTGGGAAAAAGATAATGAAAACTGTTGTTAGTTCGGGAGTTATTCTTCAAAGCTTTATCCATATTTAGTATGGGAGCTGTATCACAATAGGATACCACAGGAGTTTATTTTTGTCTTTGAGGTGGGAGCAGTGGCTTGAATGTCTCACTACAGTGCAGGAAAAACTACAGAGACCAACACACCTGTTTGAAGCTGAAAGTGATTTTCCAGCAGAACCACCTTTTGTGCTATCCTGGGAGCATTCTGCTCTGAAGCACCAAAAGGCTCGTGGTGCAGAAGCAGTTAACATGGGCAGTACTGCTCTGCTGCTGGTGCCCTGAATACCAGCCTGGCATATGAGAACAAGGGAGCTGGCAGTGCTTTTTGGCAGTACCATTGTTCCTGCACAGGAAGCTTTTCCCAACAGCTGTGTCAGACCTTCCTGTCTTGATTTACATCTAGACAGTGGAGTTATCTCAATTTTCAATGTTGAGACAGAAGAAAGGGTACACTGTGACCTGCTGTGGAGGTGTTAGCTTTCAGAAGAGATGCACTCTAATCTCAGTTAATATTCCTCCTGATAATTAGCACTGTTCTGATAAAATGAAGACAATATTTAAATAACAGTACCAGTGTTTTGAATCTTACAACTGTTATCATTTGCAATAATGAATCAGACATTAGTTATAATTTGGAGTAACTGTGCAAAAAACACACATCCAGGTGCAATAGCTCTCAAGCTACTGCTCTTAACAAGGAGATGCTCTTTCTGGAGGTATTTCCAAGGGGTCAGTAGTGCCCCTTTGTTTAACTTCTGGCTTTGGTTAGACAACACATACTAGTGCTCTTTACTACCAACTACTCAGCTTCCAAATCCAGAGTTCATTTTAAAATGTATCCCCAAATCACAAAATCCCCAGACAAATCTTCCTGTCTCATTCCTCCAGTCAACATCTGGCACTGAGAAATAAAGCAGTTAAAATTTATGTCTTCTATATGAAACTAGTGGAGCAAGACAAATTTGTGTGAAGCATTAATGTAAAGGCCAGATATAATTAAGTGTACACCAGAGCTTGCTAAACAGTAACATTAAAAAATCATAGTCTTTATGTCAGCTAACAATCTAAATTCTAGGTATGAATTCAGGAATGCAAATACATAAATATAAAAAATGTATTTACAGAAATGTAAATATCTTTTAAACAAACTGAACATAAGGACATCCTTCAAACAAAATGTCTGTGTACACACAAATACAGACACAAATATACAAGATGTCCAGCGTCTTGCTGAATGGAAAGATATTTAAAGTACATTCTTACACTCCAGTTTCTCTTGAGGCCTAAAGAAATCACATATGCATGAATCTCTGAGTGAAAAAAGTAAAATACAGCAAAATTAATTAACCTCCTTCCCCTCCCATTAATAAATGTTTTGGATTCAGCATTCTGATGGAATATAGCAGCAAAGCTCTACTCAGAGTGTCTTGCAATCTGTGGCTGAGGTGAAATACAAGAGTAAATAACAAATGTGGCTGATCAGACCAGGAGTTATGAATGAATGCTATTTCTCCAGCCTGTCTACGAATTCAAAGAGGGAAGAAGTGGTTTTGGACTAGTTTCTTTTTCTTAGCCAATTTTTTTGGAAATTAAAAACCCCACAGCTTAGAACCTGACAGCTACAGAGGAGAAGAATTTGCAAGGTGGAAACATAGAATGGCACAAAAAGAAAAAGTTTGGAAGTTATTAGCTCCTCCTCCCCAATATATTGGCTTCAAGTCAGCCAGCTAAGGATATAAGTAAAAAATGGTTTGTAAGGAAACATCACATCTTTGTTAAGACAACTGATGTACTTGGAAAAAAAGGAGGCAGGTTTGGGCCCCCAAAATGTTCATTTAAAAGCTGAAATGAAAGCAACAATCTTTGAATAAAGTGAAGACTGTAAAAAACTGTTTTCAGTTTAACCTGATTTTGATAATCTCTTAGGCAGTTGTGAGCTGCCTTCTGCACATGAACCTGCCCCTTTCTCAACCATTCTGTTTTAAGAATAAAGAATGTACTTCTATCTTAAAATCTTACGTCACAGTTTAGTAAGCTTTGTTATGTGTTGTATCATTGTTTTCAGAGTTGGATGCTTTAAAACAGGAGGGAATGCATCCTCTAGCTTAAAATAGAAGTTACACTTGCCTGAAAACACCAAGTCCTAAGGGATAAAGGGTAAAACTTCCTGGACAATGTATTTGCATAGTTAGGTCTAAATCCTTTTAATACCTATGGACTTACATAGTTTTTCACATGAGACCAGACTCATTACAGACAGTCTTTATGTATGCAGATGCAAAATGTTTTCATCTTTGCCAGGGTTGTGCTGAGCAGCCAGAACAACACTGTAATACATAGCTAGGCAGCTATTACACACTTCTTACATTTCTGGTCCTATCATTGCTTATCTTGGAGTTTGCCAGTTTTCTGTATTCCAAGACCCCAGAGGCCTGACCCTGTCGGACAGCTAAGTTCACAAAGCAACTAGCAGCTGCCAGCAGGAACTGAACTTGGCAAAGTGTCCCATAGTCCTCACACATGCCTGGAGCCATGCCTCTGGGGATGGAATTTACATTTGTACATACACACAGAGAAAGCTGCACACAGCTCTTACCGGTAGGGATGCTCTCCTTTCACTACAGAGTCGTGGCTGACGTTTCTTGTGGCCCCTGCCTTCTTTCTCGTCGTCGATCAAGTTGTGGCCCCAGAAGCTGCTCATCCATTTTGCAAAGAAAATATCATCATCCTCATCATATTCCATGTACAGATGCTCCAAACTTGGAGGGGGGGGGTTGTCTCCCAACCAGACAAGGCAAAGCAAGGTCAAATTCCACCACCAAACCAGTAGCTTCACACTGTTCTGCCAACAAGAGGAAGCAGAGACAGTTTCAACCACTCTTTCTGCACTCCCTCTCCAAAACCTGTCCTACTGCAGCCCCAGGTGCTGTCTAAACATAAAGTCAACCCTTTCTCATCTCTTTTCAACAAGGCTTCCTTTAACCTTTCCATTGCAGCGATGTCCAATATGACACTGCTGCAGGGGGTGGGTGGCAGGGCTCTGGCTGCTCCCTGTGTTGCTGCTGAGTGCCCCAGCTGTCAATACCAATGCAGAATTGCCCACAGTTACATGCCTGCGGGGGGCAGACCCAAAGCAGGTTTGTGATTTTTGAGAAGCAGAATTGACATATTGATGTTGGTCAGAAACTGGCACAGCTGCTTGCAGGGACCTAGCTGGCTCTGTGGGAGGGAGCACAAATGGCCCACTCTTCCCCTGTTGCTCTCTCTCTCTCTCCTGACTTCTGTTGCCTCTGCTCTCCCTTCAGTATTTCAGAAACGTCTGTCTAGGTAGAAACCCTCCCTGAAGCAACTGCGCATTCATTTTTGGGTTATGACTATCAGTGCAAGCTTTCAGCTGCTGCTTTTCACCCGAGTGATTTCATCTGCCATATCAGGGGTGTGGGAGGCCCTGCCCCACTTGAACCCACTCAGGGTAAAAATGTGCTGGTTCTTCCTCACCAGTCCTGGGTGTAAGCCATACAGGCTTATGCCACAAAACAGGGCCAGGGAATGACTTCTGGCCCTCAGCCCAAGTGGCTAAACTGACCACATGTATCCTACACAATGTTTGTGCTGAGGATCTCCTCGAGGCTCTGTACTGTAAATACAGCACTGTGGCTGTAGTACTTTGTTGTCATTTTTTGTCTCCTTTATTTCAAAATCTCTGACATAACACAAAAACTGTTCTGGCCCACAAAGCTGTTGTCTGTATGGTATGAAACTGGAAAATGTGTAAGATGCTTTGAGACCTGGCGGGAGGACAATGAGGGCTCTGAGGCTGTAAAGCCTGTTGAGATGATGTTGGAAGACTGCATGGAAGGAAGAACCCAAATCTAGCTTCTTACTGGAAGCAGTTCTTGGTGTGCTGGTGCTTTTTTGGTGCTCACACATTGCTGTGGAGATGCTGGTTAGTCTTGGCCAGAAACAGGCCAAAAAGCTTGTTGGCAATTTAGCAGCAGTGGTCCAGCATTAAACCTTTTCCCCAATGTGTTTAGAACTACAGATGTAGCTACAAAACTCCAGTTTCATTCATAGGGGTGTAGGTGTGAGTTGTAAGTACAGTGTGGGACTGCTCATTCTGAACGATACAGGTGAAGGGAATGGTTGGTCATAGATGTCTGTGTGCCCAATTTTACCTTGTCCAGGGCAGGCAAGAGTGTGATTAGCAGAGGGACCTTGCTGGAGTGCAGGGTGTTCCCCTGGCTTCCCAAAAAAAGATTATCATCATTGCAGGAAGAATTACAAGTGAGAAAAGTTAAGTAGAGTATAGATTAGATTGTTAAAAGGTAGAAATATGAGTTTGTGACATTGTTCTGATAAGAAGCTTAAGAGTTAAGATGGAGGATTTTTACACATGGTATGTCGTTTCTTCTTTTCATGTCATCCATCTTTGAGCCAGGGTGGCATTTTTGGGTTGGTTTGTCAGAGAACTGGACAGTGTAATATAGGGGTCACAGATTGGAAATTAGTTATAAACATTAATTATGGAGTTCACGGTATAAAAAGATAAGACCTACCCTCTGGGCAGGGAGTGTGCTTCAGACCACCTTGTAAGACAGACCTATGTAACTTGGAGACAAAATTCCTTAGATAAGAAAGAATAAACAACCTTGAAAACCTCAGAAAACGGCTTCTGAGTCTCCCTGGGTGCTCGAGCTGGGAAGAGAAAGAAATGAAAAAGGAAAGAACACAGACTCGAACCACCACCTGGAATGTCCTGTCTGTGGGTGATCTCAAGCTAGGGGACCCCTGAGACAGCGACAGAACCTGAGTAGATGGGTGTGCAGGTGGCATTGTCTCAGAAGTTCTGTATGAGACCTTGGAAACCCAATCACGCCTGCAGCAGCCTGGACAGGAGCAAGATGAATACCTGCAAAACAGTACAGTAAGAAGACACTCAAGCAATGGAAAGGATGTTTTTAGGCTGATTTTCTAGGTGGAGAAGGACACTCCTGGCTGTATTCAAACAGCCTGAATTTGACTTACATCCTGAAGGCCACCCATCTATTCAGGCAAGGCACATCTGAAGGCCTACAGGAAGCATGATGTGGGTGGAATTGAGGCTGTCCCAGCAGAAGCTATTGACCTGTTGGACACGTATTTTCTATTGTGAGGTGACAGGGAGAACGGGGAGAGGGGTTGTCTCACAACTTTGTCAAAATACGCTTACTAAATAGTTACGATTCATCAGTCAAAGGACAGTTTTCAAGTGGTTTACTACCAGACATGCAGATACACTGACTCGAAGTGTGGCAGAGCAAATTTTAGTTGGGATCCTGAGGTGTTTGTTTTGAAATCTTATTGTTGTTTTTATTTGCAGTCCTTTTTTTCTTCTGCACAATATGTCTTCTGACATTTCCCTCCTACCTACAATGAAATTTCCAGGCATGAGATGACTGGAGGTGATTGTAAAACATATAAAAAATTACTCCATTTCAGCTTAGTGCTCCACAGAAATAAGTGGAGACAGGAACATAAGCTTCCTACAGGTAAGGATTTTAACTAGGCATAGACACACACACAAACAAAACTCGGTTATTACATATTAAATTATTTTTATGACAGATTCAATTGAAACAGGGAAGAAAACAGAAAGAGTTCATTTATAGCAAGGATTGCTCCAAAACTCTTAAGTACAAAATCCTAGAAAGTTTGAATCAGTCACATTAGCTGAAACTTCACAGAGTTAGAGAATCAACCAGGTTAGGCTGGAAGATGCCAAAATGGATCATCTGGTACAACCTCCCAGCTCAGGCAGGGTCATTCCAGAGCACACGGCACAGGATTGTGTCCAGACAGGTCTGGAATGTCTCCAGTGGGGGAGACTCCACAACCTCTCTGGGCAACGTGTTCCAGTGCTCCACCACTGCACAGTAAAGAATTTCTTCTCCATATTCCGTGGAGGTTCCTGTGCATCAGTTTCTGTCCGTTGCCTCTTGTCCCACTGTCTAGCACCACAGGGCAGAGCCTGGATCCATCTTCTTGGTGCCCCCTCTTTAGGTGCTTGTAGACATTGATGAGGGCCCCTCTCAGCCGTCTCTTCTCGAGGCTGAACAGGTCCAGCTCCCTCAGTCTTTCCTCTTTAGAGCCCCTTAATCCCCTTCGTTGCCCTCTCCCGGACCGGCTGCAGGAGCTGCACATCTCTCTGGTACTGAGGAGCCCGCAGCTGGACACAGCACTCCAGATGTGGAGCGCGCTTCTCGTGTGAGCGGCTCAGAACTCATTCCGCACGATCGCTCCGGCCCCGAGGCCGCCCCAGCGTTGTTCGCCGGGCAGTTCCCCCGAGCCCGGCCTTGAGCCCGGCCTTGAACCCGGCTTTGAACCCGGCCTTGAACCCGGCCTTGAAGCCGGCCCCGCCCCGGCTCCCTCACAGGGGCTGCGGCTGCCCCTCCGCGCCGGCAGGGGGCGCTGCGGGCGAGCGGAAGCGGCGGCGCGCCCGCGCCCTCCCGGCGCACCCCGCGTGTCCGCTGACCCTCCCCCTCTTCCTCCTCCTCCTCCCGGGCGTCATGGCCGCCTCGAAGCCCGTGGAGGCGCCGGGCGGCGGTGGCGGCACGGCC
>VXBU01017828.1:277729-310084 GCA_013400315.1 Bombycilla garrulus | reverse complement strand
CCCGGAGCGACGGCGGGGCCGGGCTGGCCGCGCGGGGAGCCGGGCCCCGGGGTCCCGCCGCCGGCCGCGCCGCCCGGAGCAGCGTGGGGATGGATACCCGGGCTGCGATCCGAGGGCGGCGGGGCCCGACTGGCTCCTGGCCCGGTCCGAAAAGCGGCTGTCGGGGCCCCGGTCCCGACCGAGGAGCAGGCGTGTGATGGGATGGAGCGTGGGTGACATCCTGGTCGTGCTCTGCGTGACGCGCCCCGCGGGTCACAGAATCACAGCCTGGGCAGGTCGGAAGGGCACACAGTGGGTCATCTGGTCCAACCTCCGGGGTCGAAGCAGGGTCATCCCCGAGCACATGGCACAGAATTGTGTCCGGATGGTCTGGAATATCGCCCGTGGGGGAGACTCCACACCCACTCTGAGCAGCCTGTTTCCGTGCTCGATCACTGCACAGTAAAGAATTTCTTCCTCGTGTTCAGGTGAAACCTCTGTGCATCAGCTTCTGCCCGTTGCCTCTTGTCCCACTGCTTGGCACCACCGGGCAGAGCCCGGACCCATCTTCCTGACACATTTCCTCGAGATGCTGATAGATGTTGATGAGGTCCCCTCTCAGCCATCTCTTCTCAAGGCTGACCAGTCCATTCTCCTTCAGGTTTTGCTCCTATGAGAGATGCTCGAGAGTCCCTTAAATCACGTTTGTCACCCGTGGCTGAACATACTCCCGGAGCTGCATGTCTCTCTGTGGTCAGCCTGTGTGACCCACAGAGCTCTTAGCTGGGCATTCATGGTTGTGTTTCTGCTCTCGCCACACCGGGATCGGGAGTAGCTTGTTCCAAGATCAGGCATTGCCAAATGCATCTTCTCATGAAGTGGCTGAGCACGGATCTGTGCTGCTGAGGGGAGAACGTACCTCTGCCCCTAAGGTCTAGAATAGCTGTGAGTAATTTTCCTCCAGGAATAGTGTTTTGAAAAGGAAATCTGTGATCTGTTGTGTGTGACATGCTGCATGCAGCAGAGTGGAAAGAAAACACGATCAGATAGTTTTAAAATGGAATATACTCCATGAAAATATAGAAGCCACACTGCTTATGCAGCAGGAACTTTAAAGTGTAGAATTTGTCTGAGTAGGCCTGCTCTCAAAACATACATTTATCCTGTTGTAAGTTACTGTTTTGAGAACTTTCAGATAAAATGATCTGTGCAAAAACTCAAGGACACGTAAGATCGGAGTCTAGATCAGATCCATGGTTCTCTTGTATATATGCATTTGAAAAAAGGCCTCTAAGATGCACTTTTGGCACACCTGCAGTCCCAGATGTACTTTGCCAGTACACCTCAGCATTACTGAGGTGAGGTTGCAATTGACAAACGTGTTTAACGTAATGGATTTGACAAACTGATTTGCATTGGTAAGAATATCCCATACTGCATTTTCTTCTCCTATTCTTGTGTATTCCCCAGAATGGTTTGAACTGTCAGACAGTTTAAGCTTCCCATCTGAAACGATCAGGAGAGAAAAAAAGTCCATGAGACTGGAAAAAGTCAGTTTTAGCCTTGATGGTTTGAGTGATGGAGGTTGATGTGCTTGGGCGGGCAGCGGCAGGCATGAATGGGAGTGGTGGGGAAGGTGGCAACTTCCCCAGCCAGTGAATCATAGCTACCCTCGGGCATTCCTGAAAGCACACTAAGCTGTAAAACCTGTGCTGGACCTTGAGGCAGTTATTTGACTTGACTTGAATGCAGTGATTTGTTCCTTCCTGGGCACCAAATAGTACAAGTTGTGTACAGAGAACAAATTCACACTGTTTACTGTGGTAGCTTTGGCTCGTGGCTGTAAGCAGCATCTGGCATATTTATGGGAGTGTGCTTGCTGCGTGTGAGCTCTGGTTTGCAGGCTGCTCATGACCTTTGTCTCGCTGCAGTGACTTCCCTGTTAGTGCATTCACTCTGGGTTTCTTGATTGTGTTTCCGAATTCCAGCAATATCCAGGGATTTGCAATCATTCTGCAGTTGTAGGAAGGAAGCACTTAAAACAGTTAAAACACTTTTGTAGCATTTGATTTAAAATATTGTGTGTTGCTCCACAAATTGAATTCCCAGAAGGCTCTGTGCATTTAAGAATAAGTTGAGTGGTATGATCTGATGCAAAGGTTCTTGAAGAGTGTCATTCCTTACACTGTAAGGAAATGAGAGATATTGCTTAGGAAGGCTGAAGAAGTTATCAGATTTGACTGATTACATGAGATAATTGTCTAGCTGGTCAAAATGTGGCTGCATCAAAAAAATAAATGTGGCTGCAAGTTCTCAGGACTGCTTTATGTGTGTGTGGAGAATTGTCTTCCTGTTACTCATATCCAAAGCAATGATGCCATGTAGATTTTATGTTTCCTCTCATATTTTTTTAGATATGGATATAAGTGATAAGACCCGTGATTGAAAATACAACCACTGCAGATGCTTCACTTGTAAAACTGCCTGTGTTGTATTAATCTGCCTTTCTAACGTGATGGGGGATTTATTGAAACTCAGCTGGATTTCACGTACAGGTCTGCACAGTGAATAAGAGCCAGTAATTCATTTCACAGTTGAAATTCAAGAGGAAAATCTTTTGGAAAACACATAGGTCAATAATGAATCTGCTACCAACAGCTGTGTCAGCTAAGTATTCTTTTACTCATAAATGTAACTTAGGACTCATACTTTTTTATACTTTGCATTAAATCAGCTGCTGGATCCATTTGATGTTCTGGTTACTGTTTCTAAAGACACGACCTTGAATTTTTTTTCTTTGTTCTTTAAAAATATGGAAGGGCCAATATCTTCCCTGTTCTTTATTCAGAGTTGTTACTATTTTGCATGCAGTTCAAGCTTTTCTTTTACCTGCTGCTCAGGCCACACATTTTTTTCCCAGGCTGTGTGCACCAGAGGTTTCTCCTGACATCAATGCACTGGCCAAGTGTGTGATCTGTGACTGACATTGTGTTGGCAAAAGCCTTTAGCACAGGTGCTATATTGGGAAAAGCTGAACTACTTTTGTGATTTCTTCTCCTTTAAGCACAGCTCCTTAACAGTACAGTAAACTGGTATTATTGGACCAGTTAAGTGATGATGATGAAACTGCATCTATGGATGGCTCAAAGGTTGTAAAGCCAAATTGCATCTGTTAATGACAGTTGTCATTGTTTCTTATAGTTTAGATGGAATGTGTTTTAGTCACTCGGTAGCAATTGCTTTTTACGCGCTCTCCTGGTTTGTAGGGAGTATTGTGTAACTAAAATACGGAGTGCTTTGCATATATTTCTTTAGTTGGTGCCCAATTGATACTTTTTTTTTTTTTTTCACTTGTTCCATGATCAGTTTTTAGCAGGTTTTATACCCTCCTTGTCTTACAGGAGTGAGCACTGGTTAGTCAGTGAGGTAATGTGTCGGTTGCTTCAGTTTTTTTCCCCCTGAAGTTAGAATCAATTCCTTGTGCAGCTGTGTGATAGTCCAAATCTCACTCCTTAACTCTTTCAGCAAGTTCACAGGGTGACCCTGTGTTTGGTGTGAGAGGAGGTCAGCTGGGTGGCCTTGTGTATTGCAGACAAAGCCATTGGGGTCCACAGCAGGTCCCTGTCACCGCACACTTCCCTGTGAGCTGGGTACTGTCCTTGAGTGCAGTGGTGGGCGAACGTGACAAATGACAACTCCTCAGCCTTTGTGGTGCCACATACCGGGCTCAGCAGCCAGCCAGCCAGCGTGGCTGCTTTCCAGTATCTGTTTTAGTAGAATTGCTGAAGGCTGCCTCTCTCACTGCCCTGACATTAGATCGGGATATGAACAAATTGAACCCCTTAGTCTGCATACACTCATGTTGGTACTTTCTCTGAACTGAACTAAGCAAAGTAACTAAGAAGTAATTTCTATTGTACTGTGCACCTGTTGCTTAATAAATCTCGCTATCAGCCTACTGTAAGTCTTCTGTTTCGTGCTATCTGTAATGGACAGGTGTAGAAAACTCCTAAATATATGTTCAATAGCAGTAAAATAATTGTTAGACACTTGGCTTATTCATGGAAGGTGTGGATGGCAAATTCATTAAACAGGAAGGTGACTGAGTGAGAACATTGTGAATTTGTCCTGTAAACTTTGTTCCCTTTTTTCTGAGTGTGATACATCC
Source organism: Bombycilla garrulus (assembly GCA_013400315.1). Classification (NCBI taxonomy): domain Eukaryota; kingdom Metazoa; phylum Chordata; class Aves; order Passeriformes; family Bombycillidae; genus Bombycilla; species Bombycilla garrulus. The sequence continues at coordinate 305,937 of VXBU01017828.1, read as the reverse complement.
TTGCTTGTGCTTTGAGTTCACTTCTAAAGCTCATGTAAACATACTTTTTCTTGTAGTGGTTTTAGTGCTAAAGAGACTTTTAAAACCATTTGTATTCTGTTAATGCCTTTGTTTGAAAAAGACTTGAGATGAACCTTAGTTTTAAAAAAAAAGTGGTGGAAAGATAGGTATTCATAAAAGAGCAGTTTTTTTTTTTTCTGGTACCTCATCTCATTAAGAGTGGTCTCTCACTTGGAAAGGACGAGAAAGGGGTGTAGACCAAGGCTTTATTTTTTTGCAGGTTGAATTAAGATGGCTGAAACAGTAGTTGCCCTCCATGTCATCTGTCACACAAGAGCTCATGCAAATCCTTTTCAACCAAAAGAAAACGCTGAAACTCTCTGCTGGTGCTTCTGTGGTGAAGCAGTGCCGTCATTGGCTGGCAGGAATTTTCTTGTTCTGCTTTGAATAACAGCCTCCCTCAAATATATAAGGTTCTGAACTGCTAGTTTAACAATACTGCCATTGCTGGGAGTTAGTAAGCGTTATTATTCTTGCAGCTGGCAGTCTGTTGCTATTAAGTTGCTGTTTGTATGCAGTTTCTGAACATTTTGTGAGGAGAGCACATTTGCTGAGGCTAAAGTAGAACTTAAGAAAATTTTGTCAGTGTTGTCTATTCTTTAGTCAGTTAGCAATCTGCTTGTTCAGGTACCTAGATAACTGATAACTCAATTTCTCAAGTGTCCTTTGGATGAAGCTTTGTTCTAAGACTTGTTAATGATCAGCTGCTGAAAGCAGTCCTAACTGATATGTTATTTTTTGTGTACCTGCAAATAACTTCTGAGTTATTTGTTTTGTTGAGCTGTTATGAACTTACATGCATTTTATTGAGCTGGTTTGGTTATTGCACAGATTCTTTGACCAGAAGGTGACAAACTGGAGAGTTTTTCTATATGGACCTTTCTCCTTGGGGATAAAAAATATCCAGTGTGCCACATAGGATGGCAATGGGTCAGGTGAGGAGAAGCAGTGAAATTGGGAAATAATGTCTAGAATTATTACTTTGGCAAGAAAATGGAAGAATGAGGTTTTTTATTACTTGTTCATGACGTACATGAAGTTTCTTTGCCTTATGTACGCATATGTGTATGTCCAGTGTGGCAATTGAAAGGAATTTTTTAAAATATCCTTAAAATTTTTGCAAGGGTTAAATTTAAGGCTTGACAAACCTTCAAAAACTGACGTTATGTGAAGAATTCATTTTTATATTCCTATTTGTGCTATCATGAAAAGGTATTGCAGCATATAATGTGATGTGAGTTCTTTAACTTTTTTAAATAAACAACTACCAAAAAAACTCTAAACCAACAACAGCAAAAAAACCCACCAAACCAAACAAAACCATACATTAGATTTGGTGGTGTTTTGGGTATATACTGAGGTCTCCAGCAGAGTAGTTTGAGTAAGGGCGCAGAGATAAAACATCTCAGAGCAAGCAGTCTAGCTTAAGGCAGCATAAACAAACAAGTTGATTTCTTCCTTGCCTAGGGCACTACTGCTGACTTTATTGCAGGAGAGCGTGTTGTACTCTAAGTTCCGACTCCTTACCCCCACATTTGGTGCCTCGTGCAGTGGGTGTAGCAGGGGGTAACCGAGGAGTCAGCAAATGTTCCATGATTCATTTCTGTGTGATTGGTTGTGTGGTCTGCAATCCTGCAACTGTTACTAAAAGTTTACTCACATAACAGAGTTGTTGATTTAAATAACTTGGGGATCGTGTCAGTAGTCTCTGAAGTTTCTGATCGCTGTTGTGCGCACTTTGTAGCTCGTCTGAAGACTTGATGCTTCCCAAAACCGGCAGAGCAGCAGTGATGGCCCCAGAGCTCCACGTGTCTTGTTTCCAGTTCTGATTCCCACAGCTGACCCCAGAGCATCCCTTGCACTTGGGTGTTACCCAGCAATCCTCATCTGTAGCTTGTGTCTTCACTCAGGGACTGTGGGGCAGGGCTCTCAGGGTGCCTGGGGTGGAGCACACAGACTGCTCAGCCTGGGGCACCTGCTGGGGTGTGAGATCCTGGCATGAAGCAATTGGCAGTGATCTTAAAGTAGTAACCTGGCTGCAGTTAGGCTTAATCTCTGCAGTTTTAAATTTCACACTGGGAACACATATATGAATGTTACAACATGGCCCACATCATGTGTTTTTCTTTCTTGACCCAAGTTAGTAGGAACAGCACTGAATTTTGTAAGATTATTACACAAAAGCATTTTTAATGTGGCTTGCTCTAGAAGTGCACAAGGAAAAATTCAAGTTGACTTGCATGCATTTAAGTTTGCAGCATATGGATAACCCTTCCCTTTGTTCAAAGAAAACCATTGTTGTATTTGGAGGTAAATTTAGGACTTGCTCAAAATAACTTTAACCTTTTGAGACTTTGGTTAAGTTGTAAAGAAACAACTTATCAGATACACAGTTACTTGTCTCTCAGTAAAAACAGTTGCACTCTAATTTTGGCTCAGCGTTCCATAGAGTTACATGCAATATATTGGGGTGAAGTTAATAATCTTTTATCAAATTAAATTTGAAGCTTTACAATAGAAAAATCTGAAAGCTTTGCAGATTGCCTTGTTCTGTGAACAATAAAGATGTTGCAGATTGATTTCCTGTGAGCCCAGTGATTAATGACTTGTGAGAAAAGAGCTTTGCTGGCAGTAGAGATATTTAAGAAATTCTCTCCCTTATATGGTTTCACTTGTAAGTCTCCCCTCAGGAGAATGCCTCTAAGATACTTTTGTTCTATTTGGATGCCTACTTTTATGTAGGAACTGAGGCTAGTAACCATTATCTGATTCTCTCCTGCCAGGGTAGGGATCCAGGCCTTATAAGACAGATTGTAGAGCAAGCCTGGCTTCCCCTCAGGTTTTCAGTTTTAAAGTAAATCACTTGGATACAAAATGATCAGGTTGGAATGAAGTGAGCAGACATTATGGGGAATGGGCAAATGAAATGCAAAGTTGCTTTCAAATTTGTGTTACAGCTGTCTGGTTGTCTGTATCTGTTCACTTTGGCCCGGCAGTGGATAAGTGGGTAGAGGAGGCAGGAGTATGGTCAAAGAGCAGCAGGGACAATTCCCAACAAATTCTTGATGATTTGAAGTGCAGGTGATAAGCAGAGAATCCTGCAGCTGTTGTTAAAGGCGCTTCTGCCCCCAGTCTGTAGCCTGCCCTCCTCAGAAAAGGTGATAGAATGGCACATGTGCTCATACTTCTGTTCAGCTTGGTCTGACAGAACTGCCCCAGAATGTTGTCCATGAAGCAAGGCTGTCACAGAGGAGCAGAAATCCAGAACATCAATGTTAGAATCTTTTGCAGCTCTTTATTTCTTGAATGTGGGTCACACCCCTTTGATAGAGAGAGCATTTTTACATCTGATCCCTTCCAAACGACAAGATTTGATAACTGATTTTGTAAATCCAGGGGTTTCAGGTAGGTAGCAATGTTAGTTTCTGCAGAAAACAGATCATCAACATGTGGTGCAGAACATAAAAATGCATTTAGCAGGATCTCAGGCCAGTCAGCAAAGTTTCCCATCCGCTGCTGAGAAGGTGATGGTCTGACACTTGTCATTGCGGTGAAGCAGAGTGTGTGAAGCTGTAGAGGAGTCAGCTATCAAGTTGATTTGCTTAGTGCAAGACCAGCTTTATTTTCCTTACAGGTTTTATTTGTCTTGCTCAGTAGGTATTTCCACAAAGTGTTTTCCGTGTTTAATTCATAGTCTGATGAATCATCTCTGGTCTTACAGGCTGCATGTATTTCAGAAGGAAACTCTTCTGTTTGAATTGCTTTGAGGGCTTTGTTGTCTTAGCACATTTAGCCTTTGGAGAAACAACTTACCTCATTGGCTCCTCTGATCACCAGCCATGTAAGAGATTACAATCTGTTTAGCTTTCCAAACAGAAATCACTGCATTGTTTATTACCGTTGCAGTGAATCTTGTGAAGAGGTTGTCTCCTATCTGATACACTTGCAAAAGAAAATTCTTGTGTGTTTCCAGGATTTGAGATCAGTGCTACTTTTCAGAAGTCTGGGGTACAGTTTATGACTCAGGTCTGTTTTTATATCTTTGAAGATGAACCCTAAAGTGCATAGCTTGTGTGCTGTGTTGCCTTTTTAATTTGAACTGACCTCTCACTTTCTTTTCAGAGTCCTCTCGGTAGAGCCCAAGCAGCCAAGAACAAAGGAAACAAATATTTTAAAGCAGGAAAATATGAGCTTGCTATTCAGTGTTATACTGAGGCTATCAGCCTGTGTCCTCCTGAGAAAAACCTTGATCTTTCTACCTTCTATCAAAACAGAGCTGCTGCCTATGAACAACTGGTAAGAAATTAATTATGTGTTTATTGTAAAAAGTAGCGTTATCAATTTTGAATATTGTCACTTTCATCCAATGAAAGGTCCCAAGTGATAACATCTGCTTCTTTCACAACAAGATGCTGTTGCAGCTTTTTTTTTAGCTCATCATACTTTTCTACATATAAATAAAATTATTTTCTGTTAACTACACTCATCTATCTTTTGTAATTCTTATGCATCCTGTCCTTCCAAGACAAAGTTTTAATTTCTTATTCTCTGGAACAATTTATGTATATATAAGTTAATTTCACTTTTCTCTACTTGACTACTGTTTAACCGTGAAAGAAAGGTGAAAGGCCAAATATTTTGGAAGGATGCTACTTCAAAATTTAATTAAAAAATAATTGAAATCCTACTAAAGGCCAAGACCTAAATTTTGCACATGGGGAAGTAACATTTACTTGACAGCTGAGTATACTTGGTGTTATTTTAGAAGTCAGCCAGTGCTGCTTATTATGGTATGATGGATTTGCTTATGAGGTCAAGTTGGTGAGCTGTATAAAGGAGTGGAAAAATTTGCTTTGTAGAGTCTGAATATCAAGTGAGAGAGTGTGCTTACATAAATCTGCTGTTAGCTTTAGTTCTTGTCTAACACAAATTCATGCCATAATGAATCCCAAATGTATGTGGTTCCTCTGTTAGAAAAGCCTGTTTTGATAAATTGAAATAACTTTAAAAAAAAAAAGTCTTAGCACTTCTGTAAAATGGTTTGCTTCCATTATATTTCCATCTTTTTTCTTCTAGTTGTTTTACACCAACTTTCAGTCCCAGTGTTACCTATCTTTGCATCAACTGATGATGTTCTCCCATGGGATTTGTACACTGTCTGGTGTAATATTTAATATTTTGTAGGAATTCTGTTTCTCTTGTGTAGTGCAGGTGGTTTGCAGAGGTGCCCAGGCAGTTTCTCCCCGAGGCACTTGCAGAAGCAGAGGCAAGCAGGGGGAAGCGGAGCCGCGGGAGCAGCTGGGCTGTGGGAATCCAACACAGGGAGCTCAGAGGGGCCCCCTCTCACTGTGATCTTTTTCTGCCCACAGCAAAAATGGACAGAAGTGGCACAAGATTGTACAAAGGCTGTTGAGCTTAACCCGAAATATGTCAAAGCTCTCTTCAGACGCGCGAAGGCCCATGAGAAGCTGGACAATAAGAAGGAATGTTTAGAAGGCGAGTGGCTCATGCTGTGTACACTTTAAAGTGGAATTAGCTCTCTTGCTTTGGAGATGGCAAGTTCTGGAATGGTTTTGGTTTTACTCTGTAGCTACAGTAATACAGAATTATTTATTTAAAACCATTCATAGCTTCTGCAAATACATATTCTCTTGTCAGAAGAAACCTTTTCACATTTCTCGAGCTTTCATCTGCTCACATCTGAAATGACTGCTGAGAAATTGATGTTACTGTAGCAACTCAAGGTATTCCTTTTCCAGGAAACTCCTTCTCTTCAGAATAGAATTCATCTAACTTGACGAGTGGATAACCACAACAGCAGTTGTTCTATTTCCATGCACTAAAGAGACTTTCTCCTTCTCTGTTTGTTTTGGAGAAATTATATTACTACAGAAATGAAGGTGTTTTCGCAGGTAGAGATACATGGTCAGAAATAAAAGTATTGCAGTAATTTAAATGCATTGGACAGGTATTAGAGGGAGAACAGCTTCAGTAGTATTTTTTTCTGTTGCATAGCTTATGAAAACCAGAACAGATTTTTTTTTTTTTAATATTAATACCTGTATTCAGAAGAAATTACTGTGTCAGATCCTTCCAATGCTATTCTTAAACAGAATACATTTTAAACTGTCAGTAAGATTTCACTGAGAAGCCATGGAAGTTAAGAACTACAGGTCAGATGTGTTGTCTCACAGCACTTTTGAGCTACAGTACGCTGCTTCAAATTACCCATGTAGATTTAGTCAAGTGAAATCATTCCTGCTGATATTATGTTAAAAGACAAATGAAATTTGTACTCATTATCAAAGAAGGACAGAAAGTAAGGCAATGCTTTGGCTGGCAAATCTAACTGTTAAATTTAGTTTCATTACGTGTAACACCTAAGAATTAGGTCTGCCAAATTAGAAGGGAAATTAGATGTGGAAATTTTAACGTGTCTGTCTATCTGCTGGCAGAATGCCTTTATGCCCTCTTAAGACCACAGTGACTAGAAAGGGATAACTTCATTTATTTGGTGCACTCCCTTGCAACCACTGTGTATCAGCTGCACTTCCAGAGTGCTGTAATAAAATGTAAGCCTTATGTCACTGCCAGGTGATAAAAGCCCCAAGAAAGATCAAGCGTCCCTGTGTCAGTAGGACAGTTTTAAATATAACTTCTTTTTTAGTGTTAATAGCAGTAATGTTAGTGACAATTATTTTCAGCCTTGATTTCTATCTGATTTTTTGCTTTCAGTTTTTTCAGATCTGAACCTTTCTTGCCTTTTTTTTTTAACTACCGTGTTTTTCTTTTTACTTGCCAACTACATATGGCCAGTAAAATCCCAGGAAGTAGGGTATGCCCATGTAGTGAAGGAAAGCAAAACCAAGTAAACATCAAAACCTCAGCCACTACCATTAGAAAACTCCTCCAGTAATCCCTGGCAGTATAAATTGGGAAGATGGTGCTGCTGCAGCCGAAGCTGGTGTGCAGCAGTCTTTGGGCAGAGCGTGTCTGCTGGGTTTGTAGAACACGTTCTTTCTGGGGGTACTGTGTTTTCCCAGGGACTCTGATGTGCTTCCTGACCATGCCAGAGGTGCAGGGAGTTTCTGTAGAAGTGATGGCTTGATAGTCTCTCTAGCAGTGTAGAATTAGAGAAATATATTAAAACTCTAGGGCAAGACATTTACTTTCCAAGCATATTCAGACAATACACTGCTTGAATTTCAAGTCCAGGCTCTGTTCATCTCCAGTAATGCTTAAATGAAAACAAATCAGGGAAACCCATGGTAGCATTGCATTAAGTGGTGGATCCAGAGAGACTGTGGGTGGTAAGAGTGCATTTCTTACTGGGAAGTTTCACTCAGACAGCAGTGGGTTAACATTTCAAGAGGTTTCTCTGTGTGAATGAAAGCCATGTGATAAAGGCTGGCACTTTAAATAGGCCAGCAAGGTATTTCTCCTTGCTCCCTTCCAAAGTCATAGAAGTGAGCAGAAAAATCTGAGATAGAATTTGGGCAGATTTCTTAAACTGAGGAGTAAGTGAGATGTGATGGGACTGAATGTGAATTTTACAAGTAGAACATAAAGACCAGTCCCAGAAGAGAAGCTGTGTTAGCACTTTCAGTGCGAGCATCATTTGAACATAATTATTCTCCTCAAAGTTTCAAAATGGTGAAAGCCCCTGATAGAGGTATACATTTTCACTGTTGATTTAAGTGTGTTTTTCTTTAGATAAAAACATGAACAGAAAAATAAATGTAATTTCTTTTCATTCAGTGTCATGAAGTCCTTTTATCCCAGGAAGATAATTTTGGATACAAATTTGTGTCTTAACAAATACAGTAAATACAGCAAACTTAAAACAGAGGCTTTTGCCCGAGAACAGGATGTGTATTAGTTTGGCAGTGCCTCATTGTGCTCAGTGGCACATTTTATAGTGTACTTCAGTGACTATCAGAATTCCTTTAATATCACTTCTGTTTGTTGTTTCCTAGATGTCACTGCAGTCTGCATTTTAGAAGCCTTCCAAAACCAGCAAAGTATGTTATTAGCTGATAAAGTTCTTAAACTCCTTGGAAAAGAAAAGGCCAAAGAGAAGTACAAGGTAGGACTTGTGATACTGCTGACTAATTGTTATTTCACCTGACCAGTTGTTGAAAAGTGGGTTGTTGGCATTCTGTCAGTGGTTGTAAACAAGTCACTGTCTTCATCTGTGCAAGCAAGAAGCGACACAAACTGGTTTCTACAAAGCTGCCATTGTACCAATGTTATTTTCCTTTGGGACCTCTCCAAAGTTTCTGGAACCTCAGCAGGGAAGAGAAGAGAGATCTACTACTAGTAGTTGTTTCCCTTTAATAATGAAATTTGTTATGAGATTCAGGAGACACCCTAAGTTGGTGTGCTGCCCTACATAGGGCTTTTCTGAACTTGCAACTTCGTGGAAACTGGGTGTGTTGGAACGGACGTATGCATGAAGTTTGGAAACTATGGAAGCATAGGGGTAGCCAGCAGCAGTCATTTTAAGTGGCTGTAGGTTTACAAAAAGATATTAACACGTTCTTGGTTGTTATTAAAGCATTCTTGCTTGTGTTTTGATGGTGGCTGAAGTACTGAAATCCCGTGTTGGTTTTAGGTTCTGAATCTCTTTCCTACAGAAATGGATGTAAATGTGTAGTGTAGAGGTAAGAAACAGTGTTCTGAGCGTGGTGGACGTAGATAGGTGTGCTCCAGAAGAGTGCATTCAGTGTTTTCCTGCACGAGTGGTTGAACTGTAATTCCTGTGTGCAGTTTATTTTAAACAAGAAATATTTTTTGACTGTAGGAAAGATTCATTACCTGAGAGGTGTTACTTCTGGGACTTCAAGTAAAATGTGTGGTATCTGGGCCAAATTCCACACAGAACTAGGGTATTGCCTCATTAGTCTCCATTGTAGCAATGACAGCAGCTTCTCTTCGACAAGTTGGAGAAAAGCGAAAACTGCTGTTCAGAATCTGCTTGAATTTAGGCTCGTGCTTAAATCACCGACTTGCATTTTTCACCCAGTTTATGTGCACACCCAATGCTTTAGTACATCTACCCAATGTCTTATGATATCCTAAGAGTCCTTATTTCTAGCCACATATGTGGAAAGATACAGTCTCCCTCCCCCCTGAATATCATCACTTTGCTTTCACTGGTGATGGGTATTACCGTGATCTGAAGCTAAAAGAACCCCTAAACATCAAAATGGCAAATTCAAAACATCAGGCTATCAGATGAGATAGTGAAAGTCATACATTGGTTCTTCCATCGGGTTTTTTTTAATAATCACGGTTTCTATTCATTTCCATCTTTACCATCTGATTTTACCGCCTAATGACTTGGAATTACCTTTCTCTGTTTCAGAATCGGGAGCCTCTGATGCCCTCACCACAGTTCATTAAATCCTACTTCAGTTCTTTCACAGATGATATAATTTCTCAACCTTTGCTTAAGGGTGAGAAATCAGATGAAGATAAGGACAAGGAAGGAGAAGCTTCCGAAGTAAAAGAAAAGTGAGTATACAGTTCAGTTGGGAATTGTTTGTACTGGAATTAAGGTTTCAGTGATTTGGATATTCTGCTCAGTGTAACATGCTGCTGTTTGTGTAATACTTGGCATGGAGATTCCCTTGATATAAATAATATAAGTATTGCAAGTGAAACCTGAGTGAAAGCTGACTGGCTAGTTCCAAACTTGCACTAAGCAGAGGAAGGACAGTGAGACTGGGAACATATGCTGAATATTTACTGCAGTATCACAGTAAATCTTAGGAAATGGGAGAACTGGAGAGGGCTGAACAATGCTTTGGGGGAAAGAAATATTTTATACTGAAGGAGCATTTCCAAGGAAGAGAGCAAATTAGCCTTTGGACTGGCAGAGAGAAGATGAGCTAGGAAAATAGGATTTTTAAATGAAAACATGCATTTACAGCAACTGAGTCTGAAAGGGTGCTTTATCTTTCTGGAATCAAATTGCCCATAAATGAAAAGTTTGTTCTGGCATAGAAATCTTGGGTTTGTGGTTTTGTTTTATATTTTTTTAGTGGAGCCTGAGCACCACATAAATGGTTCTTTAATTTACTGTGCTATTTTCCAGATTATTTTTGGAAGATAGCAGTGCTGTCGGTTTGGAAACCATTGCAAACAGCATTATGTTGGGTTTTTTTTTAAAGTAAGAGAGAATGTCCTGATCTACAGGCAGATTCACTGAATCCAGGATACAGCTGAGAACAAGGCAATGCTGTAATTTTTTGCAATTAAATAATTTCTTCCACATATAAACTGCACATTGCTAGGTTTAATATTTCACTTTCCTGTCCATGAATTCTATACTCTTGTTTTAAACCAGAGATTACTGCTGTTCTTTGTGTGAAAAAAGACCTCAAGGGACAAATGAAGCTCACATTCAAAATCTTTAAAACATTCTTCTTCTTTATTTCCAATGTAATTTGGCCAGTTTTTGTGCAAATTGTTTTCAGTCTATGATGGCTCCATCCAGGAGTGGATTTTCCAAAGGGACTATGCTGGTGTTGTAAAAGTATAGCACAAGTTAGTATTTGTAATGATTTGATAAAACATCTGAATGGAAATTGCAGTGTTCAGTGAATGCATGTATATATACAACTGTTCTTACATCATTTACAGCTCTGGCTATTTGAGAGCAAAACAATATATGGAAGAAGAGAACTATGACAAAATTATCAGTGAAAGCACAAAAGAAATTGAAGCAAAGGGAAAATACATGGCAGAAGCTTTGCTTCTGCGAGCTACTTTCTACTTACTTATTGGCAATGCAAGTGCTGCCAAACCAGACCTAGATCAGGTCATCAGCATGGAAGATGCAAATGTGAAGGTAAGAATCTGTCACAGCTGGACTGTAGTTGGGATTGAGAAGTTAGATTATAAACCTGCAGTATACTTCAAGAAGTTGTTTGTCCAAATTTTCAGATGTATTAATGGGCATATTCTGTTTTATTTACTGTTTTGTTACTGACAAATAGTTTTTTTCAAGGGCTTGTTAGTTTTGAGACAGCTGTACTGAGTAGTACAAACTAAAGAAGGAGGAAAGTTGAATGAACTGGAGGTTTATCCACTCTGGATAAGTGAAAAACCTTAATTGCACTTGCATATTGAGCTGCTTCAAAAAAAAAGTCATGTATTTGTCAACATAGGAATTGAGAAGGATTTTGGGTGGGCTCAGAAATCCACTGAGATGGAAGCATAGGCTGACATTTTTGAAATTAAGTAAGGGAGCTCATTCATTTAGGATAAAGGTGAAACTTACTCCTGCTTAGAGTAATTGGAACCTATCAGTGGGAGAAACCAGTCAAACAAAAAATTTGCTGTGATTGTAATAAAGCCTTAAATGTGGAGAAGCCCTGGGGTGGCTGACGTGTGTCTGACCATGTTTTGCAGCTGCGAGCCAACGCTCTGATCAAACGGGGCAGTATGTACATGCAGCAGCAGCAGCCTGTGCTGTCCACTCAGGACTTCAACATGGCTGCTGACATTGATCCTCAGAATGCTGATGTTTACCACCATCGAGGACAAGTAAGAAACCTTAGAGATTTGGTCCCAATACTTGGTTATTTCAGTATATACCGAAAGGGAAAATGGTGTTGAGACATTTTTACTGTTTGTGGCAGAAAAACATGAGCTCCTGATTGGGAACTTTTGTGGGATAAACATACAGCCTGTTTTGGAGGTTCAGGTTGGGCAGAAGCAGTTTGTTTCTATAGCTGTAGGAAAGTCCTCCATCAGTATGAACTGAGACTGGGGGTACTGGGTACTGGGGCTCGTGTACTTTTACAGCAGATAAAAGCTGTTCTGTGCAGGGGCCTGGATGGCAGAGCAGCATCTGCACAGCAGGAAGCTTTGTTACAGCAGAGGAAACATATCCCTGATAACACCTGCAGCCCTGTGGCCTGGACTCAAATCAGTTCATCTCATCCCTCTCTGCCTTGTGACAGTGCTGTGTCCTTGACTAATTTCTAGCCCTAGAGAAGCCTGCTGCCACAGCCCTGTAAGATGAATGGTGCTGGAAGTAGAAAAGGAACACTAGCATATGCAGATAGGCTAAGTCATATTTACAAGGAAGACTTCCATAGATCAAGTGTTTTCTCCATGAATTTGTTAGATCTCTTCAGTGCTCAGAAATAAAAATGGTGCTACGTGTTGGCTGAAGGGACTGAAAGTTTTCTGCAGATTGAAAATCTGTGTTTTACAGTAGCTTCACAGTAAAGTAAGAGAATGATGAAGTGAACTCTGCTCCTGTGGAGGAGTAGGAATGTCAAAAGAGAAACAAAAAAAAACCCTACTCAACAAAATAAGTTGAAATAGAAGCTGGAAAAGCTGAAATGTTTTAATACCAAGTAGTCCGCAGATACTGGCTACAGAGAGGCAAAACAACTTGAGAAAATATGGCATCATTTTGGAGACTGGTCATAATGGTGATGCAATGATGGCAACAGTCTAAAATGCAAGCATTCTCAATCCCTACAAGCAGTCATTGCCTGCTTGTGTAGGTAGCCAGAGTTTCACTGGTGGCTTTGAGAATACATTATGGCAGTGATTTTTAGTTATGGGTTTCTTTAGGTTATTCTAGGCAGTTCTGCAACAGAGCTGGAGATTATATGAGTAACTGATGTTAACTGAATTATCATGTAAGCGTCTGAAGCACAGATGAAATAGAGAAATAGGATTTTATTTCATTCTGGCTAGCTGAAAATCCTGCTTGACCAAATTGAGGAGGCTGTGGAAGACTTTGAGGAATGTATCCGGTTGCGACCCAATTCTGCCTTGGCACAAGCACAGAAATGTTTCGCTCTGGTAGGTAACGTGCTGGGGTTTATCTGGGTGTCTTTGCTTTAAAGAGTTCTGGAAAACACTGTGTTTCTCTGGTTTATTCCAATTTAACAGGAAAGTAGGGCAACATACATCTCTGTCTTTTAATAATAAGGTAAAGGAATGATGCAACAATTTCTTCAATTGGAATATAGGTTTGCTGCTTTCCTTCTGAAACACTCATTGTTCAAACAGTAGAACATTTTTTCTGTTCTGTGGGAGAGGAACAAAAATTTTGATTCTAATTGGAGCACATAAAAATTATTTTAATAAAGCTTTACTATTGTGGAAAATGATCATCATCGAGCAATTGGAAACAAACTATTTCAAACTAGTACAATGACTCAGTGTGCAAGAATCTTGTCAGGAAAGCTTTGCATGGTGTGAACAAGGAGGAATGCCAAGTTCAGAATTTCTAAGCATTTGAAATAGAGGGAGGCTATCACAATTATCAGGCTTCCTTCTTTCATCTGTTTTCCTCTCCAGACACTTGGACAGGTTCCCAAAAACAGATTTGGTAAGACGTACAGGCATGTCACCTTCTGGAACATTGCACAAAATCATACAATGGCCTGAGTTGGAAGTGATCTCAAAAATCATCTCATTCCAACTCCCCTGTCATGGACACGGTTTCCACTAGACCAGGTTTCTCAGAGCCCCATCCAACCTGACCTTGAACACTGCCATGGATGAGGCATCCACAGCTTCTCTGGGCACTGTTCCAGTGTCTCACCACCTTTACAGGAATTTTTTCCAAATCTTCAATTGAAACCTGCTGTCTTTCAATTTGAATCCATTACCCCTCGTTCTCTTTACATGTTCTTGTAAAAAATCATTTTTACATACTTTTGTAAAAAATTTCTCTCCATCTTTCTCATGGCTTCCTTCAGGTATGTGAGGGCCACAGTTTGATCACCCCAAAGCCTTCTCTTCTCCAGGCTGAACAATCCCAATTCTCTCAGCTTACGTAAAATAACTGAATTATTAAGATGCAGGCAACTGCTGGGGAGGTGGGTAGAGGCCTTTTTTTAGTCTAGTGATGGCATAATTTTTTCTAATTTATTTTTTTCCTTGGAATAGTATCGCCAGGCTTATACAGGAAGTAATGCTTTGACTGTGCAAGCAGCCATGAAAGGCTTTGAAGATGTCATTAAAAAATTTCCAAAGTGTGCTGAGGGCTATGCACTCTATGCTCAGGTATGTTTTCCTCTCTCTTAAAGAAAATACTGCATTCTCTTGTACATTTTATCTTGGATATAACATTTCTTCAAATAATAGATGAGAAAATTTTTGACAGTAAGTTCTGAGATAAGAGATGCTGCCTGGAATAAGCTCTACTTGCATTTATGGTTATGGGTGTTCTGGGACAGAGGAGGTACAGGGGGAGCTGGTGGAGCAGGATATAAGTAAAGAGAGTTGAGGGTGGTTGTTAGGAGACAGAGGTTATTCCTGCATGATTCCCTCCTTCCTGCAAGTGTGTGGCATCTCAGCTGATGAATGTCAGGGATTCTCTGGGTAATTTGAGAGTCAGATGTGTGGAACTAGGGTGACATTTTTGTTCTGCTATCAGTGGCATGTAGTGGTTTAGAACAGCTGTTCGGAGTACACTTGTAACAGAGACTGTAATTTCTTCTCTAAGAACATACTGCTGGTTTTAGTAGGAACCATGAGACATTCTGATTTTAAGGGGGTTGGCAATATATATGCATTTTCCTTCTGAAAGAAGTATATCTGAAAAAGGATGAGTTGAAGCTTGCAGGTACAGACTTAGAATGGTTTTTATTTACAGGACACAGCATGTTGCTTGTGGATCTTCTATTACAGGTGACAGTGTGGTCAGTAATTTGTGCCCTTAAAGCACTGAAACTTTCCAAAAAGCCTCAGTTTTGAAACTTAACTCTGGTAACTGATGTGCCTGGCCTGCTCTACCATAAATGAACTACATCCAATCTCACATTGTCAATACAGTTTTAATTAGAATTAGCCGAGTGCAGAGTGCACGCTTTGGTTGCTTATTGACAAACTGGTTTCTCTTTTGATTCAGGCACTAACTGATCAACAGCAGTTTGGCAAGGCCGATGAAATGTATGATAAATGCATTGACCTTGAGCCAGACAATGCCACTACGTACGTTCATAAAGGGTATGTATTGAGTTTGCAGTCTTTTTGTTCGAGAGCAGTTGGATTTAGATGAATCAACCTGAACTGATTGTTTATGTTTAGAACTAGTTTAGCCATGAAAAATAACTTTGTGAAAGCATCTTTGTGCTCTTAAATGTATTTCTATATTTCATCTTGACCTAAGCTGCAAATGAGTTTTGGAGTTTCATCAGTGTTCATTGCTAGTTCAGTATCTGCTTGAAGTATATCTGACTTTTCCTTTAGCCTTATTACTTTCAGCTTTGATTTTTTTTTTTTCTTTTATAAAACAACGTGTACCAAGTCCTCTTGGGAAAAAATTTGCCTTTCTTTAGAGTCATTAAAGCAGTAAGGTGGCTTATTGAAAATGACTTTCACATAGGTGTTTTTAAAAGTCATGAAGTTAGTAAGTTATTGTGTACCTGCATTAGAAATTAAATACATTATACATTTGGGATGGTTTTGCTTACCATATTGACTGTTTTGGGAGGAGTATGTGCACCCTGTTTGAAGTTTTCTCTCTTTTAGTTTACTTCAGCTCCAGTGGAAGCAAGACTTAGACAAAGGATTAGAACTCATAAGCAAGGCCATTGAAATTGATAACAAATGTGATTTTGCATATGAGACCATGGGAACGATTGAAGTGCAAAGGTAATGCTGAACTGCAGTGTTAAGAGTTCTTAGTTACTCCTGAAGTTACAGTAGTTCTTTAAATTTCCTCACTGATCCTAAGTCTTGAGATCTCCCTGATATCCTGTAAGGCCAGCCCTTACCCACAGTCCTAATTCCTGTTCTGTAAGTCTTAGGTAAAGCCCTCCATTCTCTGTGGCATAATTGTGATTTATGATCTGACAACTTCTCATTACCAATTTCATACTTAACAGACAACATGCAGATGAGTCTGTGCATGTTTGAATACATCCCTTCTGCATTTGAAGTGACTTCCTTAATCATTATTTAGCTTTTGGTGAATCTGATATTGTCCTTGGACATTGGACATCCTCTGTACTGAGGATCCTGTGCTGTGTTCTCCTGCAGCCAACAGGACGCCAGCTTGCAGTTCTTGGGGGAAAGAGGAAGGCACTGCTCTGAAATATTGTATTGCAACTGTGCAAAGGTTTGGACTCTACAGTTGAGTCTTTTAAATACATCTAGTCCTCTAAAAGACAGACAATTAAACTACTGCCATGAGAAATTTTGCAATCATTTCTTATTTAAATAAAATGCTTCTGTCTGTGCAAGTTTTCCTCTTTGGTATACTAAGTCCTTTAAGGGGAGATGAGACTTCATTCAGCCCAGCATTATCTTTGTAGTGAACTTGGTGTCCTGTGAAGAACATTTTATCTTGCACCACCACCTGTGGGGGCTCTCAAGAGGAAGGCTGTTTAACAGCTGTCATAGTTGCTTAGGCTTGGTAACGACTTCTCTGAGTTTACTTAGCATCAGCACAAGTTCTTGTGGTGGTTCATCCCAAAGTCCTTTTAAGTTGTTTTTAAGAGTGTAAGTCCTGAAAGCAAAACAATGTTTTAGGGATGAAAAGATTGCTTTGACATTGTTAACTGGGTAAATTTTGTGTTTATTTCAGAGGTAATCTAGATAAAGCCATTGAAATGTTCAACAAAGCTATCAACCTGGCCAAATCAGAAATGGAGATGGCCCACCTCTACTCACTCTGTGATGCTGCCTATGCCCAGACAGAAGTTGCGAAGAAGTATGGATTGAAACCACCAACACTGTAAAGAAACAAGGAGGAAATGACCTTCCAAAGTGAAGTTGCCCACTTCAGCCAGCCCTACAGACGCTGTTGCAGACCATGCTGAATGGTGGAACTTAGTTTTTTCCCGTTCGTGGTGTTGTCATTTGCTACATCTGTTAAATGTTTAGGTGTTGTGGGAGTGGTTGTTCAAGGAAGTATGCAGTGCTGCATCTTGTTCCTTCTGCAGCAAAAACCTTAGAGTGTGTTAAGGGAAATAAAGTTGCAGGGGATCCAAAGGAACGTATTTTGGCCATGCAAATAAAAACTTCACACTGGTTCATTTTGGGTGATTATGCTGTGGGTGATTTTTGCTTTATCAAATAATATTACAGCATGTGGGTTTTTTTCTTGTTGATTTTAAAGGTAATGCTAGTCAGTGCTGTAAAATAGGTTTCTTTTTTATATCCAATTAATCCTTGAGGGTTGATTTTAATTTTGCAAAAATTAATTTTCAAACTTTAATAATAGAGGGTTTTTTTAAGTCAGTAGATGTGGAGAGGATACCTGTAAATATATGCAAGCATGCACAATCTCCCCTTAAATCCCTTTCCACCCTCTGCATAACTTAGAAATAGTCCTGTGGCAGCTATTAGGGAATTAATTTCATAGTCGTTATTCTCACCCCAGAAAGCCCTAGAGTACTGCACAGGAGAGCTCGGAAAAAGGTTGGCTAGGGAAGGAGGTCAGGTAACACTGCTTCAGTGTAGACTTTACTGGAAGAAAGAATGTATTCCTGTGCAGCAGTCCTTACTTGAATGTCATGGGAAATTGTTCTGGAAGGTTCAGAGGGACTTTCAAGAACAGAAAGCACTGCTGGGAGTCATGCTCCAAAAGGTAAGGTCATGCTTGCATATAATCTTTGTAATCTCTGATGCTTTTGCATAAATGTAGCAGCTGATGGACTATCTAAATGCTCTTCAGTCTCTAGAAACTGCTGGGTTATGATCTCCTTTTAAGAGCCCCTTGGCAGGATTAAGTGAGATAAGGAACAAAGGATAGGCTCAAACTTCCAATAATGGATTTGCAATCTGCACTCATTTCCTTGTTCTCTAGACCCTGTCTTGTCTGAGATTATAAATACTGTAGAGAGGAAGCAAACAGCAGATGGGCAAATGATGAAATAGTTTTCCTCTCATTAGGAACTTCACAGAGGGCCCTCTTGCTTTGGGTTGGTCTTTCTGGTGTGGAAGTCAGTCAGTCCAGCCTTTCCCTGGACTGGTGTGGCTGGACAAACCTCATGCAAATGATGTAGTTTAATTTATAACACACTAGTTTGGGCTTCTTTCTATCCTGAAATCATAGATTTGTTTGTGGTGAATTGTCTAATGTATTTAACCTTTTCAAGAAATGAATGATGCTGTAGTCAAACTGTCTTGGTCTGTAGTTTGTGCCACCATACAGCAGCAGCTCGCATTTTCAACTTGACCTTCCTTTCTCCCAGCAACTACAGTTGAGTATTCAAATGGTGGAGAGTAGACATAAAGATTTAATCATTATTTTAGTAGCTCACTAGGTGATCTGAAATATAGCACTGGTGTAGAATTGAAAATATGGGAAGGTACTGACAGCTTCTAGGGGCACTGAACGTAACAAGTGTCAAATGTCTTCTCCAACTTCCAATCTCTGCATCAATTACCTGAGAACAAAAATATGCCAGAATGACAAGTCCTGTTCTCCGAGGAGTTTTCATTCGCATGGCCTTACTTACATTGGCATTTTCTCCTCATCACCCCATCTGTACCCCATTCCTTACCCCACCCAATCAATTAAGGGAAAAAAGCATGTGCTGTCAATTACTAGCATTCCAAATCATCACAGACTTTTGCCTGTTCTTCAACTAGTTTGAAACTGCACTGAAAGGATGCATTGTCTGTAATTTTTTTGTAAATGACATATCACCTGTAAACTGAAAAAATAAATACTACCTTCAAGTATCTCTCTTTGACATGTATAAGAGCAGGTTTTGATGAAGCTGTTCTCTGCAGTGGTGAGCTCTGTGTTTATGTTCTAAGTCTAGGAAGAACTGATGGTTGACTGTCTGCTTGTCATCTCTCACTTCAACCTTTAAGAAAGAAGGAGGAGGAGATGTGGAATCAACAAATCCCATCTCTGCTTGCTTCTGTCACCCACAGAGGTATGAGCTTGAGAGCTGAAGTTTACAGGGGAAAAGAAGTTGAGCCAGGAAGGCTGAGAAGCTGAGACCCTGTTAATGTGTGTGTGCAGGTGCATCCCTGTGATGAAAGGTAGTTTTTGTATATGGCTGATACAGTTGGGGTTTTATTTTAAGCCAGGTGTGCATGTGAACTTTGAATTGAGACAAATATTACTGCTATTAAAAAAAAAAAGTTGAAATTATGTAGGAAGCTACTACTGAAGACTTGGATAAAGCCCATGTATCCTTGAGGGATACTCTGGGAAGCTGCTTCTACATACAATTGTCTGGCAACTTAATTCTCTTCATGTATGGTCCCTGTGACAATGCTCTCAAGCACACAGTGTGATTCTTGGCATGTCCTGCACAGGGCCAGGAGGTGGACTCTGATCCTGATGGGCCCCTTCCAACTCAGCATAGTCCACAATTCTAAGCTGTGACTTGAATTACTAGGGTCTAATGCAGATGGGAAGGGAAGAAGGAACTAACATACACTGAAGAGATACACTGTAATTTACTCTGGAACTATCAAGAGCAGCTTCGATGCAGCTTTAACCAGCCCAGCAATCCTAACACTGCCCAAGTTCCTGCCCTTTCTTTTAAACTAATTTAAATTCTTGCAGGCTGAAATTCTGGAACTCTTTCAGGGTTGTTACTGATTAGCTTCCTGTAGTTACAGAATACTGGTGGATATGTGTTGGATGGATACTTAAAAGTGCCTGTTTTCTACCAGCACAAGGGTTGAGTAGTGGCTGCTAAGTACTAGGGCTAAGAACTGACTTTCCAGGCAAAGCCTCACAAATTCACAGTCCCATTTGTATAACTTCTGAGTGCAGGGCACTGGAGACCCTGATAAATACCCTACTAAAACAAGGTGCTTAGAAGTTATCCTGATAGACTGAAAAGAACTGAGCTCATGTCAGCTCTTCAGCTGAGTTCACCAAAGTAGTTTGTAGTAGATTTTCAACCAGCCTCGCCCTTTGGGATTCCAGGGGAGGAGAGTTCAGAGCCCAGATTCTGTTAGCTGCTGCAAACTGCACTTAGCATTTCTCAGATTTAAGTGGTCAGCCCATGAGAGTCCTGCACTACTTTAGTCCTTCAAAGGTAGTATTTATCTACTCCTGTGTGTTGAACGACTAGAGAGAGGGGAGGGAACGAGATAAAATAGTTATTATGATTTAGAAGTTGGAGCCCAGCAATGGCCATGATGGATATGGGTTGTTGAGGATGTGGGAAGCACTCATCTAATGCAAGAGACTCAGCTCAAATGGTAAATTGTTAATTTTTTAGTATTTATTTTTCAACAAATAAATCTTCATTTCACCTTGTGCTCTGTGGCCTGTTTCTTAAAAGTTCCGGTGCACTATGTACATCAAAATGCAGTGAAAAGTACAGACCAAAAATACCAGCTGCTGCAGAATGCCACTGAGTTTGTTTTTGTTTATAAAACATCAAGCTCATTGCAGAGAAGCCAAAATGTTAAAAAAAACCAAAACCACCCAACCAAAGAACAGTGGGAAGAGGAGGATTGCTGAACATGAATAAAAGGTAGGATGGTGTACTGGGAGAAATGTGGTTAGCTAGAGCAAGACAAAATCTTCCATTCATTTTTTTTATTTTGATGTCTTTTAGCCTTACAGCAGTTTTATGCTGCTGAAAAACTAAAAGCTTATCACTGAAGGCTGGTAAGTTGCGTCTTTTTTTTCATCCCAAAGAATAAAAAGTATAGCTTGTAAATTCTTTTTACATCAAAAGATGTCTTCCTTCAAATAAAACCCCAAAACCAGAAGTGCAACATGCTTGACTGGCTTTTAGCATTTTAAAGCCATGTTTCACAATCAGCTTGTCTCCAGCAAAAGCAGCACAGTATGGAATGTTTTCTCTGCAGTGGATGGGAGGATGCCCAAGGTAGCAATAATGCATTCAAACACTGAGTAGTCTTCTGGGAGACAGTGGGCAGAAAGACTTACTGCAACAGTTTTCCAACCTGACTCCCCTCAGCCTTTTCCCGACAGCAGAATTCAAACCCACTCAGACGTTCTGCTAAGGAAGCAGCATAGAGAGCAAAGGTCTGGCAAGGTGTGAATTATTGTAACAACACAGTAACCAGTGTCACTTCAGCAATTAAAAGGATTTGCCATAAGGAAAATTTAATATACAGATTCAGACAAAACATGTGAACCAAGAACTGTTACAGGTTCTTCTATAGGAGCAGCTCTGTCTGGCACCTTCTGGTGTCCCGAGTAGTGCAGAGCAGAATTTGGCCTGTTTTGCTCAGTGGTTAAATTTTAAGCTTCCCAAGTTAGAAGTAGGGCATTCAAGGACCTTGGTTAAGACACGTATGTCTTAACAAGAACAGAGTGAAAAGAATCATGCTTCTAGATTTTCTGACAATTCACTGAAAAATTCGTAATACCAAAGCTGACTTGAGAAGGAGTTTCAGAGAACAACATTTCCATTTCTGTGTTCTACAGAAAAGCCCTCAGAAGATACCTAAAACATTATGATGCATAAAAATCAATGTTAATAATTGCTGTGTTGAACTGATTTCATCTCCATCTTTATCCTAGCTGTAAAATACTATGAAATACAAGAGAGGAGACACAGAAGTTCAATCATATTAGAATTGCACTAAGTTTTGTGTTATGTAGGGGTTTCTTAATTGGCACATTTGGCAGTAAATTGTGGAGCAACTACTGAGGAAATCCTTCCAAAGATGAAGGCAACAGCCATTGTGACAGCTGAACCTTCCCTCTTCACCCAGCTTCACTTTTTCATCTCTACACCATAGAGATCACAACGCTTCTGGCTTAAAATAGGAATTTGTTGACGTATTTCTACAAGTTTCTTTAGATCTGCAAGGGAGAAGAAAAGAGTTAAGAGAACAGCAGCCAAAAAAGAAAGTTCCTGACTTGCTCTGAGGTAAGACAGGGAAAATGGCAGCTTTGATGGAGAATGGGGTGGTAGGGCACTGTAAGTGAGCAGCCAGGGCTGAAGGAAGCCTCAGCTTTGCTCTACCCTAAGGTGGCACCTTCTTTCTAAGGAAGTGAACTAGAAGGGTACAGCTACAGGTTATTGTATATAGAACAGTACAGCCAAGTGCTGTTGGTTCTTGCTTTAACCTAGCAAACGTGGACAAGGCAGAGGAATGCTGCATCATCTGTAGTTGCATGTGTAAGGCCACAGTCTTAAAAAACTGTCTTTTCCTTAGTGTCATGACCTGTACTCAAGAAAAAAAGTGGGGAAAAACCAAAACATTTTTTCCCTTACCTATATCTGTGTATACAACTGTTTCCTCAGTCCCAGCTTTGGCTATGACTTCACCCCTGCAAAATTAAGCACATTTGTTCACAAGATTAACACACTGGTCTCAAGGCATCAGTCCAGTTGCTGCTGTTTGTACAAAAAGGAGTTCTTACCCTTGATGCCTACAGCTGTAACAACAGGGCTGTCCTAAAAATAGCATCATAATCCACAACTCTGGCATGACAGAAATGGCTTTCAGGCTTTATATATGGCACTTTTTATAGGTGATATATACATACTTAACATAAGTATCTTTCAAAGATCAAGAACTGTAGTAAAAGCCACTCTGAGAACCCCTGCCTGTGAGCATGCAACATACCTCAATAGGAAATGAACAACCACACTGGCAAAGATGAACACTTTCTCCTTTGAAGATTCTACTGGCTATTAATGGTATGCTTTTACTCTGCATGAACTACTGAACATGATTGTGTCTCCCCCAAGTGTTCTGTCACTGCTTTAATCACAAAGGTAAAAGCTCAAGACATGGACAAAGTTTTTCTTACTGTGCAAACAACTGGAAGTGAACTATCAGCAGAATTATCAGAGATAAACGACTGCCTGAAGATTTGGTCACTTTTACCTCCTGTGCACCTGCGTGACTTCTGCTCAAGTCAGAATCTCTCTTCTCTAGCTGCAGGCATTCTTCTTGTTCTTTCTTATGTCAAAGCAGTGTTGTTCTTTGAGGAAATGAGGTAGTTCTGTGTAAGCTGTTTAAGATGCTGTGCTTCTACACAGAGAATTACCATATGCTTAGCATACAATGGACTGAACTTCAGGGACAAGGCAACAAGGTCAGCAGTTGCTAAATCCTAGTACTAAACATTTTTATTACCAAAATACATATATACTCAAACTAGTTCCAATTTACTTCTTGTTTTTTTTAGTCTGGCTATTTTAAATTATGATTTTGAGAATGTAGGCTCAAGTCTCATGTGCTTCTTACCAAGAATTTGCATTTTTAACAGTAGACGGAAAAGTAGGACTGAAGTGTGACTGCCAACTAAAATATTTTTTAACCAAAAAGAAGGTGGTGTTTTTTACTTTATTGAACTCACCATGGATTTACTACAGTGCTGTGTCCCCAGGCAACATAGGATGCTTTTTCATCTCTAGCAGGAGATACAGTAGCTACATAGAGTTGATTATCAACAGCTCTGTGTTTGCAGAAAAAAGGAAGGAAGGGAAAAAGTGAGGAGAAGTGGTTTTTATAATATCATTTAATTAAGCAGAAGAGAAAGAATACACTCTGAAGGACAAACTATATATTCTCTAGATGACTAGCCCAAACTGAATGATACAAAGGTGAGAGAAAGAAGAGCCTGGAAAGAGAAGTCTCTAGCATCTGGCTCCAGAGATAGTTCACAGAATAGAATGCAATTCACAGGTTCATTCAGTATGCAGCAAAGTTGATTGAAGCTGATCAAATTAACAAATAATACTGCATTCAGGAATCTCAGAGTCTATCTGTAATTACAGCACTTCCCAAATGGTTACTGGCTCTTCTCCTTAGAATTTGTGTGTGAAGGGTGCTTCTAAAGCCATGGGAAAGGATTGTTAAAAGGGCATAACAGAGGCAGGCAGGTGTAAAGGCTGAGAACTTCCTGCTTTTCTCCTTGATTGTTAAACCATTTTGGTGTCCCATGCAAGGCTTGAGGGATGGTACAGCTCCAATGCCAGAGCGGCCCTGAAGCAGCACTTCTGACACGGGAGTGTCATTTGGAACACAAGAAAGTTTAGTTCCATGCATCAAAACTCCTCCAGAACAGGGGGATAAGCTGTTACTGTGATCTTACCGTCCCCTTTGTAAGAGTTCCCAATGAGCTGGTCCTGTTGTCATGTTAAAAGCCCCTGGATAGATCAGTAGCTGGCAACCTTTGTTAAGAAACAAATAGAACCCAAGCATCATTGAGGGGAAGATGGTTTACCCTAGAGTGGCCCTTCACACTGAACCCCAAGGTAAGGTTTCTTTCCATACTTCCCAGCCTCTGCCCAAAATGGAGCCAAACAGAGCCCCTCCATGAGTAACAGGTTACATCAGCCAAGAGCTGTGGTGGGGATAACCCCAACTCCATCACTCCACCACCACAGGTGGACCAGGAAGTGATGGTGACTTTACTCCCTGAGAGAAGTCACTCATCTGAGTACGAGTCTTGGCCACAGGATGCATTTTGTATTAGTGGGCAGGGATAAGAAAGCCTGATCACCTGGATCAAGGAATGCCTTATCACAGGGATCACCCAGCCTGCACCACCCAGCACCAGTCCTGGCCTTAGGGCTGCCCATGCTCCCTCAGGTGACCCAGCCTCACCTTTCTGGCCGTAGATTTGAGCCATTTCAGCAAATCTCATATCATAGCAGATGCCCAGGCCCACTTTGCAGTATGCTGTTCTCAAAACACAAGAGACAGCAGTCATATCACTAGCACAGGGACACAAACAATCACAAGACTGCCTGTAGCCATCCTGCCAACTGTTATTTTACATGGCTCACAGCAACAGGAGGAGCTGTATTTAAATGTGTGTCAACAAGCACTGGCTACTGGTGGATGAGAATTCATGCTTCATGATGACAGAAAGACTGTGAGAAGCAGTCTGATCTACCCTTTAAGAACAGTCATTTCCACAAAATCATGTTGTATCAGGTCTCTGTGTAACATATTCCTCTCTCATTTAGCTGCGATTTTTTTCAATTATTTTCTTCTGAATAAAAGAAAACACTCCCTGCTTTTCATGGAGTAAAAATACAATCATGTACTTAGAGCATACCCATTGCAAGGAGAAGAAAGTGACTCTGACAGACAAGACTCTTTGGAGAGCTCAGTAAACAGACTGTGTCAGCTTCTGAGCAACATGACGTGGGGAGGAGTAGGTATTCTGCTTTTTTATCTGAGGTGGTTGATTCAAGAAGGCTGGAATGGGATTTCTGATTTAGTTAATTGTCCCCAGTATTATATCATTCTCACGTGAAGCAATGTACCAGTGCAGCTGTTACATCCTTTCTTTTCTATACTATGTTTTGTAAGAACCACTTTCAAGCTGTAACTCCTATTAAAAACAGTCACTTCTTTCTAATAAATCAATAGGAGCATTCCTTAATTAAGGGAAGTGGGGTGCTATATGTTTCAACTCTGCTTACTCCTTTTGCAACCTTTTGTTGCCTTTTTAAAAGTTTCAGAAGCGACCCAAGCACTTGAAGCAAACTTAAACTGTATTTGCCATTGTTATCAAATGCCCAATCTGATAGTCCAAAAATCCACTGCTGGCAAGGATGAGGGGAAAGAGAACTCTCCAGAGTGACTGCAGTGTTACTGTAGTAGAGCTCCTTAAAGAGAGGACTTGTCTTATACTCACGTGTGTCAAATGTGGAGAAACTATTCCCTGGACTCAGTGTTTCAGACTCTTTGAACTGTATCTTCCCAGGAACATTAATGTCAAACAAATGAACCTGCAATTATACTGTGATTAATAACAATTTCTCTGCTTGGTATTTCAGTCTCTTTAGGCATGTGTTTTCTATTGTTATCTAGACTACTCTTTTGTCAGGATCCAAAGTAAACACTGCTTAAGATTGTTAGATCCTCCAAAGATGATTTAAAGTATTTTCTTCTCTACAGAAATATACATGTCTAAAGTTGCAAATACATGCAAACCACCTGAATGTCTTGACCTAATGATTTGTCTCCAACATTCGAATCCCATTCTGTAAAACTTCTCAAGAAAATACCTTCACTAAGCCATAAAGTTCCCATGACCTCAACTATGCAGATGCCTCTGAAGGCCTGCAGCAGCCTTTATCCCTCCCTTGCAGTAGAAAATGTTGTTCCTGACTGGAGCTTCCTGACAACAGTGCTGGTTTTATTTGATTGCTCATTCATAGTTTGCACAAGCCTGCACTCACTCTACAAGAACCTCCTGGGCTTGCAGACTTTGGTGCTGTGACAGGTGGAAGGCAACACAGAACTGCACAAGGTGATCTAGTAAGTGATGTTAAGGTAGAATCAGCAAACAGAATAAATTAATGCCTGCACCACCAAAGGATTTTGCACCACCTTATCTGTTCCAAGTCACCCTGCGTTATCTTTCTGGCTTATCCTTGAAAGAAATTAGCTGTTGTTCACTCATGGAGTGATCCCGGTGTGCACAGTCCCATGAACAGAAACCAGGGATAAGAATGACAGAACAGTCCCATGAGGAGAAACTGACTCTGGAGTTACAAGTGGGAGGCACTTTTCCAGAAGGCACAAAGCAGTGATGAGGTGGAACACAATAGCAAGCAAACATCTATCACTAACAGCAGTGACAGCTTAACTTGAACTCTGAAAGTCTGCACTTATCGCATTTATAGCACAGAGTTTGTAAAAAACAGTATTTATTATACCAGAAGCACTAAATCCATCAGGAAGGTGAGGGAAAAAATCCTGATCCCACTCAAGTGGAACTGTATTTTAGACTGAGGCCAGGGTACAGAGATATCTGATTTGGATCAGGTTTTACTCTTTATTATGGTTTTCCCTGCATATGGGAAAAGCCAATCATACCTTCAAGTATTTTGTCATCCTTATCCAGAACAAATTTTTGACCATCTTTTGAAGTGGTGCTTACATGCCCCAAATAAAAGTTACATGAAATTTCATGGGTGATGGCAGACAACCTACTATTAATTCAAGATTCTACTAATTTATACCACCTTTAAGTACAGATGAAATAATTTGTGCAACATTGCTGAGAAAAATTTTCACAACAATATTCAGCCATCCTACCTTCCTATGCTTTGCCAGCAGAGAACCATCAGGCCCAAAAACAGTACATGTATTATACAGCTTTCCACCATCCTCTTCTGGAATGGATCCTTTGTAAAGGCAAGAACAGAGATTTCCCCCACTGTGTAACTGATAGAATTTTGATTCAATGACAGTAATAGACATTGCCCATTTTTCCCCCAGTGACATGGTCACTAAGAGTAAACTACCTCCAATGAGATATATGCTGCACTCCTTTGCAATTTCTGACAGCTTTTGTGTTGATTCCCCAGGGATCTTCTCTGCATACTCCTTGAAGTACTGGGTTCCATATGGACAATTAAAGCATTCCTAGAATTAGATGGGGAAAAAACCAAGCTAAAATCCAGTAACACCACTACAAAATGATGTGCCTAACTTTTCAAACTTCTCTCTAACCATGTTCTCAAATAACCTTTGGTTACAAGACTTTAGTTTATAGGAGCTCAGTAAGCAAACCAGAAAATGCCAGGAATGCCAGAGACTTGAAAGATTGTTGAAAATACAGCAGGTGTGTTTGTGGAGAGCATGCCATGCAAACTGTAAGGCTGGCACATTCACTGCTCTGCGTTTAGCAAGAACAATGGATGTTCACAACAGAATGAGGAGCTAAGTTCCACGCAGCTCATTTGACGAGTTCAATAGATCCTTTCAAAACTGTGACATGCTCATCCACAGCCCATGACTCTTAATTTTTAAAAGGACATTTGCAAAAGCATGCATTTCTCAAAATTACTTATTGTTTTGCTAAAACAACCTTTTAAACACTATTTCATCACAACTGAACAGTGTCCTCCACCTTCTTAGGCCCTAGTTAAAGATTTGCCATCCCTCAGAACCAGGCATGTAATCTTTACACAGTCAGATTAACAGAATAGTCCAGATCCCTAAGATAAATGGGCTAGTGGTATTTGAGATGCCCAAGATATGAGGAACTTTCACTCCCCATTACACTTGCCTGCTTGGTGAGGAGGTGAGACACTCCACCCAACACTTTTTTGCCCCCTAAAGGAGTACAGCTGGAGGGACAGAAAAGCTATCAAACTGTGACAGCTACTTCTCTTCTGTGAGAAAGGGACTCCCAGCCCAGACACATCCACTGTTCCCTTTGCTCATCAGAAGTGACAAACACACCCACCCCCCTCCCCCCCCCGCAAAAAAAAGGGAGA
>VXBU01017828.1:246892-277704 GCA_013400315.1 Bombycilla garrulus | reverse complement strand
CGCAAAAAAAAGGGAGAAAAAAAAATCAAGCTGTGACTAGCACAATATACATTTCTGCCTTTACCTGCTCAAGAAAACTTCTTAACAACTGAGGCAGAATACTGAACTGGAATAAATGAACCCAAGCTGGAATGGGTTTTTTTCCCCCCATACAGGCACTAGTATATTACCAGCTAATATTACTACCAGTTACTCCACAGCACAACCTGTAGATAGAAGAAGCAGGAAGGGAAGTCTCTGCAGGCTGCCAAAATGAGCTTCCTAGGCTTTTGAAATCTGGGCTGAACTTCAAAAAAGTGAAAGCAAAACCAGCTGCCTCCATCTTCATATATTCAGTGGGAGTTACTTTCCTTTATATAAGGTTATTAAAAAAAAAAAAATTAACCCCCAAAGAAACAAAACAGACGGAAGAGAACATTTCATGCCCATGCCCAAATGTCAATACAAAATGTATCTCCCAAAAGTCTGAAATGCCTTGCCAATGTTTGACAACTTGTGTTCTAAAAGCATAAATCATTGTTGGCAAAGTGAGTATCTCAGCTAAATAATTCTGCAAAATTAAATGTTTGTATACATAATGGAACAGTAAATAATAGGTGATCTCTGCACAGTAGGCCCAGGCAGAACACTGAATGGTCAAATTTGCAATACAAGAACCATGTTAGCACAGAAGAGCTGGGAAGTTTGCTCAATACTTCCCCCATGACAGCAAGAGAGAAAACATTCTGTGTGTAAAACTGAGACCCAAAGTTCACCCGAGAGGAACTTTGCACTCTTGTGTCAGATGCTGCAGGTTACAGGAGCAACACAAGTAGCACCATGAAGAGAGGAGGAAAGCTCAAAACAGGGAAACCCATCCTGTTGCCAGCACACCCACTGTGTGAAAATTCAGCAAAGTAATTACGGCTGAAGTTCAAAAAATAAGTCAGAAGTGACTGATCATTTTAAGTGGCTATTTATGTTTCCATACATGGAAGTCACAAGACAAACGTGTCTTAATCATAATTCAGCCACAAATGACCTGCTGGAAATATGTTTTAAGTGTATTTTGTTTCTCATGTATCTGGAATGCTTACAGCAAAGAGAGTTACTGTGTACCATCTTTCACCTTCATATCACCATTTTTTTAGCTGAAAATTGCCTTTTTCTACACTTCTTCAGCAAAGAATCAAACTACAGTGTCACTTACCTCAATTCAGAATATATCAATGATGGTTTTGCATAGGACTTAAACCAGCAAAAACTTTACCAGAATCTTATACTACAAAAAAGATCAATCTGTTTTTTGTTTCCCTTTTCATTCCCCACTTCTCGATGTGCTGTCAGATACAACCTCTGGGATTTTCTAGGTTTATTTTTATGTTGAAGCTTCATACAGCACCTAAGCTATTCAGGAAGAGGAATATATATTGCATTAATAACACCAGAAAGGGTTTGAAGCATAAGGGCTAAGTAGGCCATCTTTACTCACAGGTAGAGCCACAAGTTTTGCTCCTTTAGCTGATGCTTCTCTCACCAGTCCACAGGCTCGTTGGAGATTATCTGATTTAACAGCAGATACATGAAGCTGGATAAGAGCGAGGCGGAAGGCTGATGGCAGAGAAAGAAAATTATTCATCAGAATTCCCCCTGGAAACTCTTCCAAATTTGAACTCAATAACAAGCATTGAAGAAAACAAATGAGTTGATATATAAACATATGCACAAACCACTACCAACTCATTCTGCAGCCTCTGACCCTGGAAACAGTCTCTTAACACAGGGAGAGCACTGAAACCCAGGACTGACAATGAGAGCCATGCATGGCCACCACCCTGCAGAGATCACAGAGCTCACTGGGTGCCAGCAACACCCAGTCCCTGTTCTAGAGGAAGGAGCCATGTTACAGAAAAGGAAAGCACAGGTCCCCCCAGCCCCTCATTCCCAGGCTGTGGACACTGTGGGAGCCCAACCTCTTGTGTCGCCTAAAATGTCACTAGCACACCGAAGGACTGGATATTCCCAAAAGCACCAAATAAAGGAACTGTTTGCTTTTATCCTTCAGCTCACAACTAGACTGGGAAATGGCTACAAAAACTAAGAAAGGTTAACATCTGTCCTGATCATTTCTGAGCAAACTGGTTTCTGGCCAAGCTTCTCCTCCCACTAAGCAGGATATAGATTTGCAGGCTCTTCAAGTAGCCAAGTTTTATGTGCACTCCTTAGACTTCCTTCCATTAATCTCTGAGCATCCCAGGTTGTAGAGAAACACACCCTACAAACAAACACAAACCAAGTAACCACCAATCCTTTCTGGCTTTATAAAGAAAAAAAGTATCCCAGTTTCTTAATACCTCTCCAGTCTAGAAAATTCCCCCATCGTACAAAGATTAAAATAAGAAAGACAAAGCTGGAAGAAATACAGTCCCAGTGGTGAGGGAAACTGGAAAAGCTGATTCAAGTGAAGATGAGACTGGGTAATGAGCAGTCGAGATACATCTTTTTTCCTACTTAATTCTCACTTCAGTAGCTAAGCAGCTAATAGCTAGAGCTTAAGCAAATGATTAACTGCTCTCTTTGCTACTCCTCATGTGAGAGACTTTTTCTGTTGGCTCTATTGAGCAAACAGAGCTTATCTGGTATTCTGAACAGATATAACTATACGTTCCAGACCAACCGAGATAATCATACTAGGGATCTGTCAAAAACTTCCCAAAATTTATGGAATGCGTTTTAGTTCAGACAAGCTGGCCACTTAAAGGTTTACATTTCAGCATAAAAGGAAAAAAAAAGAGGAAAAAGGCACCAGGAAAAAAACCCATTATGTTTAAAACATTAGGAAACAATTAAGGTAATATTATTTTCCTATATATAAATATATTATAGGCTTCAGGTTTGGATTTTGAAAAGGTGCAAAACTGAAGCAGAGCCACAACATAACACGTGTATTTGTGCCACAGTTTTGTTTACAAACATTCAGATGAGAAGCAACATAAATGCAGAGAAATGTGCAGCAGTGCTGTAGACAGAGGCGTCTGCTCCCAGCCTTGACCAGCTGCCCCAAAAACTTTAAAAGCAATTCTCAGGAAAAGCCTAAAGCAATGTAGGCCACAACCAGGTAAAAGCGCATCGCAGTAAAATAATGGTTCACATTTGTACCACTACATCACAAACCATGCCTGCTTTTTTGTTTTAGAACACCGGAAGCGAAGCACGCCCGGTTAGCAGGGCGAGCGCTGTAAGCCGGTCAGTGCCTAGCGGAGAGCCGGGGCAGCTCCGGTTCCCTGCGCTACTCCCCAGGCTGTGCCAGCGCCCAGGACCGAGACCTTTCCCGGTGTCACCGGTCGGGGCCGAGGACTTCGGGGCTGCGGCGGGCGAGCCCCTGCGCAGCCCTTCCCGGCCGGGCGGGGGCCGGGCCCGCGGGAGGACAGGGACGGGACGGGCCCCCACTCACACGCCATGGCTCCGCCGGCCGCCCGCATTCCCAGCACCGCCCAGGCGGGCGCGGCCCGGCCCGCGGGGGCTGCCGGGACTCGCGGCGCCGCCTTCACGCTGGGGCCGGTTCAGCGCCGCCCTCCGCCGCCTTCGAGCAGCCCGGCCGGTGCCGGGGCCGCGTTCTGAGCGGCCAGGTGCAGGGATGAAGCACCCCCGGCCCGGGTGGCAGCAAGAGCCCGTTCAGCGCCGGCAGCAAGAGCGGAGCGCCCAGAACTCCGGCTGTGCCGAGAGCCGCCGTGCCCCGCGCAATAACCCCTGGCCGCCTTAAGTCTGCTAAGGGCTCATCCCAAGGGACCTGTACCAGTTTACAGGTAACTCATTCACCTGGGACATCCCCGTCTTTCTTTACAAGAACAGCATCTTCCAAGGTACAAACACCTCCACATGTGAAGCAGTGTCCAGATTTGGGCTCCTCAGTACCAGACAGACAAGGAGCTAGTGGGGAGGGTTCAGTGGAGGCTACAAGGATGATTGGGGGTCTGGATCATCTTTCTTATGAGGAGAGACTGTGGGAGCTGGGCCTGTTTAGTGCGGAAAAAGGAAGGCTGAGAGGGGATCTCATAAGTGCCTGTAAACATCTCAAAGGCATTTGTCAAGAGGGTGGTGCCACCCTCATTGCAGTGGTGCCCAGTGACAGGACAAGGGGCAATGGCCATAAATTAAAACACAGAAAGTTTCACCTCAGTGTGGG
The DNA here is from genome assembly GCA_013400315.1 of Bombycilla garrulus. NCBI lineage: Eukaryota > Metazoa > Chordata > Aves > Passeriformes > Bombycillidae > Bombycilla > Bombycilla garrulus. The sequence continues at coordinate 273,539 of VXBU01017828.1, read as the reverse complement.
GAGGAACTTCCTTACACTGAAGGTGGCAGAGCACTGAACAGGCTGCCCAGTGAAGTCTGTCTCTCTAGAGACATTTCAAACCCACCTAGACAAGTTCCTGTGTCACCTGCTCTAGATGATCCTGCCTTGTCAGGGAACTTGGACTAGGTGAGCTCCAAAGGCCCTGTCCAACACTGACAACTCTGTGAAACCAACACACTAAATACCATGCTGCTCCTCCTTGGCTTTAAACAGCAAGTGCTCCCCTTTACTCAGCACAAAACATTGCTGTCTCAGGTACATGTTTTCCAGCCTTGGGCTTTTTAGAAGCATGTTCGTACAATTGTAGATTTATGTTGTGCAGCAGTATTTCTCACATTAGATTATGTCTGTAAGTTGAAAGCACATAAAAGCAGAATGGGTAAAGATAAAATGGGTAACCCAGGGTAATCACACACCTTCCCTTTCCGGAAACATGCAGAGAGATAGAGGATGGGAAGTGCATAACCACTGTGAAATGCTCAACCACTACTGCATGCAACAATTACAAATCTTCCTTCAACCACAGAACTCTTCAACCTGCCCCTTGGAGCAGTAAAGGGAACCACTCATCCCAATCTCACCAAGCCAAAGGATGGCAGAACAGACAGTGCAGCAGCCATTAGCAGGCCTCCCTCCTTTTTATACACGCCCATGGTGGTAGAAAGAGCATATATGATTTTTAATTATTTTTTTTCCCCTCAAACAACACACTTTGCAGGGCTCCAGGTGCAAAGAACAGCTGTCACCCAACTTCTTCCCAAATAAGAAAAAGAATAAAAAATTAAATAGTATCATCCCTTCAAGGTGCAAAGCACAGGCCAGAAATCCAGTTTCCCACGGGTCAGAGAGATAAAATGAATTTTTCAAGTTTCCAAACAAAACAAAAGTATCTGAAAGCACTAAGTATACCCAGTAGAACAAGTTACATAGTACCACCCTTTTCCTTTCCTTTCCCTAAAGGAAAACTTTTCACATGTTCAGTAGACCACGCCTATATTGAAAAAGCTTATTTGACACTACCTGAAGTTTTGAAACTACAGCCGACATGTAGTTGGAAGGAAAAGATATAATCACATATGTTAGGGCTAACAGAAAGAGGCAATTTTAAAAATGGCAACTCTGCAATCAGCAGTATTTTTGGTGGATAGTACATGTAAAGTTCTTTACAAATTCTCATACAAATCAGAATCTAAAAGAATTTGTGAGACAAGTGAAGAGCCATCAGTGAGCAGAGAAGCACCAACTCTCACTATGACACAAAGGTAAGAGCTTTCATTTGGCAGGGAAGTTTTCTCTAAGACTTTCTTTCCTACTCCAGACCTAATTTCTATCACTCCTGCATCATAGCAACTGTCACCTTATAGTCAACAATATAGACAGTGGTGCATGCAGAATAAAACAAGAGCCAACACATCTCTAGAATTAATTAAAAAATTCTTGAAGCTAAAAGGGACAGGAAGTAGCAGTAGCATACCAACTTGTTTGATTTTTCTTTTGTGACTGCAGTACTATAGCTAGAATTTCTACTTCTTAATACAAGTTTTGTAACAAAAATAGTAACTTCAGGTACGTACAGTATAAGGCAAAATTTGCCCTTAAAACTGGGGTAGAGATACACCTGCACCATTGAAATTATTCTTAGTTTGGGCTGAGCTTTTTAAGATAAGAGGTCTGTTGATAACTTGTACATTGCCCTAAAATTTACAAATAATTAGCCTCTAAATGGCTTGGATTATAAGTTTCTACAGAGAAGGGATTTAGGAACTGACTTCCTGTTGCTTTACTTGCCAGAGATCTCAGAGGTCTGCTGTATTTGCTGTCCTCACAGTGAAGGATACACATTAGCCACGTTCCACATTTAATACTTAAACACACCTGTTTAACAGCTGAGTGTCATTTTAACTTTCCCCCCCCCCCCGACTAGGAGAAATATGTTGCATTATTCTGTCAACATTTTCATAATAAAAACATGACGGTGGAAGTCTGGAATTTATGCAGAAACCTTTTCTATAACTTGATTATTTGTTAATTCACTTTGACCTTTCTGTGAGTGCTCACCCAAAAGTCCTTAATGAAATTAACTTAAATTCTGAAATACTTACATTAGGAAGTCACTGGCAGTAGCTCTTTATGATCCATAATCAGCTTCTTCCACTCCAAAGATCAAATTCATTTCCATTTACAAAACACCTTTAGGAAAAACTTTTAATTGAGTCAGAGAACTTACACAGTATGCAACTAAATGNTCTGACAGAACAAGTTATGTTCAAATTGTACTTGTTTATTTACAACTGTAGTTTATAAACAGTAGCACAAACATCTTTACATGAAAAAATCTCATTGCTGAAGTAGGCACAGAGTCAGAGACTCTTGAGGATACTTTCAGAAGGGATTAGGAAGAGGAAAATGTAATACAACAGCTGCTGGGCAAAACTATAAATACATGAGCATTGGCCCAGGTGCAATTTCATGCAAATATTTTCAACAGTTCAAGTTCTATTGGTGTTTACTCAGATACTATGAAGAAAAAAATGAAAAAGGTATTTAGTTCCAGAATTAAGGTGCCCTAGCTTGACTCCTAGTAAAATAACTTAGAATAAATGTTTCTTATAAAGGTCAGTTTAACTTATTTTAACTTCTGATGAAGTACCAAATCATAGGTTTTGATTCAAGTACTCAGAAGATTTCATGCAGCAAAGCTAATCCCCATAATCTTTATTTTATAGTTTTTGGTGATTTCCCATCAGTCTACAAAGATGCTCTGCCTTATCCACAAGAACATTCCTGTACTGAGCTCTGAACAAGAGAACCATTCTTGAACAAATCGAAAGGTTGAACAGTCATACAGCTGCCATCTCCCAAATATTTACTAATTTAGAAGTTGTTACTCAAAACAATATGAACAAATGCTTGAATCAATGAAGGCAACTGGTCAAGAATACATTTGTCACAGGTATAGAGCACTGCAATTTCTTCCCTGGTTTTGTGTGCATTCATCTTCTTGCTGAATACACCTTTGGGCAGGAGGTACTCACTTTTGTGCTGAACTGAAGGGTTTTAAACATCTAAATTTTTTACATATTTTGTTTCTGAGAAGCAAGGCAACTTGTTTTCAACAGTCATATTCTGTCATGAAATATGCATTTCAATGCACACACTCATCTTGACAAGGGAAATAGCCTCAACCTATGAGATGTAAAATTTTGCATGATTAAAAAAAATCTCAAACTTGTAGTAAAAACTGCAGTTAATTTCAGTATTTAAAAATAATCCTTACCACCAATTCCAGTTAATTAGCCTAGTAGCTGGTAAAACTTTAAAAATCCTTAATTTTACAAATTGCTTGTATTTTTTCCATTTATCTGCAGCCCAAACTGGACTTAACCTTTTTAATGTGAAAAGTGTTTTTAAGTTTTGTATCTACTCTGCTCAAAAAAACCTAAATTTTTAATTAGTCTTTGGTACTACCTGGTAGGCAAAATCAAATTTCTAGACTGTAGGCAATGGAGACATTTTATTTGCAAGGGATAATAACTTAAAAACCATTGTGTTTTCAATTGCTTCTCTGTATCTCACAGTCCTTCATTCCTTTAACACACTTAACCCAGCTGCATCAGCTCTTGCAGAGATGCAGATCACTCCCATTAAGGCTGCATTAAAGTGAAACAAACTGACCTTTATAAAAAACTCTTCTCCAAAACAAAACAAAAATTAAAAAACAAACAAAAATCCTGTTCAGAAATGGATAATAATTTACCCCATCTTAAGCCTGCTACTCAGGCGCTCCCACCAGCAAACAGAAAAATTCTCTAAAGTTAGTATTCAGTTGGGAAACAGTCAGCTTGTGTCCACATACAGTATCTTGGTTGCTTCTTCTTTATAAACTGGTCTCTACAAAGTCTTTAGTTATTAACTCTCCAAGGCATCCAATACTTTCATGATCTGTTGTTTTATGGCTTTGGTAGCATCACCTGCATTTGGAATCAAATACCTTAAAAAAATTAGAAAAAGCCATCATTAATTCACTAGAAAATTTTTGAGTATAAATTCCATAATTCTTTTTATTCTTCCTCTGTCTAGGAGGAATGGAAGAGGTTAATATATTAAAATTTAAAAAATACTAAGAAAATAACATTTAGTTCCTGATTATAGTATGAAACTTTCTCTTTGTATTAGAACTGCTGAGGAGTACGTCAGAGGCCATCCTGGAAAGAAAAATGGACAATGGGATAGGTCAAGCCATTCCAGATCTCTACAGGTAGCACTGTCTGACTGAAGCATAGCAGTCCTTGCTTAGTTTCTGTTTCCTGGTATTTTGGTTTTTGTGTTTTTTGTTTTTTAAATTCCTACAGATAGCTCTAGATCAATCTCCTCCAATCCACAGGGTGGTGTTAAAGTAATTCAACAAGCAGTAAAGTTCTCTGCAAAATCTTAATTTATCTTTGTTGACCTATTAGAAACCTAAGGAGGCAACAGGCATAGAAACATCCCTAGATAGGTAGGAAACTCATCTCCCTTCTCTTGTGAAAACAGAGCTTCCACACAGCTCTCTCCAAGGAAGAGAATGAGAAAACATCCAGCTGGTATCAGCAACCTTCTTAAAACAGTGCCAAAAACCAGCAAGCTACACCAGTGGAAAGCCTGATACACTGCTCCATCTGACCCCTTCCCCCTCTTAAGCGTGCAAATACTGAGCATGGCAACATGTAACTTCCAGGAATCAGGTTTCAGGGAACCAGAGTTTTGAGTTTAGGCTTCTGGACTCCTTGCACAATGCACAGAGAACATGAGTCAGATGTCCAAAAGCAAAACAAAACAAAAAAAATCCCCAAAACAAACAAACAAATTATACCACAGAAGAATGACCATACTCTTAAATCCCACACTTCACAAATCTGTATTTTTGCTGCAGAGAGCTGTCCACTTCATTTTAAAGACATTTCAAAAAGAAAACACTTGCACACATCTCATCCCCAACAACTGTAGTTGTAGTTCCTCTCTTCTGGGTCTTATAAACAGTCATCATTTTGCTGACAAACATTTTTTTCTAGTTCACATCTGAATTAGGTATTCCTAAATAAAAACTATTACTTTTGAAATCAAATCTGTGAATTACAACATAGCCCCGGTTTCCAGTGTACAGCATCCTGAATGTCATTACCACTTACACCTCTGCTACTGAGATGGCTTACCTTTCAACTGCCAGAATTTCTATGCCTGAAGTATTGCTGTTTCCATACTTAAAGGTGATCAGTTCTGGGTGTTTCTTCTTGGATGTGATTTTGACTACAGAGTTGAGTGCCTGTCGAGACTGTATGTAAGCCAATCCCTTTCGTGATGGAATCTCCCTCAAACAGTACATATGAGTTGCTGTTACTAGGAGATGACTTGAAAGAAAAGAAAAATACAAATTAGTTTTGTTAATGAATTAAATATTAGCTATTTAGAAAGTTAAATTCTATGATTAAACTACATGGAGAGAGCTAGATAATACCAAATTTAAGAAACAGTTTTAAAACTTTCATATTATCTAATTAAGAAAGCTCTACAAAATACTTCAGATTTTCCTTGAGTGCTGTAGCATGGCCATTTCTGAAAATAATCACAGCACTGCCTCCAGCACTACTGGTGCACAGAGCATGGCAAGTACCTCCAGCCCCTCTCTCCCTTTTCAATTTTTCTTACTATCTTGTTCTTCAAAGCAAAACTTTACACTAGTTTTTATACATAGTTACCATTCTATAACACTGCAAATAGAAAAATGCAAGTACAGCAACACTTTGTTCTAGGTTGTTTCATACTTTCATTTCCTAGTTTAATATAAAGGATAAGTTAAGTGACCGACGCTTTTTTTTTTTTAGAATGTAAATCAAGATTGAATTTAGGATTAATTTCAGTACCTGGGAAACATATGTCCATTTTCTTTTACTTCACTACATGGGAAGTTATACTTCACATCAGGTTTATTTATCCACGTTTGGATGTTGACAACCTCTTTTCGATCATCATCTGACATTGAGGAGCTATCAATTTCATCTGTTTTGAATAGAGGGGATAAAAACATTAAAAAAAAGAATTCTCAATTCACTTAAACCCATGTAGCTACACTGGTTCAAAGCAAGTGGACCTAACCATACAGAACTACTGAGAGGGAAGAAAGAAAAAGGCATATCTGATATTTCTCTCAAAAAACAAGTATTTTTGGGTCGGGGTAACTTAGGCTGGTCCCATTTGTCCATTTAGTAAAGTTTCATGGATTTCTTTCTCATGGACTTGTCCAGAATTTCCTTGAAGTCTGTAAACCCTTTGCATTTAAACCACCAATATCTTTTGGCAAGGAGTACCAAAACCAAGCCAACTACAGTCCAGAAGAGTCCCTTCTTGTGGCTTCTAGTTTCTTTTACAAGAAGAAATAAACACCTGTTAATCCCTTTCAAGGCCAGGCATTATTTTTGTGGATCACTTTTCCTCCCTTAAAATGCCTCTTTCACGTAACAAAACTTCTAACATTCAGCTGTGCCTTTTGTGAAAGTAATAGCACATCTTTCCTCACCCTTCTTACTCCTCTCTGAACCTTCTGTTCAAACACTGTTTCTGACATCAAGGGCAGAAGACACACAATATTTGATGTGTGGGTGAATCATAGCTTTCTGAGCATTTGATTTGCTAATGACTGCTTACTTACTATAAACCCACTGCTGCTGGACAGAACCAAATCATTCTACCACCACTGGATCTGAAACTAGAAGTGGCTGGGGTTTTTTTAATTCATACTATATTTCATGTGCCATTTTATTACCCAATCACTCAGATTAGCAAAAGACCTAGTCTGTCCTCACTATCTCAAATAACCTCGGATCATTAGCAAAAATTCTTGTCTTTGGCTTCACATTCTTTAAGGACATTTAAGAACACATTGCAGGCCCAAATTTTCAGCACAGACCTCTGTGAAACACCCCAAACTCCTGCATGTGTTATTATGTAGTTGCAAAATACTGCTTATATATCTAAAGATGCCGATTATGCTTACATAGTACTTTTGGTTCTACATTAGAAGAATTTAAGCAATCTAAGTTATCTAACACAATCAACTGTTTTAGCTCCATAGAAATTACTCCCAGAAGTAACTCAGGACAGCTCTTTAAAGAGCCTTTTTCAAAGTTTCCTAGACTTTAACTATTTACTTCAGTGCAATTCAGACATTAAAATCCACTTTGGGAAAATGTTTTCACTGAAAAATACATTATGGAATTGAAGGAAATGGAACAACAATGCACCCTCATGTCACAGAATGGCTGAGGATAGAAGGGATCTCTGGAGGTCACCTGGTCCAACGCCCCTGCTCAAGCAGATCCACCTAGAGCAGGCTGCAATAATTACAGCTGACTGCAATTACTACAGAAAATCCCCAATCACTAGAACTTCACAAAATCAATTATACAGAAACAGATTCACTTTTTGCATCCTTCTGTATCAAGATTATATGTAATTTTGCTTCATATGTGTTTGCTTTGCTTACTCAAATTGCTCTGATTCTGCTTACTTACCAAGTGTAATAGTACTTTCAAAAGCAAATATTAAACAGAACTTAGCAAACAACCATTACTGAAAACATATTCTAGACAATCTGCCTTGGAGGAGCTGGTTTTCTGAAACTACACAGACTTTGCCAAACACTATTATGGATGCTCAAAGGACTGTGCAAACTTAATTACAGGCATTTGGAGAAAAATCTTGTTAGCATTAAAGCTTCTGCCTTATAATTTCACTTTGCTCCTTCAAAATTTTTATTGAAAATTATGATCACCTGTTTGTCCTCCATGTTATTTAAACCTGTGACTCTCGTTAATCTTCCTGAATTGTATATCTTTTGCATGTCAAAGATTCTCAGACTAGTTACTTGTTTCTCTCATGGAAGACAAATATGCCTTTTGGCCACGGAAGATTTACTTGTGAGATGACAACCAGGAGTGGGCTAAAACTACCACAGCAAAACCAGGGCAGCAGTAAGTCTGTACCATTCTAGTGTTAGAACCGCTCTCAAAAAAAACTCCAAACAAACCTTTATGAAATGTGTGGTAGTCCAGTTTTGCCTGTAGTTTTTCAACAAGATAAAATTTAAATAAAAATTGCATGCTTTTTTCCTATAGCAATCAAGAGATTTCCTACGTGCACACCAAGAGATTAATCCATTATTAATAGAGTTTGTGCTGAAAAGCAAAATCTGAAACACTGGAGAGGTGTCCACACATTAGTCATTTAAAGTCTAGCTCCAACTATTTCAGAAATTCAGAGCACTACACTGATAATACTAGACATTTAAACTGAGACATCAGAAAAACTAGGTCTTTTACATTTTTCTTACTGTTGCGAATAATAAGCAATTGCTAGTTTACATGAACAAGATCAGTGTAGAAAAAGATCTTTACTACAGAAATAACAAGTGAAGACAAAAGATCTGCTATATCTGCTTATTTCAATTTCTTCCTGTTGACTGTTTGTGCACACCACAAAGTATTTATTTAATCTGCTACTGTGTATTTGAAGAGAGCTGGTTCTAGGCAATACCATAACACACATAATAGACAAGTATCATATTGCAAGACAAAGATGTAAGAGACACTCTCTGATTTAGTCCAACTTAATAATTTTGTCTAAATAAGCTAATCTAGGTAAGACGAAAATCTTCTACTGTACCAGTATCATATTCTTCTTCATCTCCAATGCTGAATACTGGCTTCACACCACGGTAGGGTTTTCCTACTCTGTCACTGCTGCTGACATGTCTGTTGGCAATGAAAATGGTAGGAGAAGAAAAGTAACTTTCAAACTGACGGTCTGAGTTCCACAGTAACGTATTAGCAAAATATAAACACAGCTGTGCAACAGAGAAGGACAAGAGAATTTCATGAAGCTGCCTGCAAGGAAGAGGTGAGTGACCCATCAAGCAACTTGGTTAGTGAAAGCACATAGTTCAGTTGCTTTGTGAGGCTGACTGTTGTAACACAGAAAGTGGAAAGAAACACTGTTTTGTTTTAAAAAACTTCCAACTTCTGCTCACCTTCTCAAATGGCAACACACATCAGAGGCCTGAAAAGTGGCAGCATGCAAAGTTTCTAATATGAAACTAAAACGTATTTGGACAGTCAAGTCAAATTCACAAGGATGCCAAATACAGATGAAGCAAAAAACAAAGACTATTGACTAATACGTCTGGCAGTTAAATTTTCTGGTTAATTCCTCAAAAGATAAAATGCCTTAAGAACTACACAGTGGGAATTTTTATAAACCACCTACTGTAGTCTAAACCCTGACTTCCTGTTATTACTTCCAGCTTGAGTCAAATATTGAAATATTTGCTCAAACAATTCCTACAGCTACAATCCCAGCACCATTGTGATATTGATGTCAAAAAGCACATTTAAATTGTTTCTACAAATCATATCAAATGACACAAACACACCCAACTGAGTCTTAATGTATGACAGTAAAGTTGCAAATCCTGAAATATTTTAAAGCTCCAGCTCAGAATGCTGTGATTACATGGTCAAAGCTGAATTAAAAGCTCTTGCCCTCAACTGTTGAGAACACCTGAAAAATATGAGAAAAACCTGAACGTTCAGAGAGCAACAATACAGGCAATGTCTAAAAAACCAAACAGGTCATAATTTTAGCCTTTAGAACTGGCAACACTTAGCAGTTCTAAAAAACTCAAAACCAATAAACTTGCCTATCCCTTTCCTCCAGTTCAATAGCCTCCTTCCCTATACTGTGCGTTCATGTTTCCTACCAACTCTAAACCTTGGTTCCTGTTTTAAGTACATTCACAAACTCCAGTTAAAATGCTACTATGGAACCAAGCTGGACAGGGAGCAGGTTTAGTAACAGGCTAATTATTGCTATTACTTAGGAATACCTGAAAGTAGAATTATAAGTTACAAAATAAAACAATATTTTCTATGGGTAAAATTTACTAATATAAACAAAATAAGGGAAAGTTAAAAAAACCAAACAAACGTAAATGTGGTCTACAATGGCACAAAAATAAACGTACAATAACATGCTCATTAGTGTTTAAGACAATAAGCATCAATGACACTGACAATTCAAGAGGGCAGTGCTTCCATACAGAGGCTTTTGTAAATATGCTTTAGTAATACATAACCAATTGAGTAAGAAGCAGCACATATAAATAATATCAAATTGAATTATACAGAGAGGATCTAAGAGCAGATCTCACTGGTGTTTATCAACTGAGGTTAGTCAGGACAAGAGAGTAAACAAGAGAGCAAAAAGCTACTTTATAAAAGCCGGGTATCTATCTTAAAATAGAAATTGATTCCCTTTAATCCGTTTACATGAAGGCCATCATTTCATGGTTACAAATTGAATGCAATGTCCTTTGGTGGCAAACCTGCCAAATAAAACATCCTGGTGATAAACACAAAGTAGATATAATTGAATAGATACAGAAAAAAATGCCATTCTAGGTTTTAAAGAACTGCAATTTTAAGAAAATGTGTGGGCTAATTTATTATTGCACCCCTCGAATGAAACGTGCAATAGGAGTGAAAGGAATAAGCGAAATAACCAAAGTAAAATCTCAATATATCAAAACTTCTAAGTTATAAATACAGATTTATGCATTTCTAAGTTATCAAAGAGCCACCATATATTTAATTTGGTATTTTAACACTTTCTTACCATGTTCTAGAAACAGATCAACAAAATGTGGGGTACAATCCCCACGATCTTTAGTATTCTGAATTAATAAAACATACTATGTGCTATTGGGCCATTCCCATTGTTCTTCTACAGAATACTGCTTAACATTAGTCCTTTCTTGCTCACACAAACAACACCTTCCTGTGATGCTTTGGGTGAATCCCAGCACAAATTATGTACAAACTACTTGAAAGAAAAATCAGTCAAAAATAATTGAAAACTTTAAAAGTGGGTTTTCAAGAATTCAGCATTAATCATCATGCATTTCAGTGCAAGAAGGTCAAAAGCTACAGAACTCCTAAAGTATAATCAAAGTTCCAAAGTGATTATGCATAAGCTGCTCTTCAATTATCACACGTAATTTTATAAAAACCCAATTCACAATTTTTATTTCTGAAACAATTATAAGACACTGAGGCAAATCTGAATGGCCTCCACATTTGCATGAAACGCAGTAAATATGTGAACAAGATGGGGTAGAATTGCAAAGCATATTTACTTTTCAGTTTTCTTTTCCCAGTAATGAGCATGTCTCTTTCTTTCAGCATATTCTATCACCATGTGATAAAAAGCACAAGAATTTGAGACTTCCAAACAGAATTTCCATATGGGTTCCCTGTCACATCCAAGTTCTGATGATGTTTTATGAAAAGTTTACTTTTCATACTTCTAATCTCTCTTGTTAAAACCTTAAGCCGTAATTTGTTCAGTAATTGCTCCTGGTGTCTTCTACTAGTACAGGTTACTAATAAAATGTATATAGAAAATAACAGGTTAAAAAAAATTTCATAAAAGCAATAGTAAAGAAGAGAACAGAAATAACAAAGCAGAAACTAAGAGAAGAAAGCACTGCCAATACATTCTTTTCCTTCCTTTAGTCTCTTGACCAGCACTTGTAAAAAGCAATAGTTTTAATATATTCCAAAAAATTAAATTAATATCAAAATAGGCAAGCAATCTTGTCAGTGTAACCAATGCTTACAAACATTGTGATGCCATGCTAAATACAAGAAAGGTGGTTTTAGTCAGACTGCTTAATTATCAAGCTTACCGCTCCAGGCTTGCTCTGTCTGGCCAGGAAATATTGAAAGGTATTCTACAGTACATTGGGGCAGAGGACAGAACAAAAGAATTAAAAAAAAATGTAAAGGAAAAACCTAGACAAATAGCTGAAATTCTCTATATTGGCAATGTATCTTCTTCAAGGAAGATGCTTGTAAATAAAAACAAGGCTCCATGAAAGCTGGTAAAGAAATACACAAGGTAAAGAAATACTTGCAAAAAAAAAAAAAATCTGCTAAAAGCTGCATTTCCTATGCTAGCCATGGCTTACATGTAAGCATGACTTCTTTTCACAGAACAGCCTGGGTTGGAAAGGACCCTAAAGACCATCTTGTTCTTTAGTAACAAGATGCCCTGCATAGGGACACCTCACACCAGGCCACATTGCTTAAAGCTCCATCCTGCCTGGCCTTGAGCATTGCCAGGGATGGGGCATCCATAGCTTCCCTGGGCAACTTGTGCCAGCACCTCACCACCCTCACTGTAAAGAATTTCTTTCTAATATCTAATCTAAATCCACCCTCTTCCAGTTTAAATCTTCACATTCATTCCGTTCAGTTCTTCACACAGCAAAAGCTACTACCAAATGCTATTTAAGAATTTTTTGCCTCTAATTGTGAAATAAAAGTAATAATAGTAATTTAGAAAAACATTTGCCAACTCAAAAAGAATTATCTCAGGTACAAGACTATTAAGAACTACTCTTCATTTCGGACATATTTTAAATCCTGCTAGGTCTCTGAGTCTCAAGACTCAGTGACTTGGTATTCAACATACACCTTCAAAGGCTGCAATTTGAAGAATTACAACAGGCATTTCATTTAAAGCTCTGACAGAGGAAAGCTGTTATTCTTGCATTTAGTTAAGTATTTGGAATGATTTCCAAATTTGCTAGTGTTCTTCAATCTACTTGTACATTCTCATTCCTTGCCTTACCTGAAGACACAAAAACCAAACAAGGGTGGATTCTGAGTTTGAAAAGCCACTTTACATAAGGACTTGAAAAAAATCAAAACCTTTAAAAGGGGTAAACTCAATTTGGCAAGATGCAGCGGTGAAAAAAAAGCCAAAACCCAACAAAACCAAAAAAAAACTGTATCCAGAATCTCACTATCATAAACCTATTTCATTAGAGTCAGGCTGGGGAGGAACTGAAATCATTGTTCACTTTTGTATTGAACACAAAATGGACACATTATAAGAAGTGAAATTAAATGAGAAATTCTAGATTCAAGACAACAGGGACCCACATTGGCCTTGCAATACTGAGGAGCACAGTAGGCTCCCCGGGCCATGATAAAATTGTGAGGAGGGTAGGGGTAGAAAATTTAAAAACTGAATATGGAAGACAACTTTTTCCTAATTAGCCCTGTTTTCACATTTACAAAACAGCCACATGAAACAGGAAGTTACTTCTCCCAGCTAATGCACAGTGAGATAAATGACACACCTGTCCACTGGAGTGGATGTATTTTCAATAAAACTGATAACTTTCTCTTTCACATTCACAGATTTAGTCTTCAAAGCAACAGTCATTTTATTCACCAGGGACTTCACTCCTTTTCCATCACCTGAACCGTTAGGAGAATCACCCTGTAAAAGTAACTTCTCTCAGGATTAATCATATAAAAGTATGGTATTTCATCTCAATTAATTTATGAAAAAGGAAACAGACTACAAAACAGCAATTTACTTTTTGGTAGTCAGTAGAACCTTAATTAGACAACTGAGTATTTCTTCAGCATTCTATCAAATAACAGCAATGGTAAGTGACTGAGGAAAATATCATCCCATAAAGCAAGCTCAACAAACTGTATTAATGAGCACTCTGCTATGGACATCTAGACAAAGGAATCCTATTGGTGATACATTGCATCTAAATTAAAAGCTAAATTCTACACATGATATATCAGCTGTAGAAAACATACAGTTTTGAGCTTTGCCATGAAATTGTATACCACTTTATAACTTATTCCCAGAGTGAGCAAGAGCCAGGGAAAGAGCTATTACATGTATTCTGCTGGGGAATGACTACAGCAAGTTCTTACCTACAAATTCTTCACCTCAAGTGGATAAAAATGTTTAGGTCACCTCTGACTAGACTGTGATCATAGTTTGAAATTAAATACACAAGTGAAAATAGTCATTACTTGCAATAATGCATTTACACAGAATGAGGAATGTGAAGAAAAATTCAGTACACCTGGGGCTCTCATCCCAGTGTAACACTTATGCTGGAATTTCACTTACATCAACAGAGCTTATGCTATTTCTTGAGCCTGAGGTACTAGCAATCCAGTGTCCATATCCATTTTCTGGTCCTTCCACATTGATATCTGCTAAATGCTGTTGGAGGGCTGTTAAAAGGCCATTTAAAACATTCAGAATTACACTGGACTTAGTTTGTCAATGAAAATATTGTGTATATCCGAGACTAATCAGTAACAATTTTTTCACCACAATTCAATAAAATAGATAAATTCAGTGATCACTGTAATAATCCCCAGCTTTTCTTTCCGTAGTACAAAGGCATTAAGATAATCTAATTATATAATGCTTATTTATCTACCTAATAGACTAATTATTTTACTAAACATTCGGAATACAGCAGCAATTAAAAATAAATCACTACTTTGATCCTGAAGACAGCTGTTACAATACTACAAATATTGATTAATAATGCCTCTATTGTCATATTACAGCACAGACCTCTCCATTGTTGTAGACCTGATTATTTCCAGCAACATCAAATGCAGAACTATGAACTCCTGATTTAAGAAATCCTAACAGCAGTTAATAGTAATTATGAAGTTGCATCTTCATATCAATCTGCCATCTACAATGGCTAGAACACCATGAATGTCAAGTTGGAAGAGGGAATTTGCCCAATTCCTGCATCAATTTTTCATTACTCAGAATTTTGGGTAAGCCCTAAGAGTTAATCACAAATGTGTAAGTGCACAGTGTTTACTTACACCAAACAAAAACTGGACAAATGAGACCTAGTTGCTAATTAATTAGATGTTTTTTAGCAAAAGCCTCAAGAATACCAACAGTGTTAAGATATCAAAGATTTTTCAAGTCAAAGTTCATTATTAATAAGCTTACCCATAAAGCCTCCTTTGGCAATGCTTACATACTCCTTATTTTTCTGCAACAGAAAAAAAAAAAACCACCGATCAGAGCAAACACCTATGGAATGAGTTTGGCAGGTAAGGTAATGAAACAGGGCTTTTTTTACTAAAAACTGTCAACTCGAGTAATGTAAATACCAGTTCAGATTTTAAGAAGATGTTTTGCCATTTACTATCAATGACACCCTTTACTCCAGATGTTAAATCAATGGCAATTTAATTGTACCTGTAAGAAATGTGCTAACACCATGTTCATATACATATCTTCTTCTTCCCTGCCACTTCCCATGAAGCAGAGATGTTCCCCACCAGCTATGGAGCCAGATTCAATAGATTGCTTTTGTGCTTCTAACAGGGATTTTACAGACTGTGCAAATTCTGATGGGTTTTGAAGCATCTGTGGAATGAACAAATAAAAAGAGCTGTTTGGCACAAGATATTGTAACATGAATTGTGAAAGGAGACAAACTTCGAGAATAGTTACAATTTGTTGAGCACAAGCAAGGTAACATCAGCACTGTGCAAGTCTCACACACACACGGTAACCTGACCAAGACCTCATGTTACATAAAGAAACTGTGAATGGTCCTTTACTTCCTCACCCCACTTGCTCACCCCAGGAAAGAAATACAGCTAATATTTGTTAGTTTATTTCTGAAGGCATCAAGTAATAGTGGAACAAGTCTTTGCAACTTCCATGTTGCATTAATTTGGTTATACAGCAGTGGGACTGGTCTCTGTATTTACACATGCTTGGGCACAACACATTCAAACTTTGGCGATTTGAAGCCCTTTAAGTTACCTAGAATTCCTAGATGCCAGTAAAGTCTTCCTCTTGTTGCCTCCCCACCAAGCTTTTTCTCATTTACTTCTCAAAATTCAGGAAAAGACATTGGAATTGAGAGTACAAGGAGGTATCTGTGATTCTTTGTACTCTCAAAAAGTTAAGGCTGGGATACATGAAGGCCTACTATGTGTGCAGAAACCTGAGTTCTATATGAACAAGATGGAGAAGCAAGGACTTCCTCAATACAGCTAAAATTTTAACCTGTGTTTGTGGGAAGGTACTTATTTAAACTCATAAGGGAATTTTGACCTGTAACTGGCTTGAGGGGGCAGAGAGGAACCAGAAGGGATACTCATTACCTTGTCTGTACAGTAGATTAAATGATGAAGGACAAAGTCACAAGCACACAACCTAGCCATCAGTAAGGGTGAATTTTAACTGGGGTTTTCCTAGAGATAAAGGCTGCTGTTTTATTACACAGGTCCTTAATCTCACTCTTTCCTTTAACTATAAATTAGATGGATCCCAAAGAGCTTTCTTTCCCCATTGTAATCTCCTTACAATAGTTTTGCATAGTTTGCACATACAGGAATATAAAATGCACTGAAATTCCATTAATGACTTTTCATCACAAAGATTTTTCCCTATAATATTTTCTTAGCATTGAACTTTTAAAAACAAGGACGAATCTGGTGATATTCATCCACCATGATTCATGAAGGACCATGAATTCCATAAATATATAATTTAAATACTTATGAGCTGATCACATCTAATTTAAGACTTGTTTTCCTGGACTTCTTTTTCATATGTCATCAGTTATTTGTACTACTTAATAATTTAAAATGCTTATTTCTACTTCACTGAACCTGACATTCAGTTAAGGCTAGCAGAACACCCACATAGGACAGGGAAAGTTTTTTTCCTAAATTATTTTCGATCTAGATAAAAAACACACTATATCAAAGAATCATTTAGGTTGGAAAAGACCCTTATCATTGACTCCAATCATGAACCTCACAATGCCAAGTCTCCACTGCTAAGCCATGTCCTCAAGTGCCATGTCTACAAGTAATAAATACCTCCAGGGATGGTGACTCATCCCCTTCC
Source organism: Bombycilla garrulus (assembly GCA_013400315.1). Taxonomy (NCBI): domain Eukaryota; kingdom Metazoa; phylum Chordata; class Aves; order Passeriformes; family Bombycillidae; genus Bombycilla; species Bombycilla garrulus. The sequence continues at coordinate 256,700 of VXBU01017828.1, read as the reverse complement.
AATGCTTGACAACCCCTTTGGGGAAGAAATTTTTCCTTATATCCAACCTAAACTTCCCTTGGTGCAACATGAACCCACTTCCTCTTGTCCTACTGCTCGTTACCTGGGAGAAGAGACTGAAAACCATCTTGCTACAATCTCCTTCAGATAGTTATAGAAAGCATTAAGGTCACCCTTCAGCCTCCTTCACTCTCCTATGTAATTATATTTAATATTATATTTACATATGTGCATGCAATACTGAATAATGGATCATTTTAATTACAGAGGTAAAGATATTAGATGCACAATTGAACTTAACTAAGGTATAAAACTCTTCCATGGTGTATATCCAAATAAATAATTCCATACAGCTTCCATAGATTGCTTAAAGTAAAACAGTTGAGGGATAATCTAGAAGTGATGAATACACTGCTGAAATGGAAGTGATTTTGGGGGGGAAAAAGGACAGAGAAAAATACAACTGAATGTTCCATTAGGAATTCATAATCAAAGTACAAAATCTTTATTCAAGTTATTCATCCATAGCACATTTCAGTGCCAAAATTAATGCACTTTTTCTTTCATATTGTAGAGCAAAAATTTTAAAGAAGTGACCAAATCCTTTTCAAGACCTATCTATGCCCTGTAAAAGCAGACTGTAATAAGACTGGCTGAGGCAAAAAAAAAAGAGACAAAGAAAAAGGTGCTCTTTTTTAAAATTAATTACACCTTCCACTGGAAATTAGGATGCTAAAAAGATTTCTCCTCCAAGCAATGTATAGTCTTTAGTCTGTATAGGCTTCCATGCCTAACCAAAGAATAGAAAGTCTGGAATCTCAAATTCTAATGTCATTAAGGACTAAACTTCCTGGTAAAATGATGGTTCTACCATCTCCTTTAGAGAAGCTAATTTTTGAAGCCTTATCACATACCTAGATATGCAGTCCACAGACTGGAACCTAAATTAAGGATACTTTATTTTTCAAGGCAGGCATTTCTCTCCCCTTCTATCTCAGTTAGGATTCAAATACCAGTAAAGAAACAAAAAGAATACAAACCAAATCTGAGTCTAAATGAAATGCTGTTGATAAATGCCCAGCATTGTATTGCTCTGCAGGACGACAATCCACTACGAAGAATCTCACTCCCTCCTGAAAGAGATATTTTTAAATTTTAAAATTGCATAATTACTGACAGAATTCAACCACATTCTAATACTAATTCCAATACTACAAGTACTGCTCAGAGGGGCTAAGAGGTATTAAAAAAAAAAATCTTACTTCATTTGATTAATCTGAACTTTGTCTACAGTTACCAGACCACCAGTAGTATTCTAGAATCAGCTTTCCATTAGTACATCAGCTTGTGCATGGGAAAGGATCATCCAAGCACAGTTATATAATTTCTACTGAGAGGACATAGTGGGTATGAGACAATCCAAGAGTCCACTACTAAGCAGCACAGCACATAAGGTTGGGTTTATATCTCACCAACTTGGACAGGATATAAACAGATGCTTAACTTTATTTGGATGAGGAAAAAACCCAAGCTATGCATGACAAAACTGGGGCCTGGAAACTGGTACAAGAAGTCAGCAGTCAATAAGAAACACTGTAACTATATTATGATCCATATATAGGTCTTAAATATTTCTAGTGAAGTCCCTGCATCAATGTCTCCAATTAACTTCTACTGAAACAGGTTTAATCAATTTCCTTTTTCATTTAATTCTTTCATTGACAAGACACAGATATTCCTTAACAGTGTTCTTGTCAAAGCTACTGAGTAGTGAGTTTAAAATTTTCCTCTACCGTAGCTACATTTGGAAAGGAATTCAAGTAAGTGAGATACTACTTTCAGCTCACACTCCTCAAATTCAAATCAGTTGCCTTATGCTCCCCTATGCTCCTTGCTACATCACAAATGCATTGAAGACAGTGGATCATTTACAAGGGAGAAAACTTGAAGACAAAAATATTTTTTCTGAAATAGCAAATACTCATTTGTGCTGTTAGCATTTACAGCTAATGGTTAGTGATTGATTCTTTTCCTTTTCTATAAAACTAGGGGGGGAGGTTAATTCAGTATACTGACTCCTTGTTGTTGATTTGCTTGCAGAATCTCGGACACAGAAACTGCTAGACAGAGAGCCTGGCTCAAGTCTGTGTCGTCATCTTTGAGGCCCAGCAAACTGCTGCCAAAAAGGCTGTGGTTGTCCTAATAAGGCAAGGAAAAAAAGATTAACTGAAGCCATTGTCTTTATGTGTGAAAGTTTAAAATATAACTATATCCACTAAGTTGCAAATACTAAGTTCCACACATGCATATCTTGTCCACACAGTAATGAAACTCGTGATCAACTGAAATTGTTTCTGAAAATCATGGCAAGGTCTGCACTTCCATTACAAACATGCTTGTTCACCACTCTGACCATGTCAACATGATGCAATGCCTCTGGTATTTGTTTGTTTGTTAGTTTGTTTTGTTTCTTCCCCACAAAAAAAACTCCCATACCTGTCTACACACATCAGAGAAAGTATATACAAGCCAAGGGCAATGGCTATCAAATACTTTTATTTCATTCATTCACTAAGTCAAATATGAATAAGGAAGAGCCGAAAAAACAGTGCAAGTGATAATAGATTTATCTATAGTAAGAGATTTTTTCCTCTTTGTTATTGCAAATACAGCTAGCACTGCTGTACAGTGTACTACAATGCAATTGTGTCAATATGAAATTTAGCTTCATCAGTTCTTACAAGAACCTGGTTTGAAAAATGAGGTCATCAGTCATGAAGTGAGAATATTGCAAGGAAGCTTCTCTCTAACATGTTTCACTTAACCCAAACTTTCAAAGATCCTAACAGTAAATACCACCAGAGTAACAACACGAAAAAATGTTTAAAAAAAGAATATTGCAAAGAAATATTCAAAGTTACTGTCAGCAGGAGCTTAAATACTGGCCAAAAAGAAGAGAATTTCAAAATCACAGTTACTACCTTCCTGAAGGAAGCTGGAGTTTTGCTACAGTAATATTGTGCCAAAGAGAAGAGATCTTCTATATCCTCTAAATCGAGATTGGCTGGTGATGTTTCTAAGAATTCTGAGACAGACAAACAACATAAATGCAACACTATTTCAGACACAGAAATCAAGCAACATAGATCATACAGAACTTATTTTTAAAAAGGCATTAACAATCTAGTGTATTGATTAAACATGAATATTGATCCACTCTCCAGATGAAAAGTGAAGATACAGGAAATACTCCTGTATTCATAGAAAACTTATGCTTTTTGCTAGATGTTCAAACCTTCTATGCAAATTATTTTTACCACATTCTAACTTTTGTATACTTTCAGCTTCCAGTTCTAATTCTAAGTCTAATTCTAAGCTACTTTTCTAAAGAACTCCGACCACGAGAATCCTTTAAAATGAGTACTTAATCAGTAGAACTGTTCTCTGTCCAGGATAGCCCAAGGGTGTAGTTGTACAGTACATGGCAAAGATAAAGAATTCCAAGCACGCTAATTTTGAACAACTAGAGATTATTCATTGCATTGTATTATGTATGTAAAAAACCAAACAAACAAACAAAAAAAACAACAAAGTCAAGAGTTATTTAAATTTTCCATTGAAATTTAATGCATTTTCTACAAAAACAATGAATTCGGCTCAAATCAAGTGCACATGAAGGCAAATCCGGAAAATGTAACAAGTGCAGTAGATTTAAAGAAGGATTTGACAGCTGTCAAATTTCTAAGCTTTGGGCTTAGAAAGACCAGTTTCTGGTGATTGTTTCCAGTACTTCAAACTGAAGTATAAAACCAGGTGTGGGAGTAACTAAACAGAATAAGGAAAGAAGGTCAAGGACAGGGCAGCAAAAGAACAGTAAGAAAGGAATTAGTGGGTGAAGGGATTAATTAATGAGAATAATCACAAGGAAATAAACAATCTAGCTCTTTAGCAACAGAAAACAGTAATAAATGGGGATTAAAGTATATAGTAAATATTTTACTAGCAGCTATGTAAGAGAAGTACTTACTTATCATTTCTTCTTTATCTGATTCTTGTGCTAAGATAACGTCTCTGAAAACAGTAAAGTCACAAGCATAGATTAAGTCAGTAAAACCAAAATGAAACAAACCTGGATTAAAACAGTGTCAGCAAAGAATGTCCCAAAGAATTAACTCTATACTTACTTTGCATTGACAAGGATGATCAACATTAGGAAATAAATAAAGAATGGATCTGCTTGTTGTAGATATCCATCCCATATTGCCTGTGTGACTTCAGCTGAACAGTAGTATGAGAAGAGGCTTCCAAGCTAAAAATTTGGAAAATAATGTGAGAAAAAGCAATTACCAGGAACAATCTTATCAGGAATGCATTTTTAACAGAGATTCAAGATATCTAAAAGAAAATAAGCCCAACAAAAATTATGATAAAACCTACATCTGCACAGTGTAATGAAGGATGCCTCTAACCTCTAAACCAATTTTTATGGAAACAGTGTACAACACTACAGATTATCTGTGAATAAATATGACTGTTGTGAAGGCAAAGTTGGCTGTACACTGCCAGCCTTGCAAATTCAATCACAGATAACACAATCAAGCTGGAGTACTGTTTAGCTCACAGCCAGTGCTAAATACCAATTATACCAACAAGACAATCTTAACAGAATATATTTACTCAAACAGCATAGCAATTAGGGCTTTGAAAGGATCCTGCAAACATAATTATTTTTATTTTCCACAGTAGAATTGGGCTAATTGAACATGGTTGCACATTAGTTTGACAACATCATTTACTTAGCATTGCACTATGATGCTTTATGACTAATTAAACATCTGCAAGCATCAGAAAATTTTCATTACCATTTAAGAAACTCTGCCTGTTCCCATGTTCCCACTTGAATATACATCCTCTCTGACATACAAAGTTCAAAGCAGATAAAAGGTAGGAACTTCTTATCATACATGCCAGATAACATTTACCATCACACCTAACTCAAATGCATACTGCTTGACTTCACTGGGGTCTTAGTAAACCTGCTGATGTACACAAATTCTGTACCAATGCAGCTATAGCTCTCAAAAGCTCGTTGTCTGTGTTAAAACACTACCATGGAACATTTCAACTCTTCCTAGTATAGTTTTATAGCAAAAGATAAAAAGATCGATTCCATTCTGACTCAAATGCAACTGAAGACAAACATCCATGAACAAGATTACAATGGTAGGTCTCCGTATGTTGCTTATACATTTCTAAGTATTAGTGATACATCTATATAGACTGAGATTTTTCACAGATGAAACAGGGAATTTTACTGTAATCTTTATTTCATTATATAAATTTTATATCATTATATAAAATAAAACTTAAGTTTTTTTCCCTAAAATTGTACACAAGGAAGCATGGTGCTGAGGACTGGCAGCTACACCAGCTTATTTCACTACCACCTTTAAGAGAGAAGGTACTTTTTCTAATTAGGTTCCAAAATTCTAATAAACAAATCCAAAGAATTTTGTACTTACTAAGGAAAATTCTGTTAAAAATGGAAACTGAGTGGCAAGAAAAACAACCTTATTTCTCTTTTGAAGGTTTACGAGACTGCAAAAGGCAGATTTTAAGAATATGAAATTTTTTCCTAGACACATTTTTACACTAAAATTGGCAGCAGCCTTAAAAAACAAACAAACAAAACACCCAAAAACAGACCTCACAATTTAACAATTAATTCCAGTCTTATTTAACTGAAAATACACCAAAAAATTTACTAGCCATGAGTATGAAAGAACCTAGAAGAGCTCATGTATCAAAGCTTTCTCCGTTAAATTACAGACTTTGCCTGTGCAAGCATAGTATCATGATTTTGTATTGCATGGACTAAGAAGCATTGAAACAAAACTTTTGTTGTAGTCCTGCTACACAAACTTTATAAAAAATGATTGAGGTAACTACTAAATTATCTTTGTAACTACCTGCAGCCTGAGGCAGTTTTGAAGAGGAAATTACTAATGCTTTAAAAGTTGTAAAATACATGTGCCTAAATTCTAAAAGACATACATATATGTCTTAGCAAGGAGGTTTTTAAAACAATTAATAGTTCAGCTTTAAAAGACCTCTTAGACTGATGTTTACCCACAGCTACAAGACACAGCTGCCCACAATCAAAACTAACATCAGAGCTTCCTGCTTTTTGAGTATTCTCATTCTCCTTACTCATTTCTCATTCTCCTTACTCTATTCTCATTCTTCCTTACTCCAAGAAGTTCCTAACATCACTGGCTCAATAAGAACTCACCCAGTACAATGAAAACGTGACATTAACAAGAGCTCATACCTCATGCTAAACACTAAAGACAAAAAGCCCACACTACACTAAAACATGCAATTTATTTTAATATATATAATTCTAATTGCTTGTACTACTCTTCCATAAACTGGCAACATCTACTTAAATTTTAACAGAAATTTATTTTTCATTATGTTTCCCTACTTTCACTTTATTACCCAGTTGAGAGCATATGAATCTGGAGTCATCTTCTTGGTATCAAGAAAGGAGCAGAGTTCAGGCTCATGGTATTGAAGCAACAGCCTAAATAGATGAAAGGGTCTTCCCTTCATAAAACAATCCCTAAAAAGTAGCAATGAAAATAATCAACTCCCTTGTAATATTGCAGTTTTCAGACTTACAGTAGCAATTCTTTACTATCTGTGATTATGTAATTTCCTGTACATAGCTCTTTTAATTCCATTTTGATCATGAAGTCAACTGCCTCAAGAGCCAAAAACCAACCAACCAAATCAAACCAACAAAAAACTCCACAAACACTGAAACCCCCCCAATTTAACAAGGCATTCTGTCAATACTTGACAGATTATATAATACAGAAGTACTTAAATTTTATTTGAATCTCAAAACAAGGCAAACACAGTACCAATGGAGCAGAGATTCACTGATCTACTATAAATTGCTATGTCTTTTCATTCTCCCACTGAAAAGAAAAAATACTGGAAACAGTCTACAGCTCATTGAAATGCCACCTAGATTCCTATAGAGAAGCTCAAACACCAAAATACTCTGCAAGCCTTCTACAGCTGAAAGCACATGAGATATGTGACAATAACTCCACTATCCCCAAACAGCTCACAGAGCCCAAGAGCATTTCAGAGCACAAAGGGACACAAGCTGAGGCAAGTGACAGCACTGAGAAATGCTTCCTGCCGCTGCAGCATATATGCATTTTTCATAGTTTGGGCACATATTCATCAGCCAGGCTGCAATCTCCTCTCCAGACAATCAGACTAGGATCTTTAATTACAGACTATCCAGCCTTGCTGAATGCCATGGTGCTCCAACATAAATAAAAACTTGTATTAGTGAGAACACCTACATAACAGCATGAAAGCTCAAATTTAGTATTTGTCATTAAAAAAATCTAGCAACTTAAACTAATTTCAGTCCCAGCTCAATAGAACATAGGGAAAATATCGACTACTTCTTAGGAGATTTTGAGACTTAATTAGTACTTATGAATTACTGTTTCTGAAGGGATAGAAGTATACCAAAAATGCTGGGAAATTAAACAAAAAATCACTGTCACATAACCTATGTGAATTAGTTCATAAACAAATGTTTTGATATTGCATAAAAGGATAGTTCTTTAAAAGGCATACTGAGTCTAGATCAGTCACACGCATCTTAAAGCAACCCAATCATCTCCTGGATTTCAAACCAACAGGTACTAAAATTTATGACCACATGAAAATCTGACAACATGGCTACAAACAATGCTAGTTTGCCAAAACCAACATGGACATCTTTCAAAGAATACTTCTACTGCCAATAAAAATGGAAAAGAAAGAGTTTTACCTTGGAATGAATTTATTCATGATAGCATAGAAGCAGTTGTACAAATCACTGCGGGGCAAATGAAGGTGCACCAGAGGTTTGAGCAGATGTACCAAGCCGAGGCAAGAACTGTATTTAACATTGCGTGATTTACAGTAAAAAGTAATAACAGACTCAATATCCAAAGTTAATACTGACTTCTCTTCTTCTGGCACCGACAACTGGTCTGAAACAGGCACAGTAATATAAACTGTGTTAAAGGCTTTTCAAAGAAATTGGATGAGATTATTTCATAGCACAATTGCACCAATAGGGACTGATTGGGGGAAAAAACCTGACCAAACCAGACAAACAAAAAGCTGGCTATTTGGATTAATTTTCTTACAGAAAGGCATTAAAAAAGGTATCAAAATACCAGTGATTTTACAAACCCAATAGGATATGACACGTAAATATGATTTAAATATCGTAACAACAGGATGAAAGAAGTTTGGAAGTTTCCAGGATCTATATGAAAGAAGGAGGTAGATTCTTTCAATGCACAGAATGCTCCTCTTCTACCCCCATTTGATGTGCTCAGCACACAACTTAGGCTCAACTCTATAACAAATTCATTTGAACTTAAGCATAGATCAACCCACAATGCATACCTTCAATTCCTCAAAAGCTGACTGACATGCAAATTTATCTAAATCAGAAGTTTGAGATCAGCTAGGTGTACAGACTTAAATTTTAGCATTAACTTATAAATCACATTTTCTTATGTCCAGGATGGGGGAAAGATCTGTACATGCTACATTAACATACTGGCATTCAATTTCTTGGAAACATCTTTCCCCCTCAGTTACAAGAAGACTATGAGTCTCATTACTGTTAATAATTGTTTTTATTACAAAAGTCTTTAATACTTTCCCATCAAAGCCAGTCAATACTTGGCATTCTTTTTCTCTACCTCTCACAAAAATGAAACAGTACATAAAACTCACATGTCAACTGAGGGTATACTTTAAATTTGGAGGCTACTTGCTTTGCTAAAACATTGAGATAGAGACATTTTCTCCAACAAAAAGTTGAAGTCCCCATATAACCTTCTTTCTGAAGTAACTTTACATTTGTTTCCTTTATCAGTTTAAACCTTCACATATCACAAAATATTTGCCAAAAAGAGAACTATCAGACACTGAAGTCCTTAATTTTGTATGTTATGAATATAATCAGGACATTTTGCATCTTCCTGAATACAGACTGTGATTAAGAGAGTGGGAATTCCACCCCCATCTCTTTCCTTTACAGGACAGAGAGAAGGAAAACAAGTCCTACAGGATTTTAGGGTTAGAAAGAGTAGAACTGCATTTCAGAAATGGTAGGTATGTATGCATGCCCCAACTCCATCCTCTACTTTAACTTTCAAATGCACAACAATAAATAAAGTGATAAGTAATAAAATAGAAGATTCTCTTATTGAAGTTGCGAGCTGTATCCTGATTTATGAGTCAGCATTGATTCCATCCAGTGATCACTGATGTCAATGCTGTTTGATCATATCAGGGGTTTGACCAGTTCTGTGATGAGCTGCCAAGCAGATCCTGTGGCAGCTCCTTGCAGACATACCAGAGTATTATTGCCTTTGTCCCGCTTAAAACTTGCACAAACACAGCTTTTCACTTTCACTGAAAATGCTATTAAAAAGTATCTTTCTTTAAAATAGTTTTTAAAGTCCAAAATGTTTAATATATTTCTTCTCTCAAATGTTATATGCATTTTTGTGCTACAGCAGGTTTTCAGATTAAGAACCAGGCCTTCCACAATTAAAAACCTGAAGGCCACTATACAAAGAATGCCCGCTTTAAAAGATGGATCTTGGAAAACAATTATTTTTTCAACACAAAGGTTTCTGACTATGTAAATTATCATTTACAAGCTAAACTTTAATCTCCCAAGATGTCACCCATTCCCCCCCCCCCC
>VXBU01017828.1:40049-238734 GCA_013400315.1 Bombycilla garrulus | reverse complement strand
AGGCGCGGCGGCGGCGGCATGGGGGACACGCTGGAGGAGCCGTGGTGGGACGCCGAGAGTGGGACGGGCGGCACTCCAGGTACTCCTCTCCTGGAGCTCGCTCCTCACGCTGGGATTGAAGCGTTTTGCCCGAGAGCCAACCCCTACCCTCCTTTCCTGCTCTTCTTCCTTTTCGTTGGATTTCGGGGTTTTTTTCCCCCTTCCCCCCCTCCGCCTTTCCCTTCTCTGCTTNGGAGAGAGGCGGCCGGCGGGGCTCTCCGGCCTCTCTCCCCTCGTCCCCGCTGAGGAGGGGACGCAGGCGAGCGGGATGGAGGGCGCCCACACCCCCCACAACTCACCAGCTGCCCGGCGGCGACGGTGCCTCTTCCCCTTCCGCCATCGCTGTTGACGTGCCCGCTCGCCCGGCCGTAAAGCGCGCTCGGGAGGTGTTTCCTGCTCGGGAGGTGTTTCCTGCCCGAGGCCGCTCATCCCGAAGCCCGGCCCCTTCCCCAAGCCCGGCCCCTTCTCCGCTGAGGGCGCGGGCCGCAAAGCGCGGAAGCTTGGCATGGGGACGGGCAGCCGCAGCCTCTGGGAGCGGCCGCGCAGCGTCCCCAGGGCAGGGCAGGGCAGGGGGGCCGCTCTACCGGAGTTTTGAATGGTTTCGGTTTTCGTAAAGCTGAACTGCTTTGCCAGATGTAGGTTTGATCATTGAATGACTTCCCCCACGGCGTTTAATGTGCCACAGGCTGGGCGTGCTCCACTAGTCCTGGAAATTCACAAGTTTCAAGCAGTTTCCAGGGGCTAAAAATCACTTGGTGACGTCCGTTAGCAATCCGGGGCAGAAAAACATTAATGCTCTCTGTCATGCAGGTTCCTTACCCACCTGCATCCTCAAAGCGGGGGGAAAAATAGTACACTTCAAAGAAGGTTGAGAAAAGTCATCGGAGCGGGTCATACACGGGGTAACAGCGCCGCCTTACGAGGAATTCCAGTCCTTACACTGGTCTGTTTCACTTCCCCGGTTGATTCGGGATGTGCTCCAGCCAGTGACGCCCAGGCTCCTGCGGGAAAGAGATACAGGATGGATGGGCACGCGTGCCCCGCGGGCTCCGGCCCCAAAGCGCCGGGAACGCTCATTGCAAGGGAACGCGCACCCTCTGGAAGTGCCTATCTGCTCCTTAGAAAAAATTGCGTGCATTACCTCAACCAAGAAAGTCGGTATTTTACAGTATGAAACCAGACTGAGGCAATTAGATGAATGTTGTGGAAAACGGGGTAATAGTTTTAATAGCTTTCCTCTTTCTCTCGCTTCTTTATTTTCCTCTAAAAAAAATAAAAATTCTCAGCATGCATGTAAAGGTCTGCTTCTCTTTCAGAGGACGACTCTGTGAGGGGCACCGTCAGCTGCGGCAGCAGCCGTGCTGAAGGCAGCGCCGTCCCCGCCCGCCGGGCAGAGCACGGAGCGCCCGGCCCGGCCCGGCCCCGCCCCGCGGGCAGTGCGCAGGCGCGGCGGCGGCGGCATGGGGGACACGCTGGAGGAGCCGTGGTGGGACGCCGAGAGTGGGACGGGCGGCACTCCAGGTACTCCTCTCCTGGAGCTCGCTCCTCACGCTGGGATTGAAGCGTTTTGCCCGAGAGCCAACCCCTACCCTCCTTTCCTGCTCTTCTTCCTTTTCGTTGGATTTCGGGGTTTTTTTCCCCCTTCCCCCCCTCCGCCTTTCCCTTCTCTGCTTTTAATTTACTTCTGCAGGTTTTCCCCTCTCACTCGCTTCTTTTTTTCCTATGCCTGCTTTTCCCTGCTTGCTACTGAGGGCGGGTTTGCTTTTAAGCAGAATCTCTGCAGCGAGATGATGTCTAGTCTCTGATCTGAGTCCTGGGATAGACGATGGAGCAGCAAACGAGAATATCAGTACCTAGGTAACAAAAGGAACTCACTTAACAAAAATACATTTACGCGAAGTTTAAAAAGTGGGGCAAGGGGAATGGGAAAACATCTTGCTTTGAATTCAGAGCTCAGCTCTCCTTTGCATTCGTGTACCTTCCAGATTGTATTTCTTCCCAAGAGTTTATTTGACGAAAGGCTCTTGCATAATGTATGATCCCTGTGGGTCCCTTCCACCTCAGAATATTCTGTGATTGTGTTTGCCACTACCGACATGAACTTAACTTGCAGTTCTATAAGGCCTAGGAAACAGTAAATGCATAATAGAGGCTTTGGAGGGAAAAGCATCTGTGGTACTTGAAAAGAATCACCCATATGCTCACTGGGGTGTGTCGCATCACCCTTGCCATGTGTTACTGTAAAAGGGCAGGAGTTAAAAAGTTCTCTCCAACCGTTGCTCCTTGGAATATGGTGCTAGGACTGATTTGTCTTTTTTTTTTTCGTGATGGTTATGGTACCTGGCTCATACACTTGTATTTTTTCAGCGTGTCTCAAAACCGCAAGCTGTAAAATGTTTTATCTGTAATGTTTACATTTAGTGTGAAAATGTAGGTAGATCTAGGCAACTAAAATTACTTTGGACTTTACAGAGCCCTATTTTATTGATTGTTTTTTAAAATTTGTTTCTTAATACAGTATTGGCAAGAGTTGGAAATTACTGGGAGTTATCTGCACCACTGCAAAGACTCCAGTTTTTTAAGTGTCATGATAATTGGTGTTTATTTCCTGTGAAAAGATTAACTTGAAGAATAGTTAGAGAGGAAGAAATATAAAATTTGTATGTATGTAATAAAGAGGGCTCACAAGACCTAATTAGGCTTTTGAGCATTTAATTTTTTATTTTTAGTCTCATGTGGGTTCCTTAAGCCATCCCAGTTCCCATGATAAATGCTCTTCATTAGGAGTTTTTCTTAAGAGCCTACCTGCAGATTCTGCCACCACAGGTTCCATTTCAGGTGGGTGGTTAGCTGACTGTTACAATGTTGGCAACTTTCCTTTAGAAACTGGATACAGAGCAGGACTTCGATTATAAACTTTTGACATGATGGATGAACCATCTGACTTTAAGGTGAGACTGTGAATGACAACTTTCCTAGTTATGAAAACCTCCTTGGGATTTTTGCAATAGTATTTTTGAGCTACTGAAAGAATTTGGGTGGAAAATTACCTCTGGAGGTCAATCCTGTATACTTTACTCCAAGAACATTCATTGAGTGTGTTACAAGTAGTGATTACTGGTGAGTGTTGTGCAAACCAAGTACTCTGCTGTCTGCAGCCCAGCCCACCTTTGTAAAATTGTTGACAGGTTCTTTTTATGGAGCCTGTTGTTGGATGAAATTGACACAAGCTATCAGTAAACATAAAACATCTGTTACTTTTATTTTGTGTAGCTATTTTTCACCTAAACCAAGTAAAATCAAAGGTTAATTTGTACAGCATCTTACTGATACTGCAAAATGCTTTAAAATCAGTTGGCATAAAAGAGGAAATCAGGGTTCACAATATATGATGTAGGCAGCAATGCAAGAAAGTAACTGCACATTAGTGAGCACCTTTGAAAGACTTGGTCAATTTTATTTATGAAACATCAAGTTCTGTTAAAAAAAATATTACCCAACCTAATTTGCTGACCATCTCTGCCATAACTGCAGGTGCAAAGCAGACTTCAAAATGTACTTTTGAAATACTGAACATTTGCCAGATCCTTTAAAATTAACCCTTGAATAAGCTCTGACCTACAGAATATTCATCAGAACTCAGCTCTAGAAAGTGTTCTAGATTTTAGCCACTTGTAGTTAGAAAAGACTGCTTTTAAAATGAGTATGAACATCGTTCATACACTCCACCTAAAGAGTATGAAAACCAGCATATAAATATATACCATACATTATATGGATATGTAATCCTAAATTTGCTTTTGGCCATATCACTGGAAGTCATTATTTTAGACTCCATAGTAAAGATTAAAGGCAATTACTCTCACCTTAAGACATGAATGATTGCCCTGCTGCAAGTGATTTATAGGTGTAAAACAAGCCCACAAAACCCTAGGAAAAAATGCTAAATGGATTATCCATCTTTTTACCTTGCCACGTGACAAAAACTAAAGAATCTTGCCTAATAATGTCTTCAGAAACCTTTGAAATGAGATTTGTGGTGGCAGTGGTTAGGGATTATTCTCTACTTAGCAGCATAGTTTAGTGTTACATGTGTCCCACATCATGTAACTGCAGGACTTCCTTACCTTCCTTTTTTCCACTTCATGTCACAACTTTGTCCATTCTTTCATGTGATTTTTATATTGCATTCAGAATTACAAGGGAAATGATAAGGAATTCAGAGGAGTTTATTTTTTACTGGTGAAGGATACCAGCTTTCTCCTCTTCCCTCCGTGAACAGAAAAGAGCAGCACTATAAATGTCTGGGTCTTGCCTGTAGCCAGCGTGCCTCATCTCCCAGTCAGTTTGAGGGAGAGGGATGGACTTCTGTTTTTCAGAAATTCTTCCAGTTTCCTTCTTTTTAGTTACCACTCCTTGTCTTTCATTCTTCATGCTTTCTGTATCATCCTTAATCCCATAGCAGTGTAGTATCCCCATTGGTCAGTTTTAGATCCTTAAGTAGGGATCTACCTATGAGGGACATGACCCTCATAGATAGAAATTAATTGTGTCATTGCAAGACAGGAGCAAAACTCTCGTATGTCAGCAGCACAAATAGATGAGAAGTATAATATGGGACCATGGAGGATGATTTGGCAGTGCTTGTGGGGTCCTGTGTGGACTCCAAAGCAAAGGACGCTATTGCAGGAATTTATTTCTTTTGCCAGGGGTTCTCTTTTCTTTCTGTGTCCTGAAGGGTGCCAGGTAACATCAATTTATAATGTGTGATTTGCAGCTACTGAGGAACAGACTCTTCATTATGGTGCGTTCAGTGGGAGTACTGTTGTTTGATCAGAGCTGAGGTCTGTTGCTGGATTTGTTGTATGAAGGGGTTTGTATCTTTTTTTTTTTTTTTTGGCTCATCAATGACTTGCTGTTCCTTGTAGTAGAACTTGGTTAGTTCTACTGAAGATCTTTCTGATAAGCATGCCAGGTTGACAGCTGCTTTTTGAAATCTGTGTTTCTTCACATCAGTGTACGTTCATTCTGCAGGTTGCAATGGTGTGCTTTTGTGAGCTGTGTTGGGATCTGAGCATACATAATACGGACTCTCAGAACCTGATAGCTGCAGATTTAGTGAATAAAATGGAAAGCCTTTCCTTTTTACTGTGGAAAAGTCATTCTTTAATGTCTTCATTTTAACACAGATGTGTCTTGTAGGACACAGCTGAAATAATTTTTCAGTAGTCTGATCTTTTAAAACTCTTTTTTTGAGTACTTCTAGAGAATTTCTTGTGAAGCTGTTGAGGAAGGCATAGGTTTCTTGTGGGTTTGCAAAAACAGTCACACAGCAGTGCTAACGTGTTGTACTCAGTGGTTAGTTAGACTTTTAGCTGTGAAATGAAAGGGAAAAATTGGGTAACTGAATGCATCAGAATCTCTCCTTGCTTCAGCAAAAGGATTGCAGTTCTGGCTATGGCACTGTGATCACCACCAGCTTTTGCTTTATTTAGGAATTAGGATTTGGCAGTTCTTAAAGAAACACCAATGTGTAAGGAGTTTTCCCACGTATTATCAGTTGAGCCATTTAGACCATTGGAATGCACTCTGTTAGGGGAAGAAGAATGAGGGAGACATTAATACCAGAAAGGTATATTAATTTTTATATTTTAAAGCAGTAACTAGTGTTAGTTGGTATTACAGGATTATCGTGAGAGGGTTCATTGCTGTAGTAATAATATTTTGTTAGTCTTAACATTCTATAAAACTGTGAGAAATTTTCTTGAAAAGCAACAGTTGCTATTTTTCAGAAAATTGGAAACAACAAGCATGGAGTCTCTTCTAATGTTTTTGTTTGTGTCTTTTTGTTTGAGGTTTTTGTGTGTATGTGTTGGCTGAAGGGAAACTTTGAATTTTAATTCTTTTACATAAGTTATGCTTTAAGAAAAGCTAAAAGGCAAATTGTCTTATGGAAGAACTAGATTTTTTTTTGTGCAAAGAATTCAGTTAAAAAAAAACCTTCACTAGGAGCAATGAATCTGGTTGCATATTTTAAGTGAATGTGATGAGTTGAAAAGAAGGGCAAAATTGTGGAGGAATGCAAGAATCAAGTTGCACTTCTGTGTAAGTCACAACTTATTGTTAAGCTTGATGCTAATTTTGATCAGTTCTAAAATACTGTTTAAGTGAACTGAAATCTAAATACTGTAGTCCAAATGGTGAAAGTTTATGTAGCTGATGCAAACACTATCCATCTTGATTCTCCTGTCTGTTTTCCTAATATAACGTGTGCGTGAATCGGAGTGGAGATAATCACACTAGTTGACTCCTTGAGGAGGGAGTTGCTTAACTTCACATCATGTTTTTAAAGTGATCCTTGGCACAGCAAGGAGCTCTGCATTCCTCTAAATTCAATACATTATACAAGAGCAGATTTCTCCAAGCCTTTCTTCACCCTTAATGTTGAACTTAGGATATCCATACTGAGACACTTCTTGGCTAAACCAGCTTTGAAAACATGACACCTTCTGCAACTCCTCTTTATGTGATTGACCACGTTTTTATAAATCTACTGAGACAACCTTACTATTGTTATTTGCATAATATGTCAGAACTGAATTTATAGTAGAAACTTATTTGTGTCTTTGGCTCCTGTACAAAAAGTGGCAACATCTGGAATTGCACCAGAAAAAATGGAGCAGAGCATGGTCCCTGCAGACATGCAGTTGATTTTGGCTCCTCAGAATTTGGCTGTCCTGATGTCCTGTGATTGGTGACCATTATGTGCTGACCATGTGGATGGTTTCTGATTTTTCCCCAGTGGAAACAACTGCTGCTGAGATTCAGATGGCTTAAATCCATTTTAATGTCATAGATCACAGAAAATTATTTACCTTCTCCCTCCACTTTGAAGACAGGCTTTAGACACAGTCCTTACAATGTGTATCTTTCCAGAAGGGCTGTCTTGGAGTGGTTTGTTGAGATGTCCAGCAGGAATTTTGACAGATGCTTTGGTTGTGCTTGCAGGCTTTGGTTTGGGGATCCGAGTTGGAATTGAACGACGGAACGTATTGGTAATCTGGAAATAAACCGAGAAAATAAATAATGCATTAGGGAGGAGGAACAAGGTGTATTTTTAGCTTGGTAGTGTGTTTTCCACTTTGTAAACCTGAATGCACTGCTTTTAGAACTGTTTAAATTTCCTTTGTCTTGCTGGTAATGAGACAGAAGCTTTGTATTTAATTTACCTACTTGATTGGTGAATATCAAAGAATCTCAATGGATTGAAACTCAGAGCATATATAAGAAGGGTTTCCTGTCTGTCAGCTGACTATCAGCCCGAGGAGCTGAGTGAGTGATGAAGTGCAAAGTCGTGGAATGTGTGGGTTCTCTGGGTGAATATCAAGAGAACTTCCACATGCAGAAGCAAATCTTGATTCAGTCCTAAGTAGAAGGCAATACCCAGGTCATACTTTACTGTGAAAGATCATTCTTTGACAGTGAACAGTGCACACAAAATTAATGTATTTGTGAGACAGCTCTCCCTGCAGAATGATCACAGTCATATTTAATTGCAAAAAATGTAAATATACAAGAAAAAAGTTATTATGTGCACTGAAAAGGGGTGAAGAACTATAAAGGCAAGAAGTTGGTTTGAAAAGTTATTATCTGAAACCAGGATTAAACATATGCTACTCATGAGAAAACATTTTTGCATCACAAGTGTTTTTATATAACTTTCTGAGTTGAGGTAGGGGTAAAAGAAATTAATGTGTTTTTTTTAAAAAAAAAAACAACATAAAGTGGAAATGGTGTGCAAATGAGGACAACAGAAAACAGTGTTAGAATTCTGGTGACTTAATTATGAGTAAGAATGAGCTAGATCAAAATGGGTTTTGAAAAAACTAGCTAGTGGCTGTAATGGTTGTCTGGCTGATTAAAAAAAATAATCACAAATCAAAAGCTTGCCTTTTACCTCTATATAATTATGTATGACAGGGTTTTTTAATAGAATAAAGCTGAACCAACATCAGATCATTGCATGTGTTCAGTGTGGAGGAATTTGGGGAAAGTTTGAATGTCACAGATGTGCTAATGTATCATGAGTAAGGAAAAAAGTCAGCCTGGGCTTAATTAAAGTTTGAATACCAAAAGACAAAACAGTAATGATGTCCCAGAACAGTGTGGTATATTTCTTAGAGTTCTGAAAGAGATTATTTTTAAAATTGCAGAATCCTTGTTTGTGTTGTGGAATCCACCACTGAAATTGTTGGTGATGCTAGAGGAGTGCAATGCCACTTTAGAGTAAAGCTTCACAGAAGATTCATAAATGTAACTGCTGAACTGATCAAAGTCTAGAAATGTCAGTTAGGTAATATGTTTGCCCACATGGTTAGTAATTTTGTGATGGGAAAACAACCACATTTCTTGTCAGGGATAATATTCAGATCTATTAGTCAGATATTGTTATATAGGTACATGCTATTGGTTTGTTTAATGATGAGATCTGTGCGGGAGGGAAAAACCTAGGTAAGTTTAAAAAAAAACTTTGATAGTGGTCTCTAACAAAAGAATCTTGTGAGAGCAGATTTTCTGTGCAAACTGTGGAAAGACAAGAAAAATTCTCAAGGTTGATAAGTGGCAAGTGGATAGGTAACAGAGCAGTGAGCTAGTTTTTAACAGTATAGTGGAGATAGCATCTAAATGTCAGAGGCCTCTGATTTATAAACTTATGTTTTTATAAACGGCACAGGAAAACTGTACTGAAATGATGTATTTGCATATGGTATAACAGGGAGAATATTAGGAGCAAGAGCTGACATTAATTCATGTTAGTGAGTAAAAATGTGTGTAGTTCAGTGTTAAGAATTGAAAAATACTATATGTATGGAAGACTAGTTAATGTACAGTAGTGACATTTATTGTCACTCAGAACACAGATGTTGGAATCCCTGTAAATCATCCTCATTGCTCAGCAACTGGCAGTTGTCAAAAAGGTAACAGACAGGTTAGGAATTACTAGGAAAAGAATAGAAGAAAACAAGCATCATAATATTTTAGTGCGTGAATCCAAACCATCCCACATTGTGAATGTTTTGCTGAGTTTTGCCCAAGCAGCTCAAGAAAGGGTATGCCAAAATGCAAAAAAGGTGGCAAGGACTACCGATTATGAAATGTCTTCTGAGTGAAGATTAATAACATACACTAAAACTTTTCGGGATTGGAAAATAGATGGTGGTGAGAAAAATAAACAACAGCAAAAATGTAGCATCATGGTGAATAGGACAGTTCTCTAGCAGGCTTGAGCGGGCATTGACTGGGGGTGGATTAAAGGTATGTGAAAAGTGTTTTCCCTTGTCAATGAGCTATGATACTCGTTGGGACAGACAATTTTTGAGGTGGTGATATAAATTGGTTTGGAGAGAATTTGTACTGATTCGGGGCATCCACCAAGGACTGCTAAACACAAAGTTGTGTGGAGATTCCAGCCGTAAGTTTCAGGCTGCCAGAGGCCAGGTTTTCTACTCTATGTGCCTGGTACTTAACATTCACAGGCGTTTAACACCGATCTCTACCAAAGTGGAGATACATAGTCTGAGTGTCTAAAACCTCTTTTATGCTTTTGTTTTTAAAATCAGCATGTTCCAATTTGTAGCACTTTAAATTTTTTTTTAATGCATTGAAAAAGGAAAGAGTTTGGCTTTGAAAGTGAGTATGAAAAAAGTGCATTTTTCTTTCCCTGTGTTCCTTCAAGATTTTACCTCTAGGTGGCAGCGAAGATTGCCTTTTGTAGTGCATCCCAGTATTTCAGTTAAACCCGAATGAAACTCTTCCTTAAATGCTGAATGAACAAAATTAACATGAATTTTCATGGTAGGCTGGAATTTTAGCATTCATATTGTTAGTAGGAAAAGAAGCAAAAAAAAAAAAAAATTCCCCCTTTGCTCCCAAACCAAAAAGCATTTTGCTTCAATTAGTAAAGCTGCTGTGTTAAGAAAGGAATTGATATTGCATGGGATAATTGTGTTACTGCTGTGTGCTTTCCATGAGTACTGAGTTGGAAGAGTTTGCCTCTGACCATATAGCATGGCCTGGTAGATGACGCACAGTATTGAGAATAAAATGCCTGGGTGGGCTGTTACATCAGTGCTACTGCCTGATGTAATTATGGAGATGATAGGAAACGTCTGTTTCCCAACTATAAAAAGAATTACCAAAAAGAGTTAGAAAATTAGAAAAATAATTAGAATTAGAAAAATAATTCCATTAGCCATCATTTGCTAAGTATATCAAGGTGAATAGATAAAAATATTTATGTGAAGTCTTGCATACTAAAGTGAGATTGTATCTCTAAGAGTTGTGTTTGGGTGTTTGGTTTGGGGTCTTTTTGAGAAGTGTTCCAGTTCAGAGATTCCTTGGGTTACAAAGTGGTTGGAGTATCGTCTGGAGGTGATTGACCAGCCATGTTAATACTTCAGGAAGGTATTCACAGTCCCAGATTTTTACAAGTTTTGTGCATCTGACTCTGGTATTCAGGCTGTAAGGTTTTATTGAATCAATGAAAAGTTCGGTATTGAAATATCCCTGTGCTCTGGCCTTTAGTTTGCACTTGTGTCTCACTCATTAAGACCACCATTGACAATATGGCCTTCTGAGCTATCACATTTAATTTAAAGCAAATTTTTTTTGTAACTCAAAATTATGTATTTTACAGTTCTGAATGACAATATTGAATGCATCTAAATTATTATCATTTAGTGCCTAGAGCTGCATTATAACTGATGGACTTGTCAAGGTTTGATCTGCTTACAGAGTTTGTATTGCTCTCTTTTGCTTGTGTCATGTTTGATTGTAGCCACAATAACATAATTGCTCTAACTTCTGGCATAGGCTCAAACTAAACTTGAGGATGACAGTTGTATTATGGGCCTTTTTTTTCTATGCAAATAAACAACTGAACTTGCACTTCAGTGATTATACCAGTCTAACTTCTGATGAAGGCAAGGATTTAACAAACTGCCCATCTAGTTCTCTTCCTCCTCATACTGCACTTAAAAATTGGTTTGTTTTTCATAATTTGTGATACAAATTCTGGAGAGGAAAGAATTAATAATTTAAATTTAAGGAAAACACTTATTGACCCTTAGCTTTTAGAATTCAATTACATGTGTAGCTAGATCAAGGACTAAGCTTTATCTATTTTCTAAAACTTGTACTTGACAAATTATGAGTCTCAGATAAGAATTGTAAACAGAACATTTTGGGTCAGTTGACAGACCTGTAAGCTGCTGCTGTAAGGCGTACAGGTAATGAGGGAATGGTACTATGTGGGAATTGTCTGGAAAGCACTTGGAAGTAACCATAAATAAATTCTGCAGTGGTTTAGTTGTACGTGTACTGAAAATCCTTGTGCAATACTCCTAGGTACACTGCTAAGTGTAGAGGCATGTGAGCAGATACATCTGTCATAGCAGGCTTGTATCTCAGGATGTCTGGTTTGGTTTTTAGACATACCTGAATGACTGAAAACCCCTTATATATTGATTTTGGTGGGTCTTTTCAATTTGATTTTTAACTATGTATGGGAAGTGTGTGTGTACACCATTATTTATTCTAGTTCTCTTCAAATGTATGCATTTTTCCTACCAGTTCATTTTTTTTCCTTCAAGATTAATGTTTTTAGTCTTCCTCATCCTTTTTTGAACTCTCATTTGTATTCTGAATTTGCTGTCTTTGTGCTCATCATTGCTATTTAGGTATTTCTCTTGAGTTCCCATCTGTAGGCCACTTTTTATATCTGCTATCTTTCTAAGTAAGAGAAAAGGGAAGAGAAGAGTTCTTCAGAAAACAAGCTGAGCTGCCTTGTTTGTTCTGGAGATTCCTTTTGAGTTCCCATTAATGCTCTTGAAACACCCCCAGAAACAAAATGTTGCCCATGAGTGACCTGTCTGAGTAGTTAGGCAGTTTTCCTTCACTTAGTGTGTCTAAGTGAGCATCAGCAAGTAATTAATGTAACAACGACAACAACCTCAAAAGCATTAAACTGCTGGCCACTTTTAAATTAGATTATGTGGTATGTCTGTCTGTAAGTATAATAGCACCATATTTGTTCAAGGCATTAGGCTTGGAAAATAGCAGTGCTTAGCTGGAGAAATGAACAGTTAAAGCTAATTTTCAAGCCAAGCAATGATTTAAGAATCAAGACGGCTGCATTTAAAATTAATTTTTAAATTAATTTCTGAAGCAGACATCAATTGCCTGTAATAGGAATTGGCAGAAGAAAGCATGTTAGAGTGAGATCTCTACACAGGGTCTATGTTTGTTGTCTCCTAGCAGATGACAGTGATGGGGACAAGCACTGGCGCAGGTGACAATTGAGAAATTTTCACACATTAATATGAAAATGGCCCTTCTAATTTCAAGAAGACAATGAAGAAAGCATGCTCTGAGATACCAGGATGTATATTCCATACCTACCTTTTTTTCTCCCCCATGGGGACAGAGGTGGCTTATTGTGGGCCGGCTTTTAACACAATGCAGTGCTTGCTTTAGGGAGTGGGCTGAGGCAAGTGTGTGTGGGAGTGTAAGGGAGAGAAAATATTTCTGTTTCTGTGCTCTTGAAGTAATTCTCCTGCTTTTGGTCCTAATCCTTTCCTTTTCCTTCTGAAAGTATGACACGTGCTTTGCTTCCTGATTAAACTGTATTCATTTAAATGAGGGGACCATGTAGTATTTATGCTGTAAGTTTTCTGATTTGTATTTCTACACCATTATAGCACTTGGTCTAGGAGAAATTTTAGTTTAAGAAATTTGAGTAACAGAGTATCATTTTCAGCTTTAGTGAAAGTGTCCAGGGGATGGTGCTGAAGATCTTTAGTGAGAAGTCCACGTCCGTATGTGCACAAGTGTGCCTCTTGCCAGACTTAACTTTGTTCCTGGATGATTGAATGCAGTCAGAGTAAAAGCCAGGTCTGCAAGTGAGAATGATTTAAGATTAAGTGATAAACTTGAATATTACCTTTGGTCTCTAAGCCAGACAGCTTTCACTGAAATTCTGGTTAGGCATCCTCAACTGCACAGAGCATTCAGATACTTCCTTTTCTTTAGTTTTCTTTCATTAGATCTGGCATTTGTTTTCTAGGAATCCAAAGTGAGAAGTCTCAGTTGCCCTGAATTCCCTTTTATGCAAAACACCTGTGTGTGTGAGCAGGAGCAATGTAATCCTTGTTGTCACTGACTCACCTAGGCTCAGACCTAAGCCAGGCTAGTGTCTGGCTTGGCTCACTGCATTGTCACTCCACTATAAACAGCTCAGCAGAGGGAAAATGACACTGCAATACTCTAGAGTCATAGTACTTGAGCTATTAAGTGGGAGAGCAATTTGGCTTGTTTATAATCTCAAGAAAACAAAGCTGAGAAGAGACACGATCATTGTCTTCTAATATGTGTGGCAGAGAAAATAATTTTCAAAGTCCAGTGGGGGGAGAGGAAAGAGAATACTGGAGTACAATTTATAGCAACATAAATTTAGTTTAGAAATTATCAAGATTCTAAATGACAAGGGTATTTCAGCCCTGTTCCAGATTCCTGGGTGACTGTGAAGTCATTACCAAGTTTTTTAGAACTGTACGAACCAGGTTTTTATTTGGAAGGTTTTAAGTCAAGTTATAGTGAGGAAGTGGCTCAAAAATGTCCTGAGGTCCTTTTTAAGCTCTATTTTATGCATCTTTTACTTTTCTACTGATATTTGCTTTATTACAGCCCTCTTGATTTCAATAATATGATTTATTTGACAGGAAAATCTGTGTTAATATTAGAAATTATTTCCATATATGTGGCACAGTTTGCACTAATGCACTTAAATGTGTCACGGTGATCTTATTTCCTGCGTGCAGAGTTTATATCTACTTTCTCGTGGTGGGGAAAAGAAGATTGGCTGGAGGCAGAAGTTGTATTTACAGTTTTTAAAATTTTGTTATGTGCCTTGCTTTTCTTGGGACGTGTCTTCACTGTCAAGCATGATTATACTTTTTAAACTTTGGGTAACTTAAAGCCTCATTTCTAGTAGATAATTGACAAGATGCAGGGAAGGGTAAGGTTATGTTGTGGGTTAACACCCGTAGGACAAGGTCACCTGGGGCTGGGTGATCAGCATTGTTCTGCAGCTGCAGTGAACAACTGTTTGTTGTTAATCTTTCTTTTGCCCTTTGGAGGTCCAAGGGGTCTCAGGCCCCTGATAGGGCACTTGGGGGTCCCTAGGAACAGAAAGTGTGGCCTTTTTAGAATACTACACATGCTGCAATAGCAGTTGTGTCCTGCACAGGGGAGTGGTGGCACTTAGGTGCTCCTGGAGGCGCTTAGGTGTCAGAGCTGTTGGGAGAGAATACTTCATGGGTGAGGCCAGCAGTCCAATTGCCTTAAAGCTCCTCTGCCTTGTGCTGAGTAAGATTCTTGGCAGTGGAGAATCGTTCTGTACAGACTGGGGGCACGTGGGGATATTTGTGTCTGGGTATTTTGAAGGCCATTTTTAAAGGTGTTTGGAACTGTGCTCATACCCACACATGCCTTTTAACGTGAAATTGTCTTCATTATCAATATTGTCTGTTCAAAAGCTTAGAGTATGTTTTTCCCATATTAGCAAATTTTTATGTTGAAAAGGTTTACAGAGGTTCTGCATGGAGAAGGAAAAAGACCTCTTGCTTTAACCACCATGGCTTTTTTCTGTCTGTGAGTAGGCTTTTTTTCTTTTGGAGGGCCACATTAAGATGTGTGTTAATCAGAGTCCTATTTTCAGTATACATATTTTTTTTTCCTAATATATATAAAATTATAATTAAAATAAAAGACTCTCTACCTTTTTATCCAGCTAAGATTGATGTTTCTTCAGGACAAAACACAACTATAGTGGCTTGAGTATGGACAATCAAGGATAAGAAAATGTAGGTACTAATCACATTTGAAGCTGCCTTGCTCGGATTTTGAACAAGTTAATCAACATCTCTCCCAAGAGAGACACAGAATTATTTTAATGGGACTGGTGAACATTTGTTGTATATTTGAAGTGCTTTGTGATGTATTTGCCTGCTAGGTTGTATCTCTTTAGACAGTGGTGACAGGACCAGGACTTTGGCAGCGATTGCACTATAAAGTGTCCCTTTTTCCTTTTTGCTTGTCCATTCAGTCATGCTGATGTAGCTCTTTTATAAAGCTGTGCTGTGAAATGGATCCTCTTTTGTTGAGG
Organism: Bombycilla garrulus; assembly: GCA_013400315.1. Lineage (NCBI taxonomy): Eukaryota > Metazoa > Chordata > Aves > Passeriformes > Bombycillidae > Bombycilla > Bombycilla garrulus. The sequence continues at coordinate 223,472 of VXBU01017828.1, read as the reverse complement.
TTGTTTGTTTGGGGGGGTGTTGTTGTTGGTTTTTTTAATGAGAATTTGTGGCCTATGGCTTTCTGTTTGTGGTTTTGCTTTTGTTTTTTTAAATCCAGGTTAGTTTCTTGACCTGGTTCACAGTGTTGCCTTCCAGAAGTGGTGACAGCACAACTGAAAGCACAGTATTTTGTAATTTGTCCTAGGGGCAAAAAAGGGGAGGGAGCTTCTTTGGCCCATCCCTGTTTGGAGACCCTGTGATGTCAGACCACTGCATGGCAAATGAAGAAACATTGACTGAAAGAGGTCTTTCCACTTGGACTCAAAAAGTGTTTCTCAAGAATACTCTGCTTTGTGGTCAGAAGAGAATCATGCTCAGTTGGCAGCTCTGCTATTTGAGGCTTTCTGAGTGCCCACAGTATGGTGTGCTAGCTACAGCACAGAGAGAATTCAGCTTCATCTTGGGGCCACTGGCTGCAGATCTGTGAAAACACTTCATGCTGCTTAAATGTTTATAGTTTGTCCTTTTTTTGAGCAGTTTCCCACTTACAATACTTGGTGTTAATTTTAAAGCATTTTTTTACACCCACTTGCGCTGTATTTGAACCACAAGATCTTTTTATCTTTGGTTTCTTGGTAACATAATGTTTTGGTAGTCTTTCCTTAAGCCTGGAGATTAGGCAGTTGTCAGTTTTTGTTTTGCCTGTCTCAATATCTGTTTCCTAGGGACAAAGTCATCCTGCAGATGGTTACTCCGTTTCCATCACCTAACCCTGCAGCATCCATTGAATCTTATTCAGAAAATAGAACTGTAGAATTCTGTTTCTGATTATTTTTTCCCTAGTGTGGGGAACACGCCATCCTTATCCTTGCATGAAATGCTTACATACAGATCTTTTTCTTATTACAGCCTTACAGACCGTCCCCAGACACTGTATTGGCTACAGTGCTTTGGATCAGGGAGATTAGCAGTCTGCTCCTGAAATTTTTGTCAGTTCTATTTCTTAATCAGTGGCTTGCAGGAGGTCCTTAAATATCTTGAAATACTACCTCATAGTTGATGGATGGGCGCTTTGGTCTCAGATTACCATTATCACTTTGTATTCTCTTCTTTTTGCTTTTCCTCCTTTTCCCTCCCTCTCCTCATCCATCCTCCCTGTGTAATGACAAAAATTGCAAGTATTTCTTCCGAGAAATTTATTCACATTAAAAAGATGACTTTAAAATGCTGAGCACTGAAGTGTTGGTGCTGTGCTCGCTTGTGCCCATTTGATCATTCACTGAAATAACTCTAAAAAGATGAAGGAAAGTGGGCTGGTAACTGCTGTCATTTTTTAATCAGTTAATTCTCCCTTTCTTTTGCTGGGAACTAAACGTAAAGGGGAAAGGGTAGATTTTCAGACCTCAGAGATGTTTGCCAAGAGTTTTGGAAAATGATTGATATTATGATCTGCTGAAAACTGTTTTTATGCACTCTTTCACAGTTTAATTCCTCTGATATATGCTTCTTACTACATGACCTTATTTCCCCTTAACATTTAAATGAACCATTACATACCTGTCAGACTTTTGGCTTTTGAGCAACTGCTGAAAGCAAAAGTGTCTCAGCCTCCAAATTAATAGCAATACTTACCACTTACAGAGTAGTTGAAATTCCTAGGAAAGCTGTCTTACTTGTCAAATTTTAATATGATTATGCTTGATGTTCTTGTTCAGAGTGCTTGAATCGATGTGTAAATAACTTATTTAAATCTCTCCTTGCTCTGCTGTTTTCTTATTGTCTGAAAAGGAAAACTCTTTCCTACTCAGCAAAATGGAAATACTCTGAAATATGGAGCGATCTGAGCAACTCGAGGTTAATTTGTAAATTGATAATTTGACTCCCTAAGATATGCTTTCTATCTGCTATTTTATGATAAAATTACAGCTAACTTCTTTCTGTTTAAACAATTAAGTTTCAGCTCTCAGTAAATACATCCAGGTGTTTATTTTCTCTGCTTCGAAATTGAGCTTGGGAATTCAAACAGAACAAACCTGTTTCATTGTGCAAACCTTATTTTCACGCAAAAATAATGATTCTATTTTTTTATCTGTTGGAATGCCTGACAAAAATTTTGCTCTGAAATCAGTTAGATCTATGTAGAGGTTGTTTCATCAGCAGGGGAATGTAAGCATCCCTTAATCAAGGTGTGTTTTCAGGAAATGTACCAATTTCATTTCCAGACAGTCCTGATGCTTTTCACTTAGGAGTTAATGGTCGTGAGTGGCTGCTTCCTTTGTCTTTTGTTAATAAGACACTTACTGAAAAATAATTTTGAGTTTTAAGACTGGGACAAAAGTACTGTCCTGTTCAATTATTACACTTATAAATGATATGAACTTTCATCTAGGTTTTATATTCAAATCCTAGCTTTAAAGACTGAACTTCCTTATTCATAATAGCTTGGTAATTGTCCAAAGGACTGTGTATGCTTATTGCTACACCCTTATTTGTACTTTGCTTTTATAAGATGTTTTAGTAGATGGCCAGGTGGTTAATGATCAACACATTTCTGTGTATTTTCGAAGGTAGACGAGAATTTTTTTTTTCCCTACAAGCTTTTTAGGTCTAACTGAAGAAAATTACAGTGTCTCTGGAGGACAAGCCTTAGCCCTTTAATTTTTGGAGAATTTGGTGTCTGTTAATATATTGGCAAGTGGCTACAGTTATTCAGTACCATGCTTATAATGTGTTCCTGCAGAGATCTTAGGTAGAGATCAGAAGGATATGCAGGATCCCAAAGAACAGAAGTGCAGAGAATGTAGAATTTCAAAGGTACTGATTTTTGAGCTCTTATCTGAGCCCTGCAGTTAAGAATGTGCAGCCTGAATGTAATTAGGTAACTTGTTCATGTAATTAACACACTCTAAAAATTTTATGATTTTGCTTTGCCTGAGTCCTGGCTGCTGTCTTCACCAGTAACTTTTGCTGAAGTTGGTGTAAGTCAAAGTGTATGAATAAGAGTATGTGCTCCTTCTGACCCAGGTCTTAGTCAGAGCTCACTTGTGCAGCCATGGAGATAGAGCGAGACAAAACAAGGAAGAAGGACTTTTCTGTTAGCCTAGTAACTTCAGATTATATAAGCTGGGGTTGTGCAGGTCCACACACAATTTATTTTTTTTAAATTGCCATTGTTCAACTGTAATACATATGTTATTATTCATTTCTATGACATATTTAATATATTTTTTCTTATTTTTTTCCCTTTTGAAAAAACGTATATGGGCAGTGGACTTTGCTTTTCAATATAAACTGTTCTAAAAGCAGTTATCTACAATGATAAACATTTGGTTTCCTGTCAATCAAGAGGACTTAAAATTATACAAGTCCACTTGTTATGTGAAATTGTGGGCCAAAGTTCTTTGCTGAATCCGTTGCTAAGTTATACTGCAGAAATATTTTTTTCCTCTGGGGAATATAGGCAGAATAAAGATAAGGGTTTAGTGAATAGAGATTTTCTGCTTACTTGCAAACTTCCTGGTTGATAAAGAGGTTGCAGTTTTTAATTTTTTTTTTTAAATAATACATACCACCCCCCCAGGAAAAATAATAATACCACCCCCCTGAAAGCATCAAATTTATGGGCATTTAACTTTTTAGAATACAAACAATTGTTACAATTTAGATTTGCAGTGTACAGCCTTTGTGAAAAAGCGAAATCTGAAAGTGCCTTCCCGATCTTCTGGACTGTTTTATGTTGTATGTGAAGCTCCTCCACCACTAGCATTATTTTATGGGAAGTTAAAATTGACTGCTTGGCACATTACATTTCTGTACTTTTTCTAGGCATCAGCACTCTAACTGTCACTGAAATACCTTAACCTGCTTTGTCCATTCTGTATGGCACTCCTATTTATCCTAGACTCAGAGGTCTGCATGTTTGGATATTTGATCTAGTAATGCTTCTTAGTGCTTCTGCCAAGCTTTCTCTGTCTATGAAGTGAAAAATGTGAAGGTACACCACAGTGTGGTCTTGTTTCTTCTTCAGTGGATTTGTGTGATGTATACTGTTTGTGAAATTGATGGCTAAGAGTTTAGATGAAATTGGAATATTGTATGTAAACCTGCTCTCCTGAATTATTGTTTAGAAATATAAATGTTGCTGTTTCTTGTTTTACAGCATATCTAAAAGATTGCAGCTTTTCTGTTGTGTTGGAAAAAAAACCCTGTTTGGGGAGAATTACTTTGTGATACAAGCTTCTGAACTCACAAGCAAAGTTTGCAGGAGGGTTTAAAAAGAGTTTTAACCAAACATTGTAACACAATACATAATATTTTGTGTGTAATAATTACCTGAAATGAGAGGGCTAGAAGGAATTGGGAAATAGCAGGGAAGATAATGAATCAAGTCTTACCTGAAGTTAGCAGGCAGTATTATGGCTTAATTCAAATTCTACCATACATGCAGAAAAAGTACAAACCACACATAACAAACAAAAAATATTCAGCAAGCAATGATGAAAATAATCAATTATTTACTGTTTTTTTGTAATGTTAAAATATTTTACCAAGGCAAGTTGCAGTCAAAAGTAATGTGAGTTATTTTGAAAATGGCAATACATAAAGATGCATTTATACAAGTGCAAGACTAAATATTTTACATAACTGTATTTCAATGAGAAGATATACAGTAAGTGCACACTTGATAACACTAAGCAGGCAAAACTTAACGTTAGTTCCATATGCTGTTGTATAGTTCATGCACAGATCTTTCCCAAAGTAAAGAGGCTGTTCCAAATAATTCTTGCTGGGATGAAAAACAGGATGGGTTGCTGGTAAGGGTGTCAGCATGGATGGGGGTCAGTTATAGACATTACTTACTGTAATTTGTGATTGCCGTGGAAGAGGAGTGGCTGTTGGTGTGATAGTAATACTGCTGGTGATTTTATTGGTGGGCTTAGTGGGTAGGCCATTAGGTAGTGCTGGAGTTCTGCCGTCTTGCACTGCATTGCAAGGGCTGATGGGCTTGGAATTGGTGAGAGCTTGGACATAAGGACTTCCTAAATGAATGTGGATTTTGTTATCCTCAGTAGTTATTACACTTGATCCTGTACTGTTAGATCTCTGAAACTGCCATGAGGACTGCCTGTCTGGGGACACTCTAAAAACAGCATGCTTGGCTCCCATTTCCAAAGGCTCCGAGGAGAGTGTTTGCTCCTGAGAACTTGAGCCGGGTAAAGCCAAAGGGGACATTGTTCTTTCAGGAGTTAGAGAACCACACGATTCAGGAGTTTGAGATCTTGCAAAAGTAGTCATAGTAATGGGAGAAATTACATGCTCTGGGGTCATGTAACCTTCTCCCGCTTTTGATTTTACAGGTGTTAAGGAGGCGTTTTGAATGATGGTTATTCTTTGCTTTGGAGTGCCACAGTTGGGTATAACTGCTGTGCTTGTGTAGGAGTGAGGGCTTTCATTGGTAGGACTGGTTATTTCAAGGGTTGCTGTGTTCTGTCCATGGTCTGGAGTTACTTTTATGTGAAGGGGTTGGCCAGGTGTATGGCTTAGCACTAGATCTCCAGTCTGTGCACAGTTTCCATTTTGCTTTGTGGGTATCTTTCCATTTTGAGGATGGCTCTCCTTGGATTTCATCCAAGGGATCCATAATTTTCTGTTTGCGGCATTTGCAGTGGATGAGTTGCTTTTGAAAGACACTGTTTGTTCCTCCTCATTATCACTGTCTTCATAGAGCTGCCCATTTATGACTGTTCGCTCTAAAGGCATGAGGGTTCTGTAATCGGGTGGTTCATTGTCTGCTGGATCTGTTTGGATTTGTTTAGAAAATACTTGCACATCTGGAATTTTCTTTCCATTGAGACCGGGCCTGATGCTCTTGCTGAAGGATCTGTACCTCTCCAGTTCTTTCGTGAGGCTTTCCATTTCTCTTGCTAGCTCCCTGTTTTTGTTTTCTTGCTGGAGGAGTTTCTTCTGTAAGACTGTGTGATCACCTCGCAGGTGACAGATTAGGTCTTCTGTTGCCACGTATTCATGAACTTTCTCTTTCAGTGCATCTACTTCTCTGGAAAGGTGACTCGATTTAGCTTCCTCTTCTTTCAGTTTCTTAAAAAGGTGCTCCTGATTGGACTCTGCCTTTTCTGTTAATTTATACCTCGCCAGTTCCGTTTTCACAGCCTCCAACTCCTCTGAGAGGAGCTTGGCTCTGTCCCGTTCACTGATGTATTTTCTTTCTAGAGACTCAAATTCATCTTCAGTTTTCATAAGATCATCTTCTACGGACTTCATTTCATTGAGCTTCTGCTTAAGCCTCTCAACTTCTTGAGAAAGCTCTTTGATGATGTTGTTTTCCTGCTGCAAGGAGGTGCTAGATTTAGTGTTCTCCTTACGTTTATTTTTAAGAAACTCTTTTTCAACATCTTCCAGAGACTGAAGTCTTTTACTTAGAATATTCACTTTGGAAACAAGATCACTACCTTTTTCCTCTTCTGCTTTGAGTTTGTTTTTCAGTTCATCTCTTTCTTTTGTAACACTGGACATTTTTTCCTCTGCATCAGATTTTGATTTCAGTGCCTTTTTACTTTCTTCCATCAGCTTTTCTGTAACTGACAACACTTTATTTTGTTCCACCTGAAGCTGAGAAGTTGCAGCTTGCAGCTTTTCTTCTGTTTGCTTTATTTTCTCACCCATAGTTTTTCTTTCATCCACAAGCATCACTGTTAAACTCTTCAGTTTTGTTAAGTCTTCTTTAAGTGTAAACTCAGTTTTTTCTAACTTGCTTTCAATTGCTTCAAGCTCACCAACTCTAGCCTTTAAACCATCCAGCTCATGGGACAACTGCTTTGTTAACATTTTTTCTCTTTCTAGGTTGCATTTCAGGGAGTAACATTCCTGTTTACTCTTGCTGAAAGCATCTTCTAGTTTCTCCAGCTCCATAATTCTTTTATTAAGTTTATCAACTTCCCCTTTAAGGTTCTTGCTCTGTGATGCTTCTTTTTCTAACTTTCTATTAAGTTCTCTGCACTGGTCTTCCATTTTTATGAGCTCTTCATCTTTTCCTTCCATCTCCAGCAGTCGTTTCCGTAGTTCTTCTACTTCAGTCATAAGTGTGGCGTTCCCACACTCTCCTTTATTTATCTTATCCCTTAGGTCTTGCAGTTCTTCTTCTGCTTTTCGTAAAGATTTGTTGGTCTCCTCCAGCTCATCGATTTGCCGGCTGAGAGTTGTTAATTTTAGTCGGAGCTGGCGATTCTGACTGTCTTCATTGGTTAGTTTGGCCATCATTGCTTCTTGGTCTTGGGAAATTTTACTGCTCTGGGTGTGAATTTCAGCCTCCAGCCTGCTGGATCTCTGCTTATCTTCTTGAATTTTTGCTTCAGCAAAAGTTAGCTTTTCGTGTGCTTGTTCTGTAGAAGTGGTTAATTCTTGAATTTTTTTACTTTGTTGATTCAACTGCTCAGTGAGTCTTTGCTGTTCATCCACCACCATTAAAGCAAATGATTTCAGTTTAGTCAATTCTTCTTTCAGTTTAGCTATTTTCTTGTTGTTTTCCTTTTCTTTTCTTGCCTGATATACTGTCTCTTGTTCAAGAAGCTTTTTCAATCTGTGGGAGGAAATAATATTGTATTTTGTAGCCTTTTTAGTGGGCATTTAAAAACACACTTGAAATATGACATTTCTGCTGGATGTCCATGAACATCCACTTGTAACTACAAGCAAACCTCTCCTTGCAGCATCATTTGGAAGTGACCACTGGCCTTACTTCCTATTCAGAAGTTCTTTTGTAATGAACACTTCAGTATGATCATTTAGTCTTAGCAACTTCAGCTATTGTGCATCTTTCATTACATTTTCAACTTTTTACAGGGATCAGTGCAACAAAATAGTTTTGTTATTCTGCACTGGAACTGCACTTTTCTCAGCTGTTTGCTGAGGCCAGGTATGTGCATGCAAGCTTTGGGTTTTTTGTGTGTGTTGTGGCTTTTTTTTTTTTAAAGAAATGTGATTACTATAATGCTTGAGAAATTAGGTCAGTGCAGCCCTCACAGGTTTCATTTACAGCATTGGAAGCCTCCTATCTTTGTTACTTATAAACCATCCCGATATTTTCCAATCAAACCTTAAGGACGTTTGAGTATGTGAACGAAATGTTGCCACAATGGGCACTTAGTCAGGCTGCCTAGTGTGAATTCCTAAGGAGCACACCAGAGCAAAATTAGGTAAGTCTGTCCTTAGTGAAAGTGCAGGCCTTGTGACTTTGTACCACACACACAAAAATGCAGTCAGCAGATAAACAGGTATTCTGTTGTGCCTTTTGAACTTAACAAAGCCCAAATGTCTTAATGTGTGTTAGGCCTGGATTTGCACTCAGTGCAACCCTGCTTTTACATGATTCTTGGAGGTTGTAATGATGATTTTCCAAAATTAGTTTTACAAGTTTATGTTAATACTCAGTCATTATTGGGATGCAACATACTTAATTAGCAAGAGATTTGGGATAAGGTTGTGCATTTATTTATGTAAGATTGTAATAAACCTCCATATTCCTCAAATTCTTAAATTCTTTTGTGGACTTTTCTTTGTCAAGGAGATGCTTGTGGAGTTTGTCTAAAGTATGATTAGGTTTGGCCAGCACATATGCCTTCTTTCAATTACATTTTTCCTACAGACAAGATAAATATATGCTGGTATTAAACAAAAATCTGAAAGCCTAGGTTGAAGTAATAAAGAGAATTAGAATTTGTATGTTATTCGTAAGAATGGTACACACTCAATTGTGTATATCATGTGAAGGAAATGACTTTGTTATCAAGGTTGTACTTGTACAAAATTACTGTTTAAGCACCCATTAAATCATCTTTTTTCCCCCTCTGAAATATGATGACAGCAGTCTAGAAGTTGCTGCTGAAACACAGGATTCCTGTTCCGTATTTGTCTGTGGTCACTACTGTGATGCCCATGTCCAAGTGATGAGTCTTTATAGCTTCCCACTGACAAGTTCCTGTTGCAGCCTCCCTTTCAGTTCAGGAAGAGCTTAGATAAGGGACTCCTTTGCTCAGCTTTTAATTAGCTGTTGACTGACTGAAGGCATATATTCCTGGGCAATTGGCTGTCTCAGCAGCATCCCCTTTGGAAGCAATGTAGTTTCCTGCACAGAGAGAGGAAGTCCTTGCCATTGTACAACTGTCCACCAGACTTGTCTGATTTAATGGTGATGTTGTATAGAAATTCACGACAATAAAATTTTGTATAGCATCTTCATAGTCCCTACCGTTTCTGTTTTACTGCCCAAGTTGCACTATGTTGAATGTAATGAAATGCTTTGTATTAAAAAGTAACAATGGGAAGGAGCCATAAACATCAAAGACTTGAAGTAGTCACAAATTCTGTGCAACAGTCTTTAACTTAATGGGGAAAACAGAGTTGAAAATGTAGAAATGGAGAGAGAGAGGTTTGTGAAATTACTTTGAAGGAGTGCTGTTGGTTAACAGAACAAATAAATTGAAAAAGGACTGCACCATCTGAAAGCCAGCTTTTTACTGTGTTCATGGAATATAAAATTTTGTCCCCTTTTCAGTGGTACTTTCAGTTCTAATTCTTTTTAGTGTAAAAATCTTTCTTTCCCTCCCCACCCTTGTCTCTGAATGCTTTAGTAGTGAAGTTCAATTGATGATTTACCGTTGCCATAGCTGTAAAACCATAACAGAAGCACAACTAACAATTTCATTTGGAATGAACTCAGGCTTTGTGTGTACATGAAGTTAAGACATATTAATATGGTTACTTGGACTTACTAGCATTTGATTTAGTTCAGCTTGCTTCGCTGTAATTTATTTTTTTAAGGCAGATTTAGCAGTGGTCATTAATACCTTAGGTAATCAGGGTTTCACTCAACACTTCCATATTAACTAGTTGATATCTCTCTGGCCACATGAAGCTCTAATGATCCACAAAGTCACAGCTCTTAAATTGCTTTGGAAAGAAGCTCTTAGGCCAAATAGTAACGAATATTTGTAATTTTCATAGAGATGCTGTAAAATTTTTTTATGATTCAAATAAGATAATAGTGCATAAATAATGAACAAAATAAGTTGACAATCAAGTCAAGTCTGATCAAGTCTGTGTTGCATGGGCTATTTGAATGAAAGTCTCTATATTACTGGTACCTGGACTGTTGTGTAAGGATTTTCAAGAGAGTCTGTTTCTTTGGCCATGCCAAAAGACCTCCTTGTATTTAAAAATGATTTCTTCATTCATAAGACAAAATGCAGTTTTAAGATTCAAACAGACTCACAAGCAAATACTTTTAATGACTGAGACCTATTTAGTTTTTTTAAAATACTTCTATAAAATCACTTGATTGAATTTAAGAGCATAGTGCAGCAACTGGGAGTTAAAGGATTTTAATGTGTTTCCAGAAAGAAAAAAGGAATTTAAGCATGGTGTATTTTTTGATACTGTGTCATTAAGTTTTTTCACTTGCTTTTGATAACTGTATGCTTATTCATATATTCCTATATAGAGAATGCCCTCAACACTGCTGAATAGATAGTGATTTCTTGATATTATAATAAGGCAGCTGGGAGTCTGTTAATATTTGCAAAGAATTTTCCTTGGCTGCTGGGTTCCTGTTTCATGGTTCAGTAGGTCACAGTAACTGTGTCTGCACCTATGCACTTAAGAATGGAAGAGGACCTTAAAATTGTTGGGGGTTTTGGTGGAATTTATTTGTTTGCATATGTTCTTAAATTAATTGCTTAATTCTGGTCAGGGTTTTTTGAAACCCTAGTTCTGTGGATCTTGGTTATGTATATTATCTGAATTAAGAAGTCACATGCTTGAAGAAGTGCTTTAACTGATAATAGCACTTAGTGACTTTGGTGACAGGGTAGAAATACTTTGTGTAAACTTCATCCAAAGTACTGTCTTCCTGAAGAACAGTATCCAGAGTTATCTGAGAGAGCAGTCTTACTGAAACTATGCAAAGGTCAAATAAGTTGGCTTAAATAAATAATATTTTTAAAAAAATAACAGGCACTCCCCTATCCAGTAAAATATTTTTTGTCATTTCCTTTGCCAGCTAAATTTCACGATCATGTAATTTTGTATTAGGCAAAGGTAGGTATATCATTTAGACAAAGCTTTTACACAACTCTAAGCAGTTGACTTTACAGGACTACAACAACCCTTTCTGAATTGAGGCCAGCAAAAACAGACACTGAAAATTGTTTTTATGAACATGACTGATAGGTAGTTAAAGAGAGTCAGGGCAGTGTCTTATTACTTCAGAGCTTCTGTTATAAATTATTACTTTATTGTGCTTTAATATTGTACTTATTTGCAATACCAGTTAAGTGCTCCTTGATATCCTGTAAAAAAATTGTATTTCTCAGCTCTCCTCTGTTCATTGTAGTTGTCTCCCTCAGTATGCAGGCTACAGCTTCTTGATGTTAATGCTGTGCATTCACTTGTGTTGTCTTGTTTTTCCTCATTTTTTCCAAGTGCATATAGCTTCAGCTACACTACTTATATTTGGCAACATAATGACTGTATTCTCTACAAGAGGTGGAGACTCCCATAACAGTTCACTGTCCTGATGTCAAGTTATAACATTTTGTCTTAAAGAGGGATTTTCCATTTTCCTGGGGTGACCTGTATTACATGGAGATTGTTTAATTTATGTTTTTACAGAATTCTAAGGGGGCGACTTCTGCTTTGAGTTTCACAGAAACCAAAGAAAGTATGGGAGGCTGAGATTGCAACACTCTTGTTTTTTATTTTTTTTTTAGTTGGTTCTAGAATTAATTGTTGTCTTTTGAATAATAAGAATAAAAACCATGATTTTATGATTTTTTGTTTGTTTGTTTAAGCAATGTTGTAGTGGTAACTTTAGAAAAGACTGTCTTCTAAGGATGCAAGAGAAATAGATGATGGTTTGTAAAGATCAGCTTTTGTCTTTCCTCTCCAGTGTTTTGGAGTTTTTAATGTAGATATTGTCCATATCTGTATCAGACCATTCTGCAGGAATGATAGTGACTTTTAATTTCTGTGATTCTTTTTTTTTAAGTCATAAAGATAAATATTTTTAACTAGGTCATGCTCTTCACCCTTCCCCAGATGAAAGATGTGGTTTATGAGAGGTTCTACAGGTTATTACATGAGGGAGACTTACTTCTAAAGTTTTTGGACATATGTTTGAATTTCCCCTGGTACAAAGCAAATAAAAGCTTTAAGCTGAAAGCTTTTAAATGTGGATGAAGTCATGCCTCTTCCTTTGAGGCACTCTTCCCAGTTAGCAGTAAGACATGGTCTGGCCTTTAATATGGGAAGAAACATGCTTCATCATTTCTGGTAAATCTTAAAAGTTGTTGTAATTTTTTTGACACCAGTGCAGTTACATATTTATTTTTGTAAGAAAGCCAGTCTGTGTCTTCCACAGTTTATTGAAACAAAATTTGTATTTATTAAAGTATTTCTGGTCTTTTTTATTTTTTCTTTTCCTTTACCTACAGTTCTATTTATCGATGTGCAGTTTTTAGGAAGACGTGTTACAGCTTTTTTTTATGGCTCTCTATTATCTTTATTAATGCTTCTTCTTCCCCTGTCATAAAGAAAGTCAAAGTCCTTTGAAATTACAACAGCAACAACATACCATAGCTGTTGTGTAATCTGCGGGCTTCATCTGAATCAGTCAGCACTTCCCAACAGAATGTGAATATTTATTCTAAAATTTGTTTTCCATTACACTTACATCTGTAAATTTCAAAGAATTCATTTATGCTAGGATGCAAACCTCCACAAAGGGTGCCACAATTGCAAGAGACTGTGTAAGGCAAATTTCCCAAAAAGGAAATTTATTTTATAAAATGAGAGCTTTTAATGAGGGGGTGTGAGCTCTTATTACTCCATAGACTATCACAAAGTAATTATCATTTTATCTGATGCTTAAAATGCTGACTTGCTTTATAAGTCATAATAAAAGTCATAGAAGATGAATGGTATTGCCAGTTCTGGGTTAACGGGCAAAATTTTGCATGGATAACCAGATGTATTTAGCTGTGATGCTGATTAAATATATGTAGATAATATATGCTTTTAAAAATAAATTATTCTGGAACACTGACGTTGTTTGTGACCATGATTTCACAACTACTAAGCTGCTGAATATTCTTACTTGTGATATAGGGATATTTGCACTCATAAATGTTATGAAATCCTGGGTAAATTTGGTGACAGAAAATGATGAGAGAAACTTAACAAATTCATATTGGTTAATTTAAGATTTAAGACCGGATTAGCTTCCAGTTCAAATAATTTTACTTCTGCACTAAAATTCAATTTTCTTTTATTGTAAAACCTCAGTTTATGAAAAAAAGCTTTCTGTCTTGAATTACATTCTTTCCTTATCTAGATGTTCTTGAAAGTCACCTGTCAAAACATTAGTTTTGTGTAAAAAGCATTAATGCTTTCTGTGACAGTAAGGATTTGAACGTCAGTGTGATAATTATTAATTCTGATGTTCATTTCTAATCTTCTAATGGCAGCCATCTACAGTGTTTGAGATTATGATAGGGATGTGGGAGTGGGATTTTTTGGGTGGAAGTGAAGAAGACACTTTCTTAGTAAATTAATGGCAGGTTTTTGGTTTAGTTTGTTTTTTGACATGACTGCTTATCCTGAAAACGTTTTAAATGAAAACTAACCTGAGAAGACCACAATATTAATGAGCTTTACTTGAAGTTAACTTTAAAAACTATGGGTCCCAGCATTTAGCTTATTAGAAAACATGGCACAATGAGTTATGACCTGGACTCTGATGCGTCACTGCTTTTGAGATGCATTCTGCTTTCTTCTTTCCTCTTTCTAGATTTAACAGCTATTTCAGGTATCCTTTGAAATCAGTATCTATTACCGTTGGCATTTCAATGCCATATGATTGTGCACGTAGCATGACTTAATCCTCTTCTGTTCTGAATCTAAATACCTCAATAAGGTAACCAGCTCACAGGAACAGCATTTAAGTTTTGTTAGTTTGTAATTCGGGGTTTTTTTTTGTTTTATGTTACCATAGTGCACATTCACTAGCTTTCCCTTCCTCCCCCATCTCTCTCAATGTCTCCCACCATTCTGCCTCTAAAATCAAAAATAAAGCCAGTAATTTCAGATGCAACACCAGAATTTGGAACTTTCAAATTTACGTCAGCCAGCAAATGATAGTTTTGCAGATGGAAAGCTTTCTGAAGGAAATGGAAAGATGAACCACAAGAGATGTGGTACAGGGGTCAAAGCAACAAGACTGAAGCAGAACTTTTCAGTTACTAATCCAGGTCCTGCTTCTGTCTTGTCTTCATCTTTAACAAGTGGGGTTTTGTGCCTGATCCTCAGATTTATTAAAATAGAAAAACAGTATTAACTTACTGTAACAGATTTTGAAAATTATTATTAATTCAAATAGGTTTTAAGTGCAGTAATTACACAAAATAAACCAAGACAACTACTGTTTTTTATTATTTGTGATTTTTAAACAACAGTGTCATTGAAATTATTGCATTTGATATTTGATGTTACGTACTTGTTAACAAATTAAATTGATGGGAAAAATTGTGTCTTTATGAACCTGAGTTTAAGTGTATACTTTAAGCATTATTCCTGATAGAATGTTGTTGCTTGGCCACAGTTATTGAGCTGTTTTTAAAATCATCAGTGTGATATACTGCAGAGATAAACAGGTCAGGGCTTAATTCATCCACCCCTGTGCAGGTGAATGGGTTTGCATTTTCTATTCAGTGTCAGTACTGGGAGTCGATAGCGTTGCAGCCTCCTGCTAGGATTTACCAAGTGAAAAACTGTAACAGTAGTTACCTGAAAACTGCCCTTTGAAGCCCTGCCTGTCTTCACCCGCACTCCCCATGGAAAGATTAGGCACAAACAAGGGAGTACAGCTTGCCCAAGATGTGGATAATTCTGGTGAAGCTGTTACTAGACTGATAATCCCAGCCACGTGTGTTTGGTTTGTGTAAGGCAGACACTACTTTGCTGTCACTGCTATGCTGTGTTTACTATTGATGGAAGAGTAATACCTGGAGGTGTGAGGTTTTGTCTTGGCTATTTACTCTGCAGAGTTGACTCTCCTTCAGTTGATTGAGGAGTTTGCAGAAGTTGTGATTCTCTGAATGAGTCAGCTCAGTAAGTTTGTAACCCTTAAGGCATATTTTTACACTTGAAATTAATGATACTGTTTTATATTAATATAACAGTCTTAGTTTTCTTTAAGCAATTTCTATAGATAAATCCTGTGATTCTGGTTTTTTTTATTCGGTATGTAACATCACAATGTGTAGGTTCAAAGTGGACCTCTTTTATGAAATGTTTTTAGGGGGGCACAGGTGGGAAAATGGGTGCTGTTCTGGCATATGATGCATCTGAGGCAGTGCTGGTGCTGCTGTCTTGACCAGAATTGGGCATTATTGAGCAAAGATCTAATTTATACAAACCTTTTCTAAGCTCAATTAGTTAACATTTTTGGTATGACACAAAATGGCACTCAGCCACATCATGTTACTCAGAAGAGACCGGTTAGTCGTGTCATTTTCCCATAGCATTTACATGTTCTCTAAAATAATTTTAACACACATTTTATATAAAAATAAATTTCTGGGACTGCGTTTTCATCTATGGGCAGAGTAGGCACTGTGCCTATCTCTCACACTAATCATGGCCTTATATTGTCAGTCATCAGCAGTGGTAAAATTTAGAACTTTCCATACTGCCATGCTCACTTATTCTTTTGAACTGAAGGCGTCCTACTCGTGCTACCAGCCCTGGATAAGCTGTTCAGTGGCCACTTGCTTCTAGACAGGTGGAACTTGTCTGCAAACTTTATTAGGCACTCTTCATGCTCAGTGTACAAGAATTTATGTGCTGAAATTGTGACTTAAATGACATAGATTAAACACGGTAAGTTAAATAAAGGTACTTTAGTGCTGAATGACACTGTTATGGAGCACTGAGAGTTTACCGTTATTTGGAGCAATGAAGCCGGTTGTAAACAATTAGATAAATATTCCTCAGAAATTATATAGGTGGTGTCACTGCTTTGCAGGAGGATTCAAATTCCATTACTTTCTAATGGTTCTATTCTGTTCATACCCATAAATCTTTATTTATACATACATCCTCAGACAAAAGTAAGCTCTTTTTCTGGTATGCTTATTTCCTGAAGAAGCTCTGTGTATGTGTTTAATAAACTCTGAGTGTTTGAAACTGGGCTCCCCATTTCTTCTTTTTTTTGTCAGAAAACATAAATCTTAATTGTTCCTGCAAATTTAGCTTGAGGTATTTAAATTTTCCCTGATGCTAAGTTGCATGAAGAAGTGCAGTTGAAGCTTTTATCAGGTTTGCAACTTCTTCTGGTAGTCAAGACTGTAAGTAATAATGTTAACAGCAATAGTATTAATATCAAACAGATGTTTCATTTTGAAGCTAAATATGCATCTTTTCCCATAGACCTGATAATGTGAGGGTGTCCATTTTCTCTGAGATAGGCTTGGCCAGCACTTCATGTTGGAGGCACAGGTGAGAGAGATGGTAGCAATGCATTGTGGCATAGCTAAACTTCAAAGCTACAAGTGATGAAGAATCCTGCTAGTTTCCTGGTTTGCACTCTGTGACCTTCAGAAATTGTACTGGAACTTTTTCTTTTTCATTACAAATTGCTGCTGTACCGTACAGTTCTATAGAGGTACTGAACCTCTATAGCTCTGGTGTCTTAGTAACCTGGCAGATAATTCATTTTTTTTCGCTATCCATTGTAAACCTGCTAAATGTTTGGAAGTTGTATTTTCTCTTTTCCTGGTAGGTCTCTGGCCGCATAGACCTGGGAGCACTGGGTGAATTACCTAAAGCTGCAGTGTCAGTGCATGTTTTGCCTAAAACATATTAATCCTGAGTAAAGGTGCTCTGGTCCAGCATTTAAGTTTACATGGTTTCTCCAAACTGATCCTCTTCAAGGAGGACTAACACATTGTTTTAGAATACAGGACAGGAAGCTACATTGGAGACCTAAAGATGATTGAGAATTTTTTTAATGGTTATAGTTCTAACCAAGGTTTACTTCACAGATTTAATTCAAAGTTCAATAGCAAATGATAGTTTAAGTAGCTTCTTCGCCTGTGATGAATTGTTTAACTGAAGAACATCTTTTGCTTTCAGTTTGATTATGATGTGTTGAAGTAAGTTTTTTCTATTTTTGTGCAGCCTTAGTTGTTCACAAGGTCAAATACCCTGCTTAAGAGTAAAAGAAACTGGATCCTTTAGTCTTATGTCCATTCAGAATGCCAACAGCAGCGTTTAGGGTGATTGTGGCATTTTGGGTTTTTTTAGCTTACTTGCATGTGTGTTTCAGCAGCTGGAGTAACTTCCTTGCTTTGTAAAATAAATGTTTCTCTATTTCCTAGGGAAAAAAACCTAATTTTTTGGGATGAAAATAGTGCACTTAACTAGTTCCAGCATTTCTGTGTTCAATGATTTCTTAAACTCTTGAAAAATTGGTCTAAGCAGTCTTCCTAAAGCCAAGAGAGACACTTACTTTTTCCATCTTCAGTTGTTTTCCAGTGTTCTTTACCTTTCAAAAACTGTCACAGAAAAAGCCTTTTTTAGGAAAGAGCAGGGTCACGTGTGTGTATGCTTCCCTTGTGCCTTCATATGAAGACTTTGTGTTCCTTATTCTTTAAGGAACTGTGAAATTCAGTTGAACATTCTGTGCCTTGTTAGCGTACCCCAAACTGATTTATAACTCGGTATCATTATGTGACGTTTGGCTACATGCCCTACTTGATCTCTTTCTTTGCCTCTTGGCTGATGGTCTGTGGTATTCAGGTTATAGATTCTTGTTTCAGATGTCACTGAAAATGAAGGAGCTGTAGCATGCTTTCATGGACAGTATGCTTCTGATGTAATACATTTTAACTTTTATCATTAATTTATAATGTGGTTTCAAATGCTGAAAATTAGAGTTTTCCCTGGATGGAACATGCAAGCTGTTCAGGTAACTGTTTTAATCTAGATAGACGAGAGGGTAATTTACAAGTTATAAAATGTTACCAATATCAATTTCTGACTCCTCCCACCCAGTTAATTCCGATTGAAATAGAGAAATTTTCCTATTTACAGAGATGACAGTAATCCTGTAGCACTTCAGGTGGCGGGTGGGAACAAAGCAGGGGCAAGAAGACCCTTCCCAAAGTGGCTGCTCCTTTGTATAGCAGGGTACGTCTTCCTTCCTCCTCCTTTCTGTGGGTTAACGAGGTATGTAAGCTTGACTATTCCTGTCAGCTGTTGCCTGCTGCTTTGCCAAGAGGGAACCAATGTGTGAATCTCCCAGCACAAGCTTAAGCATTCTCCACCGGTTGGTGTCGTCCCCGCACCACCCTCCCTCGTAGGCAGCTCTTTGTCATCTGGAATTGGCCTGAAGTGAAACTGTACTTGCTGCCTTCGCTGCAGAGGCTTTCATCCCCCTCATCTGCTTACTCATATGCACACAAATGAACATGCTCATTTATATATTAGATATGTCTTTAGAAATACAGAGTTTAGAGGTTTTAGGGCTGCCAGGATTCCTGGTGGCATTTTCATTGAAGACAATTCAGTATTTAGTTTGGGAATTTAGCTTTTGGCTGCTAATTTAAAAACTTTTCTTTTTACATGAAAGAGTATGTAGTAGTATTTTGCAAGTTAAGAAAAATGTTTCAGATTTAAGTATTAACACTTGAGCATTGCATTTTTTCCCACACCTTCCTACATCCACGTTAGTGTGTTCGGTACTGGATTTCAGATCTTTAGATTAGGAGATTAGGGATTGGCTGCCCTAAATATGGTGTTGTTACACCCTCAGGTTCAAGTGACCAGTATANTTTTTTTTTTTTTTTGGTATGGGTATTTTTTGGCTCTTCTGAGGTGTAGAATGTGCTTGACCGGGGGTAGCATTTTGAAGTTGAAAATAAAAACAACTGTGGCATTTATTAGGCTTCTTCTGAGAAACCTCTTTGTGGCTAAGTAGAATAGAATCATGTTTGGGAATATGAAGGGTGACGTAAATTTCAGGTAGGCCAAATTTACATGTGATAAAATTTCCTCATTTTCTTCATAATGACTGAAAGCTGTATAAATTGTACAAAAAAAATTTAAATCCATTGAAAGCTGACAGAATTCAGTCTGCTTAAACATAACTCTTGGATAGTTTTGTCCATGTGCTAAAATTCAATGTGTAATTAAAATGTAAAATGTGCATTGCTTTCTATTTTAAGCAGCCAGTTTTATGTGTTTTTTTTTTATGGCAGTAGCATCGTGCTGCTTCATTTCAGTTAAAATTTTTCTTCATTCTCTTACTCTGTCATTGCAATAGTTGCTATGCAAGCACTAGATAAGCGTTGTGTCTCTGCTAAAGAAAGACAAAGTTTTAAATCAGCTGTCTGCAATGAATTTGAAAGAAAATGCTTTGAATTTATGTTTAAGGCAGATTTTAAGAACTCTATCCATCATTTAAGTACAATTGTTGTGTTCCTTCCCAGGCCTTTGGAAATCTATAAAGCATAATGAAGTCTGATAGAAGTTTCACATCCCTGACATGTATACAAGATGAGTGTTTTTCTTGTCAAGAGTGGATTTTTTTCCCATCCATGTTTTCAGTCATTTTCACTAGAGCTTTGTGTACCCTACGTGATGTAGGTCTGTAAAGCTTTGGGAAATTTGGGCATGAGCAGTTTGGTGGTTGTGGGCTCTGGTTTCTGTTTCTTTGAGCATGCAGCGTGAAGGAGAATGGCTCAAGTTGTGCTGCTTTGCCTCAGAAGCCACTGTCCGGTGGTCACCTGCCCAGCCTGAGGCTGAAGTCAAGCAGCTGTGTTAGACCATTGTCATGTGCACCATGAGCTGCAACAGCAGGTGTGACTTCTGCAACAGGCAGAAAGTGCATGCATTTATCAGCTTGAGTGACCAAGGTTATGGTTTTGAGCTGTGTGGAAATGTTGCATAGCAAGGTTGGGTTGGACTTTCACCCCCAATAATTTCATATTGCTATTAAAGCAGGGTTCTACAACGATGTTTCTGGGTGTTCAGCCAGCATTCGTTGTTTTGCATGAGCAGTCACCTCTTCACAGTCACATCACCCTTGGTGAGGAACAGTTGCTTTTGGAGGTGTTTTTTGTACTGTTTTTAACTGGTGGCTACAGACTGCCTAAGAAAATATTCAAATACATTCTGCTAGAAATTATGAACACTCTAGAGAAGTGAGCTAGAACTGCCTGAGAGTGCTCCATTGGTTTATTGGTGTGAATGCAGCTACTGAACTTCTGAAATATCGTGCTGCACTGGACATGCAATCAAAGAAATTTTTGTCTTGCTGACAGAAAACACAGCAAACCTCAAAATCAGCATAATCTACTGAGAGGTGTTAAGAGTCAAGGTGTCCATTACTTCACTTAAATCACAAGACTGGGTACTATATTTAGAATTTTTCAGCAGTGATTTTTATCATCCTTGGAGCTGAGTAATACAGTTTAGTAAATGACTGAACTAACCAAGCTTTCAACTACATCAAGAAGTTCAACCTAAACCTAAAGGATGCCATGGCAATCTATTCAGTATGAAAGAAAAACCCTAAACATTTCAAAATTATTGCTAAGAGCGAGTTTCTAAGTTCAGATCAACTTGGTGACAAGATAAAGTGTTGAGGGAAACTATTAATGAGACAGAACTACAGTTCTATACAATGGTTTTTAAAGATGTCTTCCTACATTGTAAACTTCTTAGGATTCTGACTTAGATAATTTAATTGCTATTTTAATGAACTTTATTCAGGTTGTACCACACCCAGGGCTTGAGAACACCTGCTCCTAGCAAAGGTCCAGAGGAGCTGTAGTTGCTCAGTTACCCATACCAAACTATGTGTGGTAAAGAATTTCTCCTGAAGGAAAGTAGCAGTCTTTTAAAATCTGCCACACAGGGGAAACTCATTGGGAGTAAAACCAGGCTTTTTTTTTTTTTTTAATCCCATGACAAGTGCAAAATTGGTAATTTATCTTAGTATTAGGTAAATAGTATGAAAATTCTGTTGCTCAGCACTAATTAAGAAATAATTTGATTTTGGAGAATAGAAACTAATCCTCATCTTCTGGATTAAATATCTAAAAATTCTGCTGTCAACACATGTTCGTCAGTGGAGGAAAGGGAAGTGACAAGAAAGGAACAAAGGGTCAGTGCAGTTTGATAGGAAGTTGACTTTCATTTCTGGAGGATATATTCTTAAAATGTTTTCACATTGGATGTTGTGAAAAATTATGATAAATTTAGATGGAAAAATTACAATTGTGTAAGACTGAGCAATGTGATGATTCTTTTCTTGTATTTCTAATTAACAGAAGCTAGCACCTTAATCACTTAAAATTAGGAATACTGATCAATTAATACCCAGAACATGTGAAGAAATCTGATATAATAAAGGAGTGTAATACAGAGTTGGTAGGGGGAAAACCAGCAGTGAGACAGTTTAATCTTTATACCTCTGTCTAATTATTTTGGAGTTTTACCGGTATAAATGTGAGCAAAATGGGTCCTGTAAGTATTAGGTGAAGAATGTTTTCTCTTTTAATCTGAGGAAGACAGACTATGGGAAGTAGAGTTCTGACTTTTGATCGATGTTATGATTTGTTTTAGGCTAGCAGTATTCAGAGTACAGATGGTACTTCAGATACTGCTAAAGCAGTAATTAGTGATAGAAGTCACCCTTCTTTGCTAGATTTGGAGCAGCTGAAATAGTCTCTTACCTATGGGGAGACATTTTAATTTTCTACTTAGTGCTTTTATCAAATTTATTGCTTGCGTAGCATTCCTGTTAGTATTTTTTCTTTGCCATATTGTAGTCTTTCGACTTCTTCAGCTCACCCTTTCTACTCAGACACACTTTTTGAAGACTGTCACTTAACTTGGGTTCCTACCACATCTGTCCATAATGTAGCTAAGTTTTCTACTTTATAACTTGACACTGGATATTTAGAAAACTAAGTAATCATTTTAAAACTGCGAGGACTCTGCAGATATGACAGAATACTGAGCAGAAGACTTTTTTAAGGGGCTCAGGATACTGATATAGGGTATTGTTTTTGTACTGTGAAATTACATTTGTTCTGGTTGCTAGGATTCTTTTCATTCTATATATACACTGTACACTGCCCTCTTTCCCGATTCTCTCAACAGAGGTATAAACTTTGCTTATTACAAAAAAGAACATGTTGGAAACATGGATGTGACTTTTATCTAATTTGCCAGGTTAATAATACACAAATACCTGAATTATCTTTGAAATGAAATGTCTCTTTATATTTACGGTTTTAGAAGCTTGTTGAAAATAACTGCTTCATATTTTCTCCATATTTAAAGGCACTAAAAGTTATGAAAAACTACATATCATACAAGATATTTTGGCTCAGCCTCTGAATCCATGTATGCATGATACTACAACAATGCATATGTTATCACCAGCTTTAATTTTTCCTAAATATATAACTGAACAAGGATTTTGCAGGATTTAAAACATGAAATAAAGGGAAAAAGAGCCCTTACTTTTTTCCTAAAATCACGTTTATTTTTGTATTAAGGAAGAGGAGAACATACCACAAAAACATGTTTTATCTGTAAAAGGAGTTCGAAATTAAGGTCTAACTTTTCTAACATTTTAAATTGCACATAGGACTCTGAAGAGCAGTGCTCAGTAGTTCAAATTTGCAAGTAGGACAGTGCAATTGACTTAATTGCAGTTGTTCCCATGAACAAAGATTTGACAGGGTTTGGCCCTTAATTAACGGAGAAGACAGTGTAATTTTGCTTACTACGCAGGTGTGAATTATAAACACTCTGAAGTCTAATCTTTCAAGGTGCTTTGTGCCTCATCAGAGCTGGTTTTCGTTCCCTGTTTTCTGGAGTTAATAGCTGCGATACTTTTGAGCATTTTACAGAGTAAGCCTTGAAGAGAGAAGTGTGCTTTCTGATGCTCATCATGTGTTTGATCAGGATTAAAAGTTATTTCATCAAAATTTGACAGTTCTGCCCTCTTGTGATTTGACACTTGCACGAAAGACACAGAAGAGGGAAGCAGTGTGTATGAGTTGAGAAGTTTGTAAGTAATTAAATTAGTTGCAATTCTTTCTTTAAAACATAGCATAATCTTATTGCAAAGTAATGTGGCAGTTTATACATCACTCTGAGAACTACAGCAGAAGTTGTTCAAAAGTATAGTAAACGCTTAGAGACATGTGTGTCTACATGTCTACTAATATATAGCATATGCATGTAAATGCAGCAGGAAGAGAGGCAGTAGCTCTACTTAATATATTACAATACTGTTGGACTCCTTCCACAGCTTTAAATGCAGTCATGATTTTATCCGACCATTTGGAAACTGTGTGTAATTCATAACTCTCTCCTTCTTTAATGTTACGTTAATTCCTCGTCTGTTGCCTCTGCAGGAATTGTTTTTAAAGACAGTTTTTTAACTCTTGAAATAGTCACCCCATATACGAATCACCGGACTTCTAGATCTCCTGGTGCTCTTTTGGGGTATGTCACTGTTTCTCAGTCCTCACCCCTCTTTTTTTTGGAAGTGACTTTAAAAAAAAAAAAAGATATCTCAATAGGAAAAGCCAGAAGCGCCAGTGCTTGCCAGAAGAAGCTCTCTTCCCACCCTCTGCCTTACCTTGCGCTGGCGGGCTACAGCAATCCAGAGTGAGCCGGTGCTGCGGGGCGCGGGCGCTGCGCGGCGGCATCGGGGCTGTGCGAGATCGCAGCGCTCGCTCCCGCGGAACAATGAGGGATGGGCGCCGGGCGGCCCGAGCCTATGCACCATTACGTCAGCGCCTTGCCATATAAGGCGTGCTGCAGCCCCGCCGCGCTGCCCGGTGCGCTGCTNAAGTGACTTTAAAAAAAAAAAAAGATATCTCAATAGGAAAAGCCAGAAGCGCCAGTGCTTGCCAGAAGAAGCTCTCTTCCCACCCTCTGCCTTACCTTGCGCTGGCGGGCTACAGCAATCCAGAGTGAGCCGGTGCTGCGGGGCGCGGGCGCTGCGCGGCGGCATCGGGGCTGTGCGAGATCGCAGCGCTCGCTCCCGCGGAACAATGAGGGATGGGCGCCGGGCGGCCCGAGCCTATGCACCATTACGTCAGCGCCTTGCCATATAAGGCGCGCTGCGGCCGCTGCTGGGGCGGCTCGGCCACCTCTGGGCTAGCCCGGCTCTCTTTGGGCTAGCCCTGCTCTCTTTGGGCAGCTCGGTCACCTCTGGGCGGCTCGGCTCTCTTTGGGCTAGCCCGGCTCTCTTCGGGCTAGCTCGGCCACCTCTGGGCTAGCCCGGCTCTCTTTGGGCAGCTCGGCCACTTCTGGGCTAGCTCCGCTCTCTTGGGGCAACTCCGCTCTCTTGAGGCAGCTCGGCTCGGCCACCTCTCTAGGCAGCTCTGCCACCTGTGAGCAGCTCAGCTCCTTCTCTGGCCAGCTCTGCCAGCTCTGGGCAGCTCGGCTCGCTCCGGGCTCTTCGGCCCTGGGAAGCTGAGCTCGGCCTTGGCTGCTCGGCACCGGCTGCTGGCTCCGGCTGCGCCCAGCACTGTGTGAACCATTGCGTTTGTCCACCAGCTCAGGGCCAAGAAGAATGTGCGGAAGGTTTGGGTTAGGGCAGTTCCTCTCTAGCTCTGATAATAAAGTCGTTAGAAGTTGTTACTGATTAGGTACAATGTTTTCCACTTGGTCCTGTGGCCTAGAGTTTGAAAATTAAAAATTCCAAGTGATCTCCTATAATTAGTTGTTCTAAGGGAACTTTTCCGGTTTTATTTTTTGTTTTGTTTTGGTTTGGTTTTTTTCTTTTTTTTCCCCTTTTTGATTTTATTACGACAAAAAATGCGACTTTAGCTGAACTCCTCTGAGGGGGATATGAACTTTGAGCCTTCCTTTTTTTTTTTCTTTCTTTCTTTCTGTAAAGAGTTGGGGTCCTTGGAGGATAGTATTTTATTTCCTGGTGATGTAACTACAAAACAATTCTCTTAAGTGATGATGGGAAGGCCAGATGAAATCTGATTTTTTTTTTTTGCTCAATGTTTTTTCTGCAAACCCCTTTCCTTTTTCGTATGTTTGTGTTTCAGCTAACACAATTAAGCAATCCAACCAACTATTTTTAGTAAGAAGGTCTTGAAGAAATGAATAGTTTTAATATTTAGAAAAGAGGCAGAAAGCCAAAAAGTAGGATTTAGATTGACGAACTTAAAATGTATCTCTTGTATTCCCCATCCTTTAGTGTACACCCTGAATAAACATTAGTGACAGAAGGAAGAAATACTGGAAATAGGCACAAAATTTTTTATTGAAAGTCCACTAAGGGTTAATGGGAGTCAGTGAAATAAACTCCTTTTATATTGGTGGGTGAATTAGACTGTTGAAAGGCATACTATACTATACTATTAAAGTAGTAGGTGCATCCACAGTTAATTTATTTGCAGCATTTGAATTTTAGTTTTCGTCTCTATAGCTCAAGCTGTTCTCTGCCTGCTTTTATTGTGTTGTCGTATTGAACATAATGCTAATAAAGCAATTAACTTATTTGGGGGTGTTGTCTGTAGGTATGAAGACAAATGGTGATTAAGATGTTTGCATTTCATTAACAAGACATACATCTTCTAGCTATCTTGCATATATTTACCCTGAGTGCAGCCTAAAAAAGGTGCTTATTCTTTAATTGGAAAATTAGAGGCAACCTCTTGCATAGTTACTGAGTGAAGACCTCCTCAGGACTCTGCTGTTATTTGTATGGGTGATCCTGCTGTGTCCTCTTTGTAAGTTTCTGAGAAAATTCAGATTTGGGTGCCTCATCAGAAAACTTTCAAATTATTTAATACAAATTATTTAATAACCTTCCCAAAGGTTTTGGAGATAGAAATCATCTTATTTGAATATAGCAGTGGACAGACCAGGATAATATTTCATTTGCTATTCTAGGGGGAGTTAATAATCAAATCCAAACAAAGACAAAATAACCTGTCCTTTAGCTGATATTGACCTGTTCAGTTCCTTAGCTAATATTTTTGGAGACTAACAGTTTGTCTAGTTTTTCTCAAAAGTATTATGCCAGTATGGATCATCTGAAATAAAAGCTTATCTAGGTGACCTTGGTATGGGAAATATCTTCAGCCACAGACTCAGCCTTTCTGCTGGGACTGTGTTGAACATGACAGGACAACTTCAGGTGCAAGGTACTGTCTAAGAGCAGGCTGTAGAGGTACTGCTGCATCCAGTTCTGATTTGCAGGGAAGTTATTCAGTGGAAGGTAGGTGGGAGGTAAATGTGAATGCATTGTTTTTTACATGTATGTATGTATGTGTGTATGCAAGCATAAATATGTAAATCCTTGGGGTGAGAACTACCGTTTCAGTCTTGGGTTTGTTTTTTTTTCTCCCCTTTGCAATTGTTTTGTTTTTCTGCGACTTTCCCTTCACCTGGACACACCCTGTTTTTGTAGTCTATATGAAAATTGCCTGCATTTTTGTTCTCCCACATGAAACAGTTGGTTTAGGCCATAAGCAGCTTTGAAGAAGAGGACTTCTCAAAAGCTGGTAATCAAAAATTCATCCTCACAGTCTAGTTCTGTTCTGGAGCTGCAAGGAGCACCGCTCAGTGCTGGTGAAAAGTTTATTGGAAGTCTGGGAACCGGGAATAGGGAATGCAAGTCTTTCTGTTTATAAGTCTGTGTTTATATCTGGGGATGGCCAAAATACGAACTCCTCATTTCTTAATTAATTCCTCTCTGCAATCCAAAGTGCACATCTGTGACCTTCTGCAAACCAGCTTTATCAAGGAGCATCAGCTGAGTGTGTGATGACCTGATTTCCTTCTCTTATATTGTTATGATTTAAAGGACATTGTACAGTGCTACTCAAGCCCGGTTAAGGGCTTGCATATATTATTAAAAATTCCAAGTTTTGGACTACTATAACACGAGAAGCTTTTTTTTTATCCGAGGCAATGATTTGAGTTGCAAAGAAACCTTCCCTCAACTGCATTTTTACAGTTTCTTTCAATATCTGTAGGTGGAATCCTGGCACTGGTGAACAACAGCAAACAGGGGAAAAAAAAATCTTTGGGCAGGCAGCTATGCCTGTCTCATTCTCTATTGCTCCCTGAAAATGAATTCTGTTTCCTTAGTTACTACACATAGTTTTGCACAGACTTGGTGGATTTGCAAGTTTTGTGACAGCAAAAGGAACTGTTGATTTGTAGAAATTGGAGACTTATATCTTATTAAATCACTGGTGCATCTCCTGTGAATGCAGGGCTGCTCTCTGCAGCTGCTTTTCTAGCCTCTGCTTATCGTTTTGTATTGTTATTTGTGCCCACATTCTTTCAGGATTTTACTTTAGAAAAATAGAAGCTGGGAAGATGGAAGATTATATGAGGCGAGGAGAAGATAGGACAAATAAGCTAAAAGACTTTGAGGCAGTTGTTTAGACTTTATCTTAAACTATCTGAATTCCTCCCATTACTTCTATCCTTAAACTACTTTTCTTTCCTTTTTCTTCCCATGGCGTTTCATAGCAGCAGTTCCAGTGTCCTTAAACCCATAACCTATCTATTGCAGCATTTGACCCCTTCCTTTGGCCATTTTGTATCTAAGATAAATAAAGGAAATTAGAACTTGGGCCTCGGTTCAGCAAAGCACTTAAAACATAGCCCTGTGTATTTTTGTTGAAAAAGGAAGGGACTTCAGCAGAAGTCTGATTTTAATGATATATTGAAATGCTTGGCTGAATCAGGTTCTTGGTCACATTTACATCATGTAGATATTATTGGAGCTTGAACTTTTTAAATTCTCCCTGGGGTCTAAATCTTTAGGTTACTTTCCTATTCCAAAAATAAACATCTACTGAAATACAAATACTGTCAAAGATGTTATTAGTATTTTACATTACTTAAAACTGTTCATTTTTGGAAGTGTTCTGCTTAAGTTTTGCATATGATACCTGGAGAACTGAAACATATGCAGAATTGACAGGTTGAATTTTATTGCTTTGCATAAATGGATCTGGTATTTAATGTTTTAAAAACTCATGTGACTTCAAGGATTTTTCTCCACTGTGTGTTCAGCCTTGTCTCTGAAATCTGTGGGAGTTTGGATGTTACTCAGTGGAAGAAGATTCATTCTAATTAGTTCTTAGATTATTAGCATCCTTCAAAAATTTTGTAATTTATCTTTATTATTTCTCCGAGCACTGTGTTTGATGATCTCCTAGATTTCATCTGTAAAATGTTTCACGGTTTCATATCCCAATGTATAGATTAATTTCTGAATATTACAAAGAGAAATATGGAGGTTATTATGGCTTATTTACAGTATGAAATGTACTGACAACTGATAAATGCACCTGGAAGGCAAGGGGCAGAAGCAGGGGCAAGTTCTAAAGATAACATTCTTCAGATTCAAGCGTCTTTGACTGTGGACCATGGGCGGAAAGAGATTCATATCTCCATTACTCTGTGGTTTTAATTTTTTTTGGCAGCAGGGAGAAATATTTTTTCAAACTCTCCCATTGTTTACAGATTCCATTATTCTCCCTTTTTATTTTGGCAGATACAAATAAAATTCCTAGCCAAATGTTGAGGATAATTAGATCTCTTTATGTTGAGCGCTGTATTGGGAAGTTGATGACTGCACCTCTCAACTACTAATGGCTTCTAAGGAGACCTTGCAAGTGCTTTTTATCTGCTTGTGAGATGGTTTCATTTTGTGTATGGGACCGAGGTAATTTTTAATGAGAAAGACAATTGTTTGTATGGCTGATTTTACCATGAGCAAGGATGGATAGAATTTAATTTGTATGCTTTCCTCTACTCTATATAAACCAATATAGCCAAGTAATCCTTTCTTCGTGATAAAATTAGTTAATTTTCTTTAGTTCATGAAAGCTCTGTACAAGAGTGTATTTTAAGAAGAAGTTTGGGATTGGAAGTTTGTTTTGTTTGTGATGGGTTCTGCAGTGAGATTTTTTTTTTATCAGCCTACCCCCACCCACAAGTGTGCCTGTCTAGTTGGGCTATTTCTGGAGGCACGACAGCCATTTCAGTATTAATGCAATAGCAAAAGTGTGTTGTAATCCTGTGAAAACTTAGGACCTTGGAAGGTGCTCAGTTTCATGTCTGTAAACATGCTTGGAAGTAGAACATATTTTAAGTGTTTGTCTTTAGTCATTAGAATGCAGAAAAAAATACACTATGTACTACTTTTCTTCATCCATTTCCTTTGAGTTCAGTCAAAGCGAGATTTTTTTTTTTTTGTAGAACTTTCAGGGAAATGGTATGGCTGAAACATTTTGAGCTTCAAGTCTGACTCCACATGAATCCCTGTCTCTTTTTTAGGTGTTAATCTAAGCTGTGAGTTCCATCATTTTATTCAAAGTGATCAACTCCTTTTCAGAGCAGTGTAATTCTTGTTTAAATAAAAGCTGCACAGGTTTGTTGACTCAACTTTTCACACTGCCATGAACTGAGCATGGTGCCAGTGGAGGATGTTTCTTTCAAAGCTTTGATGGTATGAGGTGAAAAAGTAGATCAAGTTATTGCAGGCTCTTTCAGCTCCTCCATATCATGCAGCATGTCTTCCCTTATACTTTTCCCTTCTTGTCTGTTCCTGCGTTTGTTGCAAGGTGATGCCGTTCCACCGATGGCTTGGAGAGCAAAGCCCAGCACACAGGTAGAAGGGATTTGGCATTCAGTGCATTTCTTGCAGGTTGCAGGTTTACAGGAGCCTCCTG
Source organism: Bombycilla garrulus (assembly GCA_013400315.1). Classification (NCBI taxonomy): domain Eukaryota; kingdom Metazoa; phylum Chordata; class Aves; order Passeriformes; family Bombycillidae; genus Bombycilla; species Bombycilla garrulus. Next base: position 193,673 of record VXBU01017828.1, on the reverse strand, counting down.
AGGTCATTGTCTACTCTGGGAGCACAAGCCTGTTAGGCACACACTTAGGTGAATGTGGGCTTGAATGCAGCATCAGAACTGGAAGAAGGCTTATTGGTGCCACTGATCTTATGCAAAGTGGAGTACAAAGCTGTCATGTTTTTTTTCTTTTTTTTTCTTTTTCTTTTTTTGGTGGTTAAGTGGAGAGAATCCAGAATTAAAATCTGTCATGAAGCCTACATGTCTTTGTTATAATTCTGTTGAACAGGCTTCTCTTGCCTCCTACTGCTTAACCCAGTGAAAACAGAGCTGTTAAAGAGCTTTTTTGAAAGGTAGTAAGGCAATAGAATAATTAATGTGGGTGCTAAGGAAGGCAAAAATTGCAAGGAGAGAAAGTTTGTTGGTTTTTTTGTTTTTTTTTTTGTTGGGCTACCTGCATCAGCAGAGTAAAACAAAAACATGCTCTTGGGCCCAGAGGCCCTTTTTTGGGTCTCTAGATGCTGCATCTATGTTACAAAATCTATGTAATAACAGACATGTTTTCTGCCTTGATAAATCCCCCCTTAGGACTCCGGGTAAGAAATGCATTCAAAAAGGCCATTCCTATTCTCTGTAATTTCAGTAGCTATATGTTAGTTCCTGTTTAAAGCACAGTGCTTCAAGTTACTGGGGATTTTGGTACCTGTTCAAGGAGTAGGGGTTGAAATAACGCAGAGGCAAATGTATCCTATAAAGGCCGCTTTAGATTGCGGATTCCTAGGGATGTAATGTAGCTCATAAAACTTTGATCCCTTTGGGATTCAGAATTGCTGAGCTATCTGATGGATTCATAGTTTAGAAATGTGACTTAGTGGTGTGGTTCAGTTCTCTGGTCTGGAAAAGTATTTACAGAATTTCTTGACCTCCTAGGGTGTAGTCACATGTAGCTCTTTGTGTTAGTCTTGCCCACAGCAGGTACTGTTCAAGGAGTCTCTTGGGCTTGTGGAAATGTATTTAGCAGACTCAGACACTCCAGAGCTCCAGAGTCTGCAACAAAAATTTTACAAAGCCCTGGAGTGAGGAAGGGGAACAAACACAAAAAGGTATTAATTTGGCTTTTTTACAGCAGCTGGCACGAGACGTATCAGCCTTAAGAAGCATTACTTTCAACTCGGCAATATTGAAGTTGTGTCATTATCTGGGAACACTTTTATTGATCTCGTGTCTCCGGGCGTTATGTCAACAGGATGGACTATTACTAAAAAGTCTTTTAGGAGATGAACTAAATGCTTGAATAGCCTACAGCTTGCTTCATGCTTGAAAACTGAACTAAAGCACAAAAAAAAAGTGGTTTAAGGAAATGCTCTTCCAGCATCTGAAGGAAAAGCAAAATTTTCTTTTAGTCACCAAAATCCTATGCTCTTTAAACAGTCCTCCCTGCGACCTTTCCCACTGCTTTATAGTCTGCTTTATTTTGTGGAATTTTTTAGTTGTTGAGTATTTTTAACCAGTTTTGTTTGGTTACCTATTTTTAGTTGTAAGGATGAAGCTTCTGTACCTTTTAACGTTGTTTCCCCTGGGTAACTTTATTGAAAGTATTTTGACAGAGCACAATTTCTGGCTTCTATTTGCTCTGGCCAGTGAACTCAGGAGCTTCTGATACAAAGATTAATATTAATTAGATGAAAGATAGTTACAGTCCATACAAATTACACTTATAAAGTGTGTGGTCAGGATGAACTGTGTCGAACTGATTAAAGAGAGCAATGTATTGAGTTCTTTCTGGTAGTGATACAGTTTCATGTAAGGGAAATCTGTAGTGGCATGTTCTGCTATGAAATCTCATAATACATTTGATAATTGCTAATAATTTATCTTATAAGCAGGCTGTACTCAAGAAAAAAAATAAGCTGATTTCTTAAATGGATTTAACAAAAGAACATAGCTGTTAGTACTTTTAGGTGACTCTACAGAAAAAAGATTTAAGCACTGTAAATTTGTAGATCTTTGTGTTATTTACCCCCCTGCCCCCTCTCCAATAAGTACAGAATTATATATATAGGTAAATTTTTGTGCATAACTCTAGCCAGTAGCAAGGACATAGGAGAAAAGTGGTTCTAGTTATTATAATGCACTACTTATGCAGCCTTTTTCTGTTTAACTTTTAAAATGATACAGGAATGTCTCTATTCCATTTATAATAAACAGAAGCCTAGAACTAGAAAGCTGCAAAAGAACAAGTATATTTTTGAATTCCTTATGTATGTTACACTGGTTAAATCCAGATCCAGTTGTGCATGACCTCTTAGTTTGATTCAAGTTTGGTACACATGAAGTTTGTTAGTTCTTTTCTGTTTTACTATATTTTTCTGATTTTAATTGTTTTTATTTCAAATTTACATAGTAGATGGGCAGAGGCTAGTCCCAAAAAAAATAAATCAGTCCTTGATATTGCTGCTGAGTAAAGAGGAGCATACATGAATCCGACACTACTAAAATAGGAGGAGTTATTTTGCTACAAGCCTAAGATGTGTCCAGAGTAACATAAGGTTATACAGAGCTTGACAAGAATAAACACTTTGAGAGCTATAAAATTACTTTGACCTTGGGGCTTGGGAACCTAAGTGGAACTTAAACTTTTAGCTATCTGTGAGTGTGTAAATCAAAGCAAGTCTTGCCCAGAAATGTTGCGAAGTATATTTTTCTCAGCAGCCAGTGTGACGGATGGTTGCAGTTCTTGGAGCAGTTGTGGGAGGCATAGGTATCCCCGGAGCAGAAACGTGCATAGCTCAGGGGCTTGTGGAAACCCTTGGTGGTGGCTTTGCTCCTGGAGAGCAGGGTCCGAGTTGGAGGGAATTCTGAAGTGCCTCCAGATCTGTTGGGAATCACTCTGAAAAGTTGATGCAGTTTTACACAAAGGAGTTCTGGGTGTGTCTGAGCTTCAATGAACAATAGTTCCAGTGGATTTTGACTTCTTTCAGCTAGTTAATATTTAGAATGAATGACTGAGGGGCTGTTTGTGAGACCTTAGCTTTAAATGATGTCCTGGTCTGTGTTCCATGTGTATTGACGTCATAGAATTTGGGTCATTTAGTCAGACTTGGACTCATTACTTTTGCTTCGATACTGAGCTTTCTTGGAAGCATTTTCTCTATTTTAGGTACTTTCTAAACGCAGCAGAGCTGCCCATTTTTGGTAGTGAATTCCTACAGACTTCAGGGAATAGCATTAAGATAAGTAATACAAAAAGAAATGGGGAATCATGTTTGTGAATCCTTTTGCAAGTACAACAATTTGTTTCATTTCATAACTGTGGTATAATAGAGAGACCAAATCACCTTGTGAAGATGTTTGTTTGGGATTCTTTTTTCTTTACTACAGCTGTTTACAAGTTTTTTCTCTTTTCTCCTTGTGCTATTTTGTGTGTCTCTGTTTTTTATGTGCATCTGGGAGCTAAAACCAATAAAAGAGGCTAACCTTGGTCAGGTGAAGTTCCAGTTTGTCTTTGTCATGTTGGAAGAAGAAAATCCATGAGTGGATTATTGGAAGGTGGAGGGAGGGCCACGTGAAGATGCCAATGTCCAGCGGAATGACTGGGAAGGAATGGTTAGAGGTATTTTTAGCATTTGTGCTGGTATGCTGGGAGGCTCATTGATTGCACTTTTGTTCCCTGGAGGAGGTCGATGGGAAAGGGAAGAGGTCCAGAATCCGGAAGTAATCCGCACAGAATTGCAAATGTGTGCTTTTCACTTTGACATTAATCTGAATTTAGAAAGGAAAGTGCCTGGGTGTTGCATTTCTTATCTTAGAAGTCTTGTGTTTCAAATAGGGCCAACTTGTTTCTGTCAATTGCATGGCATTGAGAACAGAGAAAATGGTCACATCTTTCCTAATGAAGAAAAATGTTCACTTTGTTTTCTAGTGGAGCTCTGGATTTGATTTTATTTATCTGTCTTCATTCTTCTGACCCTGACATTGTTCTGTCTCTCTCACTATTCATAGTAATTTCTTAAGTGACAGTGATTTTACTCAGCTGATAATAGAACCTTTTTGTTTCCTTGTGGTGAATATTTGAATATTTTACTTTCGCTAAACTTTTCTTCTCTTTTAAAAACCACTTTTTCATTGACCTGAACTATGAAAGCTGCTATATCTAAAACCCCATCAGGTGACAGTCCTTCTAAAGTGTATGTTTGTGTTCATGGTTTTATGACATTTTAGGCTATTACTGTTTCTACTTTGAACAATGAAAGTACCAGCAATGTGTTCATGTGGAACATTTGAATGCAAATCCTAAGTTAAACACCCTCATAACTCTTAAGTTACGAGTGTATTGGTACAAGCTGGAATTCCACATATAATTTCTCTCTTAGGAATTGCACAGATCTCTTAGGTGTTCTTTTGGCTGCTGCCTTTTGGGCATATGCACTTTGTAAAGTTGCTTAAAGAAAACATTTTTTCTTTCCTGTTCATAGATGCAATTTGGGACAGAATTTTATTCCATTTTTTTTAGAACCTATAAATTCAAATGAAGTTGGGTTGTTCTGTGTGTGTTTTTCTGTGACTAGTTTAGAAGAAAATTATGATTCTGTTCTTGGTGTCAGAAAGTTCGTAAGTGCTACAGAGCAAGCAAACCATCAAGGTGGACACAGCCCTTGGGAGGCTGAATGGTTCAGACTGAAAAGTACTTGGGCTTCTGAATTCTGTGGTTCACAGTGAGCATGCTCAGATGTTTTGTTACTTCCAAAGAAATATGACATCATCTTATTTGCAAAGTCGCTAGGCTGTAGCTGTCTTTACATCCAACAGAGTTCTCAAGTGGGATATCAAATACATGCATTACATAATCAGAACAAAGCCTTTCTTGCTTGATTGTACCCTTAGGGTGGGATGCTGAATGGTAGTTGCATATGGAAGACATAATCTTGCAGAATTAACCATTTCCTAACCATCCTATCAACAGCTATGAAGTGAAATTATAGCCTGGGGATAGGATTCACTTGGAAAGGGTGTGGCTAAAGGGAATAAGATTTTAAATTGGTTTAATGAGTTCATCATCTTTCTGTAAATGCACTTAAAAGTATTGAAACAAACACAAAGAACCAGAAGAGTTCTATGGATATATTTATAGACTGATTTTCTGAACTTTCATGTGGTGTGATTCCTGTTGTTAATGAATTCAGAGGAGGTAGACCAATTACCCAGTCTGTGGTTTTAATTTATTGGAAAATGATCCACTTAAAAATACCAGAAATAAATTTTTTTGGGTTATAGAATATTAAATTTAAGCAGTTTTTAGAATTACTCATTTGTTAAGGACCATATGTGCGAAATATGTGTCTGGTGATCTTTAATTGGTCCAGTTCAGAACTGATCTGGGTTTTAATAAGAGCTTTTTTTTTTTGGTGAAAGGTATAATAGAGAGCTTATAATTCTGAATCCACATGAAAGTGATACCAAAGTTTGGTTTTTTTATTGATTGTCATGGTATTTTTTTGTGGTCTCTGTCTACTTTTAATGAACCTGGATTTCATAAACTTCGTTAAATAAATTAAATAGGTAAGTCCTTACTCTGTGGGAAATGAGACCACACTAAAAAAAAAAACAAAAAAACAAACAAAACCCCCACATTAAAAAATCTGAGTTTTATGTTATGATGATCTACATGTGATTTCCTGTGTTGTCTTAATGCAGTTTTTATATGTGGCTTCAGGGTAAAATTGCACTGAACTTTCAAATTAAAACTGCTAGTCAGCCTTTGAGTATGTGTACCTTTTAGACTGGAAGGTATTTTTCAGGGAAAATGCTGACTGAGCCCAAGGCCATGAGTTTTGTTCCTCTCTTCCCTCTTGTGCTGCTCCCAGACTAAATTAGGCTCCAGTATGGATAATCCATCAATATTGACTTTGCTTTTGAGGTATATTTGTTGAAGGGTGGGAACTCATTGACAGGTTCTTTTTGTTTTTGTGCCTGTCCCAACATATCCTTAGAAATAAAAAAATTGATTTGGTCATTTCACAGAATCCCCCCAGTTCTTCACCACATCAATTTCAGATGGACATAAAAATCTTGAAACAAGATAATGATTTTGGAAGTGTTGGCCTCAAAATACTCTCCTTGATCCTTCAAGGACCACTGGAACAGAAGTGTCTGTAGTACTGAAGATCCTCAAGTGAAAAGCAAGGCATAATTTAAAACTTCCTTGTATTTTTGTTCAGTCACAGCAGACAGTGTAATTCTTTACAGTTTTTTTGGAAATGCATACCAAGGACAGAGCATGGATGAGCACACAGTAGACTTAATAAAGCTAATATTGAAATTCTTGATGAATGCAAGTTTCAGCTGTTATCCATTGGATGGGCAATAGGTGATGTTTAGTATCCTACCAACTCACTTTCCTTTTAGTTATTAGCAGTTCTGTTTAGAAAACTGGAGGATGAGCCTGTGTGACATTTTCTCCCTGACAGTTATTCATGTAGGCATCTTTCTGTTCCAGTCTCTCGGTGATATTTATACCAGTGGTGGAGCAGACATTGGGACAAAGGATTACGAGTTAGTTTGAAGAGCTAAATATACATGTGACTGATGTGTTAAGGAAAACACCACCACAAACACCCTGCAGGTTTTGGTAGGGAAAGATCAGCCTGTAGGATTTCTCTTTTTGACACTGGAGCTTGCGACATGACCTTTCTGCTTTTTGGCCTCTCTGAATTAATCTTGAATACTACTCAGAAATGTAAGGAAAAGCATAATTCTACATTAATTGCAGTCAGTTTCATAGGACACTTTCATAGGAAGTAACAAACATCAAACCCTGGAATGAAAATTAGGTTTAAAAAACAGGTAAAAATAACCCAGCATGTCCAAGAAGAGTCACTCAATAACAAAACTGTAAATAAAAGTAAAACGTACTGGATAGTTCCCATTCTTAGCATAAACACATGTCTTTAAGTAACTAACAGTGGCTTTACATAATTAAGAAAATAAGCAGGTTTCAGGCTGTGTATCTCTCTTGGTTTCATTATGCTCTTGAGAATTTAAATGGGACGTAAAGAGAATTATTTAGTTGCTGATTATGCAGTTTAGGTAATTTTCTGACACTGAATGTATGGCTCCATTTTTTCCTTTGGAAACCTCTGTCTGCATCTCCTCACATTAAAAACAAGCCAGCAACAAAGAACCCTACCAAACGAGAGAAAAAAAACAACCCCAAAAACCTGAAATCAACCAACCAAAGAGATGAAAAACAAAACCAGAAAAAGATCAAGTATTGTCATGTAGTGATTGTGATGCTGATAATCAGTGCACGAGCACCAGAGAAGAAAATAATGAAGTTTTCTTTTACTCTAACTTAGTTTAGTAATATTTCTTATTCCATGAAACTTCTCTTGAAGCTGGCCAACATTTTGTGCTGTTTGTCATTGAGTGACTCCTTTTGGAAACGCTTGGTTATTTTAAACCTGTTTGAAAAATTTGTTTCTCGATGGACTAATTACTTCTGCTTAATGGTACCAAGGTAACTGCTCACTTCTCTTTTAGAGAAAACATCCATTTTTCCCCCTCCATTCATCTTTTACTCTTTTTTTTTCTGCCCACCTTTCTAAAGAATTATCTGTGTGATTTTAGCTTTTCATGGTCTTCTCTTGACAACAAAAACAAGGGCATGTGTAGTGTTATAGATGTTCTTTGAGGTGCATGACTCTGGAACTGTGAAGTGTATGCCCAAGCTGACAGTAGGAAGCAGGAGTTGCAGGGAGAGAGACTGCAAACCACTGGTAAACTGAGCAGTGAGTTTACAAGAAAAGAATGTTGGATCACCAGTGTTGATGCTTGGGTAAGCGATTCACAAAGGAATCTTCCATCTGGAAACTGAAAGTAGAAAAAGTTTATTTAAGGTGGACTTAAAAAAAAAGGTAAAAGATTGCTTCTCCAGTACATGGCTGCAGCTATATATTTTGCAGCATGAGTCATAGATGGCTTTATAGTTCTAGGTCCCCTTGCCTAGGAGGAATAAACTTTGGAGAAGAGGAAGTTAAGAGAAAACAGAAGTGTGAACAACTGCTAATGGTGCTCTCTCTGGCTCCATTCAGTCTGCCATTCCATCATACTTGAAGGGGTAATTCAGAGATTCCTTTCTTGGCATATAAGTGGCAACATATGTTTGAAACAGTGAGTGGAAAATGTAGGAAAAAAATGACAGGCATATGGCCATAGGAAGGCAAGAAAAAATTTGTTGCCCTAACGTTAGCCACATAATTGATACGCTTAACTTCTGAGGGACTGATTTATTTAAAGACAAAAATGTATGCTCCATTTATTCAGGTTTTCTATACATGGCCTTCATCTTACAGTGCCTTCATAATTTCTCTGCTCTCTGAGGGAGTGGATGGTGATAGCAGAGGTTCAGAGCCTCAGCCAGGGGATAGGGGGGAAATCTGGATGTGAATAGACAAACTGACCTTAATTCACATTCTCATTTTAAAAGAGAAAGAATTGAAAACTCCCTTTATTTTAATATTCAGTTTTATGCCTTTTTTCTTTTTTTTTTTTTTAACATATAGAGTTAGCTAGAATGTTTATGGCTTAATGCAACATAAGATCTCCTGCTTAATGAATAGAATAGCTGTCCTGGAAACAGGAATTATCCAAAATCGTGTTTCTAGTGTGCAGTACATGCTGAGGTAACCTGCTGACTTGAATCAAAGAAGGATTTCTACCCACGCATACATCTGTGCACAATTGTAAGCAAAATGCAGAATCTCAAACTGTTTGTGAAGTGGAGAGAATGTGGGTAGTTCTTTCTGTTTCCTCAGTTAATTTTGTGCCCTGAGTTGAATAATTCATTTCAAGGGAGAGTGTTATTGGGAAGGTCAAGGTCAAACCTGGTCTTGTAGAGCTTCTGATGGCATTTAAAATGTGTCTTTCAGAATGTTCTTTGGCCTGAAGCTGAAAATTCTACAATTCAAATAAAATATTCTCAAAAATGCTTAGGAGGAAATCAATCTGTTTTCTTTCTATTGATAAATGATTTATCCAAGCCCTAAGAGAATGTCTCTTATCATATTTGCCTTCAGAAATGTGGCCTCTTTTCTGAAGAGTGGTGAGGACCTTGGAGAACTTGGCAACTGATTTGTCTTGTTATGGCCCTTATTCCATGGGGATCTTAGTCCTTGCATGGAAAAGGAAAATTGACTAAATGACATTTTAATTTTGTTCACTCTTCTTTCTGACCTCTTCTGGCTCTGGGATTTTATGTCTAGTGGTTTAATTCTGTATGTGAGATTATAAATACTGGTAAGTTGATTGCATTATGCCAGCAATTATAGTTTGTTTTGGGGAGTGAAGGGCAGGTGCCTTACCAATCTTATTTAAATTCAGAAAGTATACTGTGTTAAACTTATAAAAAGAGTTTAAAAGCCAGTTCTAGCTTTTAAAAAACCAAAACAATCAAAACAGCCTTCATAATTAGTATTGCGTTAACAAGTAACACTCTGAAAATTTGACAAATCTGAGCTAGTATCTCTACCAGTGTAAGTGACATCACAAATACTGTCAGCAAAATGAATTAAAACAAATGTTTTGAAAGGAAACCTATGTATGTTATTCTGGTTGTCACCCCTGTTAGCAAAAAGCCAGGAAAATGCATCTGAAATGCATAGAAATCTTTGGACTTTAAAAAGTAGAAAAGAATTTCTAACTATGTGGAGAGCAGGAACCTGTGCAACAAAAATTATTAATGTACTGCTTGTTTGGGAAGAAAGAGAAGACATTTTTACAGAAGTTTCAGGAAAATTAGTAAATATTTTCTATTTGGTAGCTTCCGTATGTCTTATTTTACTTACAATCAAACACATTCAATTGCCCTGTAATTTCATTGGTTTATTTAGTTGAATTGTTGACTTTTTGGTTTAGTAAATTTGGTGGAATCACTTTGATGCAAGCAGAATCCTGCAAATGTGCAACTACAGTGATGCAGGTCAGAAGGGACAAGGACTAGTATCCTTTCTAAGAGGTCCTGCCTCCTAAATATGCATTAGTTTGAGAGTGTATTTCAAGAGGTTTGGTTCTTCTGCTGCTCTGGCCGTGTTCTGGTTTCTGAGCAATAATGGTTAAGGAGAGAATGCCATTTAGTATCATAAACACTTCAGCTGATGGGAGTTTTTCCTTGGATTGGCCATCACACCAGCATAAAATGCTGTGAGGACTTGTCATGTTTGAGGAAGAGCTTTTTGCTTCAGTACATTGGCTAAAATATACAAACTGTGACCCACTGTCAGGTGTCAGAAGGGAATCAGTGCGTCGCTCTTATGTCATTTTACTCCACCACCATGTAACTGTAGTCTCAAGGTGTAATATCTTTATTGTGTGGGAAACTCCAAATGGTTTGTACAGCTTTGTAAAGCAAAATGCAGGATTGTTGCTTATCTGTATGCCATGAGTGGCAGCCATCCAGTAGAAGGGCAGATTTCAAAGGGATATGTATGGGCTGCTAGCTGGGTATGGAACACATGTGCACATGTAGTTATTTCTTGTGAAATGCTGGCAGTGAGTTCATCCTTTTTCCCTTTCCTTTTCTTGAGTTGAACAGAAGTTCTACTGCTTCATTTTATTTCAATCACCATGTAGCAAATGCTGGAAGTTAGACAGCCACTGCTGTCATCCCTCCCTGACTGAAGGTTCAAATCTGTGCTTTTATGCCAACTATCCTTAAATAAGATCCACCAATATCTTTTTCCTAATAAAATGATAAATCCTTCTCTAGATCAGCTGATCTTTAGGATCCTGCTTTTACCAGGAGTATTGGCAGTTAACTGCCCTGTAAAAAGTCATTCTTGTTTTTACTTAACTATTAGCTTCTGAAAGTCTAGCTTTGGATATTTGAGAAGAGCTTTGTGCAGATGTGTAGCTCTGACTTCTGTGTGTCTGACCTGTGCTGGTGCACAGCAGTGCATCCTGTTCATAGAGTTTGGAGTATAGTTGCAAATTGAGTTGGACTTGGATATCATGGTGGGGTTCAATCTGCTTTTTCTAATACTGAGGAGGTGAGATGTTCTCTCAGCTGCAACTTCTAATAGGAGTAGATTTGAGCTTCTTCAGAGCTCTTTAAATCCTTTTATCCAGCGTCATTGGAGTTGTTTTTTTCCACTCTCAAATATAAGCTGTGTTGGATTACTGTACTGGGATGGGTTTCTTCCATGGGTCTTGGGGATCAGTATTCTTGTTTACTTCTCAGACCTGTTTGGAGTGCCGATGCTGTCGTAGATTGTTTTCTGTGTTGAAATTTTGCCTAGAGATGATTAGGAATTGCATACTCTGGAGAGCTCTCTGAATAAACTAAAGAGACAACAAATCTAATGCTTTGGGGGTTTATTGCAAATTATAATTTGAAGTTTGTAAATATTCTAAGAAGAGGATGCATCATGAGTAGAGTAGAGATCCTGTGTAAATATTTGGGCTTTAAAGTCTAGGATGTCTTCTGATGTTGTTTTATACAATTTCCTTTTAAGCAGAATGTTTGTGTGTTTTCAAAAGATGTAAACTGCTAGAAAGTTAGCTTTTTAGTGTGGAGAAATTAAAGTGTGCAAAAATATCTTACCTGTATACTAATGAAATAAATATTTCAAGAATATAAATAGATGACAGTAATTGAAACCTAAATGCACTTGAGACTGTGGTCACCAGGACAGGAATTTAACATTTTTGATTGATTCCTCCCTGCCTGGGAAAAGGCATTACAAACTCCTTTCTCTTTGCTTCCTTCCAGGAATTCAAAATATCTTTTTTTTTTTTTTTGTATGGATTTACGTGTATTACGGGCACCAACAACAGCCGTTGTTCTTTCATAGTGACTTGGAAGCAACGAATAAGAAGATTTATAAAGCATGTTAGGACACTTGTTCTGGCATAACATCAGGACTCTTAGCATAGGATGCTTTACAGAAGTGTAGGAGGCAAATTGTAGGGTAAGCATGGACAGAATAATTTGTTCTAGAATAATGTCTCATTTTGATTTCTAATCAGAAATACATTTGATTTCAAAATAATGCTTTTCCCTTCTTTTTCATGCATGCTGCTGAATACTCAGAAACAAGCATCAACCATTTTAGTGCCTTTGTTTTGCATCTAAAGGCTCAGCAGAATTTCCTAAACTTTTGGGCTTAGAAACTTCTGTTTGAAGTGTTCTGAAGTGTGAATTTCTGGTCTGATCTCTTAAGCAATAAAATAAGCTTTTTTATGTACTTTTAGTTTTGGAGTTACCCTGTTTTTTATTAATAGAGGCTTTCTTTTTCCATAATGCAAGGTAAACTAAAAAACAGCTCCTGAACAGCCTTCAGTCTCCATTCATGATGCTTTGTGTCTGATGCATTTGATTGTGTTCTGTCTTAACATATGAAACAAGAAATCATGCAGAGAGAATAGATGAGTGAATGTATAAATGGGTATGGAAATTTCACTGGTTATGGATGTTTCAGTTGAAAGGTGGAAAGCAATAAAGAACATTGGATGTGCAAATCTGTAAAATAAAATGTATCTCGATATTCATATGTGCAAAAATATGAGTGTGTATATACATATGTATATATGGACTTACATTCATCTACTGCATTAATGTCAAATTCCCAGAAATGTGGTGACAAGAGAGGACCATTTTAGCTCATGTCAGGACAATGTGCTTTAGTAATTTCTCCATCCCTGGAGGGCTTATTAAACACTAAACAAAATGTCTCAGAATATAACTGATTGAGTGTTTTAAATTATGCCCTTTCGTTTGGCTCCTGGCCAGCTGCTCATTGCACAGGGCTGTGGCAAACAAAACCTGTAATTTACACTGACAGTATCACACAGTTCACTCTGCAAGCTTCTCTACTCAAAACTTTTATAAAGTAAACATTCAAACAAACCTCAGGTTCTTAATGTAAACACATTTTGTAACTCTAAACTTGGCTAAACAGTTAAGAATCAAATAGGGGCTGTATTTTTTCCCCTTCCCATGAAAATGTCATATATTTTTCTTTCCTTTGCTGATAAATAGGGTTATCTCTACATGACTAATGAGAAAAGACAGCAGTAATCAAATAACTTTTTTTCTTTCTCTTTTTTTTTTTTTTTTAACCATGCAGCATTGGTACCAATTTCCTAACTGTTTTATTTTTTATTACCAAGTGTACCCTAGTGACGACTGACACAAAATCCACCATACATATTGGCTTTCCACATTCTGCCTGGTCAAAACTCAGAATGCAAAATGCAATTTAGTGGACTTCCATGAAATGTATGATTTTCAGATATTTCTGTGATTTTGCTGTTTGCCTTTTTTTTTTCTCAGTTGATGAATTAATTTTCTTTCAAGAGGGTGTTTCCTTAAAACTGAAATGAGAAGTCTAAATGTGTAGGCAGAAGTAGAATGGTGAAAAATCTGAATGGGCAGATGCTGTAGATGTGAAACAGATAAGGTGGGTCAGAGCCATTGGTGTTACTGCCTGCACACAGGGGAGATGTACAAGAAACTGTGCTGCAAGGGATTGTGGTATAAATATAGAGCCCAGTACAGATTTATCCTGCAAATTTCTTAACCAAAGAGGGGTTATGGAAAGAAGCAGTGACCCAGCTATGCTACCTACAAGTCCTCACTTCTGGAGTGGGATTTTAGTGTGTGTACCGGTGCCTGTCTTTAGTCACTTGAGTGGAGCTATGTTTCCATGGGCAACGCTGGGATCTTGGGCACCAGCCCCAAAGGGGAGGCGTCAGAACAAAGTCCCCCACTTTCGATCTGTGGGCGGAACCCTGCCTTTAATGCCAACCATGGAACAGAGTTTGTTTCTTTTTTCTGAACGTGATTTGCAGCTACACTCAAAAGTAGAGGGGGGACATGAGCAGTAGGAGGACAGAACTTGCTCCATGTTAGGTTTACTAGAAGGTGCTGTGATATAGCTGTCATGAGATAGCTTGTGTACAAATGGAGAAATAGTAACATAATCTGAATAGGAAGAGAAGGTTGGGTTCTTTCTGAGCTGAAAGCAAAACTACACATTTTGCCATAATGACTGCAAAAATATGTACTCTTTATAGAGCTGATGACAAGAACAGAAAAGGAAATTGAATTTAATGATTTTAATACTAAGGACTGAAGTGTCTGAGAACAGATGGATCAAATAGAATAAACAAAAAAAAGAAAAGAAGAAACCAATGCACAAAATTTGCATGTGAATGTCTGCTTAGTATATACCATATGAAGTATTTACAAATTCCTCTAACATGTAGTTGTTTGTACTCTCTTGTTTTATGTTTTTGTTGTGAGTGCAATGACAGTGAGTAGGGCTTGCCACCTGTCATGACTTACAGCGTCATCATTCCATTTTATGCAGCAAAGTGAGGAGTTTGTGTGAAAGAAGGAAGGACTTCTTGAGTGTTACACGGCAAATCATCAGCTTTTCTTTCCCACTGCAATTATAACAGCTGAACAAACAAAATAACATGAGAAGTTTCTTAAATAATTAAGGTAGATGTCTGGGTTATACAAGGAAGTGGAATGGTGTTCAAATGGTACAGGTTGGATTTTTTCTGCATTCCTAGTCTTAGTGTCATCTTATGTTGGGATCCAAGTATTCTTCTGTCCCAGTTCCTGAAGATATTTCAGTGTTTTAAATATTCATCATATACATTTTTGTTTAATTGCTCTTTTATTTATGTGCATTATTTGTGTGCATTTGAAGAGGACTTCTGATATGTTCTCTCCAGCATTTTTTGAGATAAATATAATTGAAGATATTTTTAGTATTTTCCTTTTAAAGACAAGCAGCCTCTCCCTTTCTTCTTGGAGGCAGGAGAGCTCTGCTTCATTTGGAGTAATTTTTAGAAGCCTAACTGTTCCCTTGAGCTCAGCATCTTTATTCCTCTCCCCATTACTTTTACGAACTGTTGCATGCCTTATTTCATCAGGAAGTCTAGCTGCGGCTCTCTAGGAGGATGAAGGCTGCATGCCTGAGCTCTTTTCAAACTATGGTGCCACATCCTAGTACTTACTTCTTTAAAATTCGACTCAATATTTCATTGTAGATATTTTCAAGAGACTTATGCATGGGTTCCCATTATCTCATTCCTTGATATTTAGAAAGAAAAGAAGGAAAAAGTGAAGGCTGTGATATTCTACAGCTATCCAAATATTCAGCTTTTGCAATGGCAAATCAAACTTCTGATATTGCTTCTTCATTTGGGTGCAATAAGAATAGGTAGCTATGTGTAAAAACAGCATTGTTTGCTGTGGGAAAAAAGCTGGCTCTTTGTATAGTGAAATTAAATGAGTTATGGAAGTTTGTTTCATGCCTGGATTTGTTTTATTGTCCAATAATTTGCAAGCTACCAGGCTTTCCACACTGTTGGGAGGAACACAAAGGTTTTCTGCAACATACTCTTATCGAGGTCAAACTGCTCTCTTGCTTACTATCATGGACACTAAAAGATAACCTGTTTTCAAGAGCCCAGTAGACACTGAGTAATTCAGAAGTATTTCTTTCTTGCATTTCATTTGAAGCTAGCTTATGGATGAAAAAATGCGATGAAGATGGATAGGCGCACAGGCAAAGAAACTCAATTAAAATTTGCCTTTTTAAGTATCTGTTTCAAACAATTGTATGGAAATACTCAAAACTTCAAGGGCTTTTTTTATGCACAGAAATATACCCATACTGGGAGAGGAATAAAGCTCTGCTCTAAGCTCAGTTAGCCTTGCTTCAGTTCAGGAATGATAAAACAACAAAGCATCACTTGAGGACAGGTGGGAAAGGAGAGCAGACTTGGCACATCATTCTGCTTTCCCCTCAGCTGACTGGAGATTTTTATGTTCACCAGATAATGCTAGTTCCCTTTTTACTGGAGTTTCTTTTCTAGTTAAAAAATAGTGCTGCCTCCCATTTTCCTGTCAGCTTTAAGGACCCAGTAGCTAATAGTTCATCAGTTTTTCATGTAAGTTATTTTAGAGTACTTAAATGCCATTTAGTCCTGGTAAAGTGCTAGTCAAGTTCTTGCTTTGTGTTGTACAAATTAGATTTAAAGCTTTTTCTGCTAGGAGTTTGGATTCAGATGGCTTCACAGACTCTTTCTCCATAAAGAGTCTAATGTGGAAACCTCCTTCCAAAACACTGGAATCCAATGCTGTCAGTCAGGGACAAATACAAATAAAAAAGAGATTGTGACAAATGAACCAAGTTAATTCTGTACTTCATTGTTCAGAGGAGAAAGGTCTCCAGATTCTGATTTCAGATCCATTATTTTGGATTGATGATCAGTAGTCTAGCATTTATATCTGTTTATATATGTACTTCAGCTCACAAAAAGTTTGGTTATTTTTTTACACATGTTAAATATATTTCTCTTGTTTGGCTCCACTTTTTTGCTTGCTTTTTTTTGTTGCAGCTATACAGCTCCTACATCAGCATAATCTGTTCTTTAATTTTGATGTAAATACTTATCAGTAGTATAATAATTTTTCTCTGGATGTTCTTCTCATATAGTTTAGGATTATAAAATCACATTCTATCCATGGCCACATTTACAACTGGACAGACTAATTTTTATGTTGGATTCTTGAAACTGCATAGGAGCCCTTGCACCCTTGTCCTTTGACTGTTTGATTTGTAGTTTGTTTTTTGTTTTTGTTTTAACTCTGTTTGTTTGAAATGCTCTTTGGTTAGACAGAGCTTTGCTATTTCCTGTCAAACTTCATTAGCTATTTAAATGCTTTGTTTCCAAGAATTACAGGGTTTTAATGATTGCATCTTTAATTGGTGTGTCATCCTGAACTGTGTTTGCATCTGCCAGCTTTCTGTTAAGTTCAAATAGTCTTCATCTTAATTTTAAGATAAATCGCAGTCGCCTGTTTTTATTTTAGGTAAAGTTGGGCATCTTATTCCAAAAGTCTTTCACAGCATAATAAAACTAAATTCTTTCTTTCTGCATCATTTTCTCAACTATTTTGTGAAATATAACTGCAATGCCAGAACCTGTGCTTTGGTACTAGAACTGTTTCAAAGATGTAGCCATGGAGACAGTCTTGTTGTCAAGTAGCAAAAAAGCAGTTTTTTTTTTCTCCAAGCATTTTGAAAATTCTTCTGTATGTTGTTATTTGTATCATGATCACCTCATTCTCAATTTTCTCCAAGAAATTATCTGGATACCTGCTGTGTATCATAAAACCACTTGTCTTTGCCTTTGGTAATCAGAATACCCAAGGGGCAAGGTTGTGTGCACTGTTTTGAGATCATTGCATATGAAACTGTTAAATGGCAGACTTTAATGAAATGCTGGCAATGAAATCTGATATTACGTGGAATTAGCTGAATTTTAAGATTGGTTGCAGACAAGAAATTTAGACCAAACTAATCTTAAAGTTTGATAATCCTTATAAGCATATGTGGAAATGAGGATGATTCATGTAACATAAATGTTTTATGCTGTGCAACTAGTAAAAGCTCTGTTTGGAAAGCCTTCTTTTCTTTCTTTCTGTTGGAATGCCTGCTTTTCTTACTTTGCATTTGAAGTTAAGACAGAGTTAAAAAAGATGGGAATTCACAGAGATCAGGATCTTGAATCGGTAAGATACATTCCTTTGATAAGGCTATTGAGTTACACACCGTGCTGTTGGGTATTTGCTCTTGCAAGAAATGATGCATTCCAAAGTGGTATTACAAACCTCCTTACCCTCTGGTAAACTGGGGGCTTAGGAAGCTAATTCAGCTCAGTGTTTGTGCCCTTCTGTAGGTTCAGTTCTGTATATTTCAATCATCCTTTATTTCTAGGCCAAATGCTACATGCAAGGAGACCTAAAGCACGTACAGATGATCACAGCAGTTTTCATTGTCTTTTCAGGAGAACTGGACTGTGTAAACTCAGAATTTACTCACTGCTTCTTCATTTAGAGCTGGTGTTGGCTGCTACGTTGTGTTCAGAGAATTCCAGAAAATTGGGTTCTGAACCAAAGACAATCTATAAAGGGTTGATATTGCAATAAGAGTTGTGGATGACTAACAATTAATAACATGGATTTATGGATGTGGTGCTGTATTACAGTGGTGAAGCTTTGATAAGCTTTGATAAGCATGTTTACAAGGTCCTTGGAGTTTTAATAGCGTGGTTTTCATTAACTTTATTTATAACCTATAGTTTTTATTGGCTATATTTAAGTCTAGCCTATAAGGATTTTGGAGGTTTATAGCAAACTTAGAGATATAAAACGTTAAGTAACTTTATCCAGTGAGCGTGTTTATCCAAATATGTCGTCAAACTTCTCAATTTCCCTTTTAGAAAGCCAGTTAGGGACAGACTGACTCATTCTCCTGTCTGTCAGAACACAGACATCCAGAGTTTAGCTGGCAAGATTGTTAAAAAAAGGGAGAATTTTAGGATTTCGGGGAGTTGGGTCTTGCTTCTCAGTTCCTCCGTTGGGTGCAAGATGAAATTTTGAAATGAGAAATATGTGAAATCTTGTCTAAACATTTAAGAAATGATCTCCCAATTTCCTGATGACTTAAATGCAACTTGTAGGATCTGGACATTCCTAAAAGTAGTAAGTTTATATGTCAGAATAAGGTTTACAGTGCTCAGAATTTCCTGATAACCCTGACAACTTTAGCAAACAAATCAGAGTGAAGGGAGAGGAGGGTGCATGGTCTCCTAGGTTTTATTTCCTTTTCCACAAGGTTCTCTGTTTTTTTTCAGACTATGAGGAGGAAGGGGGCCTAGCACCACGTGTAAGGAGTGCAAGTGAGACGGTAACAATTAAGGTTTACTGAAATGGAAGAGTAGTTTAAGAAAAACAGGGTTTGGTACCTATTAGTGCCTGGTAATCTTTGTGGGGCATGTGTCTTTCCCCAGTGACTTGACGACGCTGTGATTCAAAGTGCTTAGGCTAAGGAATTTCCTAGGAGCATGTAAAAACGAAGAACTTGATTCCTTTTAAAAGTGAAGAGCTCTGTTTTAAGTTTTTAATCAGCTCATGCAATCTCAAGCAAAATGTGTGACTTGGAAGGTGTTGGCAAAGACGGTAAATAAGGAAGAGAGCAGCTTTAGTGAAGTGCTTTTACAGTGCCTTAAGTTGGATGTCTCTGCTGAAGATGCTCAGTGGCTCTTGGTAAGAGAATGAAAGCAGACCTGTGCAGGGTATGTCTCACCAAGCTCGTGTACACATTTGAAAACAACTGTGTTTCTGGATTCAAGTGAGTTTCTCTTCTCCAACACAAAGGCAGAGTCTGGGAGAAGGTAACTGATGCTAGGCCAAATCTGGCAGACATAAATCAGTTAACTGAGTAATTTCAGTGTTACTGTCCCATTTGGACTTTTAATCTCCTACTTTGGGGAGGGGAGAGGAGTAAAAACTTTCTACAGCAGAATACTTCCCCTGACATCTCTCAGCAGTTATCACAGCTGTTGGGTTTTTTTATCTGCTTGTTGCTGTTATTGATGATTAACTTATGGTTTAAGAATCTTTAGTGCTGGAGCCTTCCCTTTTCAGAATGTCTGTACAAGCCTCAGCTTTTACCAGCCATGTTTCCCATCATAAAGTTTTCTGTGGGAGCATGAAGGGACTGGTTAATTCTCTTCCTGCTCAGTCTTTGGAGTTCCTTCAAGTTGCACCTCACAAGGGCCATTGTATCACATTTTATCCCAAGGGGTGTAAGTCAACCTGAGACCTAGCACAGAAGGGGAGTGGGCAGTTCTCCATCCAGGATTGTCCTGAAGCAGCAGACCTTACTGCAGCCCACACAAAATCCTCCTAGGATCGTATCTGCTATGGATCTCTCTGTTACCAAAATGGGTTCCTTAGGGTTCTTTTTCAGTCTTAGCCAAGTATTATTTAGGATCTTTCAGTACAGGAAGTACTGTATTGAACTATTAAAGAGAATGAATTATTGAATGAATAGAAAAGTATAGTTTTGTTATGGCAATGCAACTTTTATAGAACATTTTTAGGGAGATTAGGATTTTTCTGTCTGTTGGACATGTGAAATGAAAGTAAAATTGTCAACGCTGCATTTGGAGAACAACTCTGTTGCAAGGGAGAGAGTACATGGTCCAGCAGGTTTTCTTGTATCTTCTCCTGTTTGCTACTCTGAGCCATCACCTGACCTATGCCTCGTCATTAACACGCTGAAACATACACGAGGCTGAATCACAAATTTTAAAAACCAGAGTTCAATATGGCCTTCCCAAACTTTTAGATAATTTCTGTGGCCTTTCTCCAATCTTCTTAGTAGAAAGATACAAATATTGAACATAGTTTTCCTTGTGTTCACACTCTTGATCCTCAGACTGTAAATAGATTCTGTTACCTTGTCCCAGTATGTGGTGTTTTTCTTAAAAGCTCTAAAAATGTGCATTTCAGGCTCAGGAAACAAAGTAATGTACATACATGAAGATCAAAATTGCCACGTGGGAAGATTTTGGTGTTTATTTTTAGCATTTTTTTCAAGTAATCTCTGTTCTTAACAGATTTAGTGCTTCTGATCTTTTTATTTATTCTCTGTTTAAAATTACTGTCTCAGCACAGAGACTGAGGCCGAGACATTTTTCTTAAATTGCTGCAGTCTCCCATGCATGGTTCTCTCATATGTGTGTATATAATATTCAGAGGTTTTCTAGCTGGGCATAAATGCATTGAAGCTCACAGCATGCAATGGGAAACTTGGCTGAGTTTAGATCACAAGTCTTGGTAACTGATGTGTGACCTGCATTCTAAGTTCTCATGGCCATTTTCTCCTGCCTGTTTTTAAGATATGAAACTAATTATAGCACATGTAAGTCACTTAAATTTTTCTGCCACGAGAAAGATCTTAACTTCATTGAGATTTCTCTTCCACATTCAATCAGGAGTACATCTTTTCCCATAGCAGTGACTTTTTTGGGAAAATTATGGAGTGTCAAGTTTTCTGTCTTGGTGGGGTTTAGGAATTTTTCTGTCTGTCTGATGTTGTGTGCTTGCTTTTCAAAGTTGCAGTTACAAAATCCTGTGCCAATTTGTCCTTCTCTCATGGCCCCACCCTGTAATGAATCAGAAGTGTGCCCTGTCTTTTTGAGTTCACAGGTCTTGGTACAGTCATCTGCTTCTATTGTTGCTTATGATTAGACTTGTTATGCTGTGCCACACTTGGAGTGGTGCACTCAGTCTTATTTGGAAATGTAGATTGGTGACTGGAGCGAGTGCCCATGACTGAGGGCAGTGCCTCCCCACGAGCATATTTGGCCTGTGCTTCATCGTCCATGCTGGTCACTGCTTAGGTGTTGATTTACAAAAGCCATGAATATGCTGGGACTTGCCAGCTTGGAAAGGTTATCCTTCCCTTTGAATTCTGACATGAGGGTTAAAAGTGCTGACCGGGGCAACCACCCTGGTGGTAAAGGTGCCTTTCAGAATTTATGTCCTTTTGCAGGGAGGGCAGTGAGCATCTCTTTCCCCACACATGAGGGGAGAGAGTGTAGGACAATGTTCTTTGGCTTTGGGTGTTCGTTGTGCCCTCCCCATCCTCCCAGTGTGCAATGGTAGTATTGGTTGCTAATAGTGACAGTGTGCCTGAAACGGTGAACAGACATGTTACATGCCCAGAATTTAAAAAAAAATAAATCTAAATATGAGTCTGTTTGTCTGTGTCATTCCACCAATGTCAGTGGAGTGCATGAGAAATGTTTGTCATCTAGATCTCACACCTCCTTGCTAATGACAGTAGGTGGAATAATTTTGAATTGCACCACCGGTCTAGAGTGAATGTCTCATTTACAGTAACACTGAGCCCATTTTCTGTTTGTATTTATTCTTGGATTTTTGCATTGAAAAAACCAAAACATGACCTTGTTTAACAGTTTTGTAATCTTAACCCTAATTTCTATTTATTTGCTTTAAGATAAAGTATTTTTATCTTCCATCATGCACAAAGGCTGTTGTATGCATCTTTGAATCCTTGAATTGTGACAAAGATTTGATTTCACAACATCTGTTGAAAGTTATGTAGTGCAACAGTACATAGTTTTCTGCATACGAGCATGAGGTAATTAATCTGTGTACATCACTTCCTCGAGTCTCTCTTCGTGCCTCAGTGCTGTTATTGGTGGGACTGTCCCATTGGAGTGTAATGTAGAAAAAGAATGCTAATGCTGTGCTTGTGGTGGGTCTTTCTTATTCACCTACAGAACACAAGATACCCATGAAAAAGGTCAAATATCCACAGATCTGGCATCCATTTCACAACTTGCAAGACATAGTCTCCAGCATATGTAATATATATAACTCACTGCCAGAAAGCTAAAAGGAAATGATTGCATTTGAGTACAATGCAATCCACAACAATAGTTCAGTGTGCATGAAATTAAAAACCGCTGGTAACACATGTAAAATAAAGAACTTGACAGTGTTTATTTTTACTGCAGCTCTCTGCAGAGATAAGGTCCTGCTTCTTATAATATTTAACTGGCTTCATTAAGAAAAATAGCAAATATTAATTATACTCACTCTTCCAGAATATTGAATTTTCCAGAGCTGGACATGCAAAATATCATTATTCCAATGTATAAATGTGTTTGAATTCAAGTTATAGCAATGTTATGGTGGCAACTAATACTCTTCACCTTTAAGTTAAAATGGTTTTTTATTTCCTTGATACCCTGTCCTGAATTTGAAGTGCTGTTTACTTGATCTACTGTGGGTAGCAATTACTTTCATCTGACACTTTAAAATAAACCCAAAACATTTTGCCTAGAGTTCTGAGTTTCATGAAATTACCTTTCTTACTGACTCAAACCCTGAGCAGTCTTGTAAATTATTTAATTTTGGTACAGTGCTAGTGTGATGTTTAGTCCATGTAATAACATTGCATTAGAGTGTAAGAGTGTGCTGTGAGGATACACAAGAGAAGAAACGTAGCCTTAATACAGTATTGAGTGTGCATCCAAGGAAGATACAGAGAAGGCTGAAATAGCTAATGTGGAAATGATAAAAAAAAATTTAAGCAATGGCCTGAAGAATTATTTAATTATTTGGAAGTATGGAAAGATATGTTTGGCTTATGTGAGTGTGTGTGTTTGGCTTGTTTATTCCTTTGTTTTTTAATATTTCTTTTGCTTGGAGGTGCTATGAACAAGAATTCGGCTGACCTCAATGTTAGGAAGGTAAAAATGTGTCTAGGCACAACAGGCTGAGTGACAAGCAGAGTTACCCCACTTCTAAGGATGGAGCCAAGGGCTGAGGGATAAAAGAATGATTCCTTTCTGTTTTCATGGAGTTTGGAGTGGTGACAAGTTGCTCATATGGTAAGATTTGTTGTTTTGGTGATGGCTGGAGTACACTTGAGTCATCATCATGGAGATGATGCCTAACTGAGTTTCTGTGAGCAGAAGCACCGAGAGTGAATGAATGAAGAAAAGACATAAAGAATAAGATCTGTGGAGTGTTATGAACAGTGCAGAGGTGGACAGTGGTAAGTTTCCAACTCAGAGTACACTGTGGAACACTCAGAGCCCAAGCTGGAGTCACCACAGAAACCATGTGGGTAAGATGGCAAGGAAGTGCTGAAAGCTCATTTGTGCCCAAGGCAGCCAAATTATCAGAGAAAGTGAAGATGGATTAAGTTCAGAGCTTTGCCAGAAGAGATACTATGAAGCTTTTATTGAAAGCAGTTTTGGTTGAACATGGTGCAGAAGCCAGACCAGAATGATGCCTACAATGAAACTGAGAGAACGGGTCTTTTGGTGAAGATGCCTGAGTTTGCATCAGGAGCCCCAGCAGCTAGCACAGCCACTTGGGGATCCTCAGTAGTCAGCTGGATCTGAGCAACCTGCTCTGACTGCAAAGTTGGCCCTGAACTCAGCAGGTTGTGCTGGAGACTCCCAGAGACCACTTGCAACCTGTGTTGCTCAACCGAGTTGTTGTATTAACTGACTGATATTGAGGGTGGCAGCAGCTGGAACAAGAAGCAGAGTTTTGTGGTGTTTTGTTAGATGGGAAAGACTACAGGTGTGAGACTTCTGCAGGTTAGGTTTCATGGAAAAAGACCCTCATATTAGTAGATGATCCTTAACCTTAAGATCTTATTAATTCCTTTTATACCAAACTGCAGAGTTTTGTGCTAATGTTTGAATTCTGTGAGCAAAATTTATCATAACTGCCTTTTTAAATTTATTTACATTGCTTATTAGCAAAGTCCTTTTTCTCCCCATCCTGTTAAATAACATTCACCTCCTAATGGGTGTATCTTCATGATAAAGGTCTACCCTCTGTGTAGTTGAGAGTCTGTATAGAATACAGAAAGTTTAAAGGTGGAACACACCTATACATTGGGACATTTTGTCCTTTCATCCATTTTAACTCCCAGGTACCTGTGATTAATTTATTTTTGTCATACCTCCATTTCCTTTCAGTAAATGGGAAATGCGGAATAGATGTGCTTAGATAATATTTTAAGCTCTGAGATATGCAGTGGAAAAGGACTGTGTAAGTGCTAGACATGTTGCTATTTTGCTTGCTGCCTTTTTTTTTTTTGTTGGGTGGAGAGTACTATGTAAATTCATAAAAACTTGTTTGCATATGGCATGTGTTTTCAAACTGGGAACATGCATATCTGGAAAACCATCTAGTTTCATATTTTAGTCTTGTAAAATATTGTCTAAAACAGCAGCTTTTATTACTTAACTGTGCTGCAAAAATATGGAATGTGGATAAGTGATTTTGGGCAAATGCATACATCCTCAGGGAAGATACAGTGGACTCTGCATTAGGGTCTAAAGTAAGTATTCTTCATAGTCCTTAACCCTGCTCTTCATCTTCCAACTCCATGAAATGCAAGAGCTTCTAAACAAGACCACTAGCTTTTATGGCATGATTCATCAGGTGCACCTAGTCATCTGTGTATCCAGCTTCTGGACTTATTGTTTTTTTACATTCCTCTGAACTTTGGTGCTGCTGTTTTTTAAGTTCAAAAAATACGAGAATTTTTTTCTTTCTGGACCCTTGTTGATTTGGTCTGCTACACTACCATGCACAGGTTGTTTGTCTTGGTGTTCGTGTCTGGTCTGCACACACACAGAGAATCATTCCTGTTGAAGTGCAGGAAAGACCTATCCAGTTGTCCATGGGCCTCTTTTTCTCCACAGAACTTTTCCTCATATGCTAGGAGTTTGCCAGGCTTGTGGCATGTTTGTGGCTCCGTGCTTTAAAAGTGTGACCGAAGATGAACCAGTACAATGGCAGTAACAGTTTTATTCTTTGTTTACTGGTAAATGTCTGTTTAAGGAATGAGACTGTTCAGTTTGAAGGTGAGTCTTTGTCTTTGAACTACAGCAAGACTGGGGAGGATTAGTTTTTGGCTAGCAACAAGAAAAATGTTTAAAATGCCTAAAGGGTTAACTCTGAATGCTTATCTGGTTCTCATATCTAGAAAGTTTTCACTTGTCCTTTCATAAGCTTAACCTCCCAAATCTGACAATGTACAACTGCTGAGGACAGTCTTGTTGCTGTACTTGTAAACTGCTTGTTGTAAAGTCAAAATCTTGAATGGTTAAGGTGAAGAGCTTTTACTGAGCAATCAAAGGCTTCTACATTTTGCACAAGCTTAACTTTAACTCTTTCAATGAGAGATGCCATCAGTGAAGGGCATAAGGTGATGTAAAGGCCTAGAGATGAAGGGTTGTCTAGTTTACTTAAAACAGGATCATCTGATAAATTCATCACTAAAATTTTCATTTAAAAATTCTTCAGTTCTGTTTTTCCTGAGCACACAGGCAAGAGAGAGGAATTGCTTTCTTTCTGCCTTATTTGCTAATATATCCAGGAACTGTTTGTAAGACTTGGATCTAACTAATAATGTCTTTATTCTTGCCATAAGAAGTAGGTTTCAGAATCTCAGCATCATTGTCTCGTAACATCTATGTTTTTTTACTTTTTGATCACATAGTCCCGTATTATTCATGTACCTTCTTTGGCTTGTATATATTGTATATATACAATACCCTCCAAGGATATCCTTAGCATATACTGTAGTCTTGCTATTTGATAAAAGCAAGGCATGTCTTTGGTGAATTGAAAGTCAGGCATTTTGCTTTGAACCTGAAATACTGTTTGGAATGTTATGTATCCGTCATATAGAAGAGATTACTGCCTCTGGCTAAAAAAAAAAAAAAGTAAGTTCATTGGTGAATAGTTTCTCCGGGTTTTTTTTTTCTACTTGTATTGGGGGTAAGCAAAAATTCATGTCATTGCTTTATGTGTGAAACTTTTTATAGAGTTCTATTTGTTCTTAATCCAAATGCAAAGTTTGCATTCCAAGAAAATGTGAATTGGAGTAAGAATTTTGAAGTAGAAGAAAAGGTCACTTTGCCATGTCAGGCAGGAAGAGCTATGTCTTAACTTAGTGAGTGTTTTTTTGGTTGTGAGGTGGTTTTTTTTTTGTTTTTTTGGTTGGTTTTTTTTTGGTTTTTTTTTTTTTTNGGCAAACATTTTGGAATCAGCTCAGCAAGTGACATCACACCCCCTTAAGGTTTTCCATATAAAATACATACTCAAAAAAAAAAAAAAATGATACATAATCTGAAATCTATTATTATATCCTCTAAGGGCTCTTTAAGCACCTCAGCATTCCCTCTCTTCCCACCATTTTCCATGCAGCTTGACTAAAAGTAGCAGACATTCATCAATGTTTTACAGTCTCTTTGGAATGGGAACAGAGGTGGGGCAGAGTGGGACGGATAGAGGGATATAGAGGAGGGACAGGGAAGAGAGTTTTAATCCCATGTCTATCCTGTTTAAAAAAAAAATATTATTCCAAGGCTTGGTCTTTTCCTCTGTGCAGCTTTTCACGGTGTGAGCACATTGTCTAATATAACATTTTGCCATTCTTAGCAAGTGGATTTGTCTAGCTCTTCCTCTAAGAAACAAATGTCTCAGATTTTGAGGAGAAAACGGCAAAGATGAAACCTTCCCTTGTTCTCAGGGTTTAGTTCCTGACTGATGATTCCCAAAAACAGTTCCTAGTATGTGCTTTTCTCTGTGTTCCTATGCTTGCCTGCTTCTGTACACATTTTTCTGAGAAGCAAAGCATTTTCTCCCCCAGCCTCTGTTAGCTGCGAGCTGTAAATCCGGCTGTGTCCTTGTGTGCTGCCTTTGACAGATGTGCAGGAGAGAGGTGCAGCACATGGGGTGAACGCTGCCAGAAAACGTAGGACATGATGTTACACAGGCCAAGCAAAGGAAGAATTATCTATGCATAATGTGAGTTTAGAGTAGGCTTGACGTTCTCACACCCAAACATTTCCATCTGTTCTGAAGCGAAAGGAAACTGAGACAATATTCTCCTATCTTCTGGGCTTAGCTGTACGGGAATAGGAAGTGTTCTTTGATATTTTTTTTCCTTAGGATGTGTTCAGTTTTATTGCATATTCAGAGAAGTCACAGTATAAAGTGGCTTCTTTTAAAGACAATAAATGACGTTAAATTCTTCTTAATTTTTCTGAGAATAGGTACTGAAACTGTAACACTGTGCTGAAACAAGCTGTGGCACTTTCAGGTTACTCCTAAAAAATTAAGCTGTTTTTATGGGTTTTATGCCAACCCTGGTATGAGACCTTTGGCATTCTTACTTTCAAAGCTTTCTGGCAATTATCCTCTGCCTTTACTTTCTCTCTAAGTATTTCTATGTTTTGTCCAAGTATCTACTTTTCCTCATGTGTTTTTCTTCTGCCATGAAAGGCTGCACGCCTGATGTGGTGTTCTGTTCCTTACATACTGTAGTGTGTACCAAGCTTCTAAAACACACGGAAAGGTTCACCTGCTTCCTGTTGGTTATAAGGTCATACATCTGCATGTCTCCCTGTATTCTTTGCAGTGTAACATCCTTGGCATCCTGCGACAGTGCTGAAGAATCTGCCGACCGTTTGACCTACCTTGCTGGCTGCTGGAGATGTAGACATTATTGTTTGTTAGAAGTCATTAGTTATGTTTTCACAGCTGAACTCTCAAAATACAATTCTGAAAATACGTCTGATTTTTAGTGGACGCAAAATAAGAAAGCAGAGAGATCCTTACATGTAATATTAAATTGTACATGCTTCTTAGTACTATGGTAAGAGGTAACCTTACCTTTCACATTCTTGTTCCAGCAAGTTTGTAAACTCATCACTTTTTTCCATGTATTTGCTGTGCTTCCTCTTCTCTTCCTCTAGTTCATACAGTGTCTGTCTGTGTGCTTTTTCTACCATTAGAAGTTGTTCCAGCATTCTTCTGTGAACTTCTTTCTGTTTCTTTACAACTTTATCAAGCTGCAAAAAAAGGGAAAAACTCCTGAAATATTTTGAAACTTTTGCTTTCTTACGCTTTCATTACTAAAAGAATTTCAAGAGCAGCTTAATAATATAATAATGATAATAAGCCTAGTAGTGAGATCATCTAGTTTAATTCTGTCAGTCTAATCCCAACAAATTAGAAAAATAAGGTACTGTTTTTCAGGACCCTCAGTCACCTTCCTTTCCTCTTCCTGCCATGAGTGATCCTCAACTTCTTTTAACTAATTAACAGCTACTGTTCCCAGGGTTGTGCTTTTCTCATTGATCACTGTGGTAGAGAACCAGCTGTCTTGGCAGAAGCAGCATGGTCCAGTGCTTCTCACAGTGGATGACTGACTTTTGGTTGAATAGAAGTAGCCACCTCACTTACAGCTGCCTAGGAAATAAGAGCATTAAATTGGTTTTGTAAGGTAGAGGTAGATCAAAAAGCAGTTTTCTGGTTTCACTGTAAATGCATGGTTTTGCCAACAGTGCAAAACAGTCCTGTCTCTTGTGCTTATTCTGAGCATGGCTCTGAGTTTCTGGAATAAGTAAGTGCTGAATTCTTTTAATAGTTAGAAGTATTCATTTTTAATGGTGACTTTTTAAAATTCGTTCCTATTGCATGTTACTGAGGTCTTTGTCTTTCAGATTACACTTTTAAAGCACATAAAATTCCCCTCCCTTCCTCAAGGATTTCTGCTTAGCACCTGATCAGAGAATCATTAAGGCTGGAAAAGACCTCCAAGGTCAAATTTTTGACTGAACACCATGTTCGGTCATAGCACTCAAGTGCTAAACCATAGAGCTAAGTGCCATGCCCAGTCATTTCTTGAACACTTTCAGGGATGATGACTCCATCACCTCCCTGGGCAGCCCCTTCCAGTGCCTCACCACCATTTCAATGAAAAATTTCCAATTATTTTAAATATTAGTATATAGTGATATTTCAATATAAAGAATCTATTTTAGCTTTTGGCAATCATTTTTAATTTTTCTGAACCAGAGAGGTGTTGGCATAACTGTTCACTAGACCTGTGCTGTTAAAGTAATTCCACAAACTTAGAGAAAACTGTGATTCTGAGGATTCTGTTACAATTTTGAGTTCAGTGTGTGACAGAGTTGTGCAAGTGTGTGTATGAAACCGTGAGTGTTTTCCTCCTTGGGCATTACTGTTCTAGCTGAAGTTTCAGGGAGGATCACTGGAGGCCATCAAAAGATCTGGGAAGAGTCTGTATTTGGGAGCAACTTTGTTCCCTGCTTGTTCCCCTTCAGAGCCCTCCTCCCTCATCAGGTCAGCATAGGAATCCTTGTGTCCTTTTTGGAAAAGAGTAGTTTGGAGCTCACAGCCCAGTGCCGCCTTTTAACCACAGTCTATTCTAGTAGGTCAATCTGATTGTAGTGTTTCACTCTCTTAATAGGAAAGAATTCACAAATGGGCAGTGTGGGAAGCAAAGCTGGTTCTGGTTCTCTGATGTTTCCCCCACAAAGAATTCTATGTGCCACAAGAAACACTGGGGTTTCAGATTCTTAGGGCCACTGCTTGTTTTGGACAATTTAATTCCAGGGAGTTTGATTAATTGTCTTTCCCTCGTGTTTATTCACAGTTTGACCAATAGAAATGATGACAGGGAGAGCTGGAATGCCTAAACATGAGTTTCTTGAATGAGTGAGGATATAATCGATTTCTGTTTAGGTTTCCCCCTGCTTATCTTAGCTTCTTTTAAAGCTATATATATTCTCTTATGTTCCTCCTAAATAATTGTTAACCTTTTGTTGACACTACTGTGAATGAAGAAAAAGGGGCTATTGACCAGGCTTTAAAGATGGTTTGAGTCCAAAATACTCTAACAAAAATGTGAACCAATTTTAAAAGCTTCCTGCACTTTCTACTTGCGGCATTAGAGAGTCTTTTCTGATGTAACATAGCTGAGCTTGTTTCATGCATGATCAAGAAATACAAAGAAACCTGTGATTATTTCTTTGGTGCTGTTTTATGGTGCTCTTACAGCAGATCATTAAGGTTTTCTTATCTTGTTCACTGATAATTTGTATGCTTTACTCTAGCAAGGTGACTGCTCTCTGGAATCGTGATCCTGAAGCAGGACCTCCCCTGGAGAAACATTTCTTACCTAAACTCTTGCATATGCAATCTCTCTTAGTAAGAAGAGTCGCCTTATACAGGAATCTTTTGGCTGTGCTTTCTATATCTTTTAAAACAGTTGAAAACTGGATTGCCTTAAAAGGTCAGGTTGAGGAAAACTGTCCATTTTAATTTCTTCACACCCTCCCTTATTTTACCAGAACTGGAAATTTTAAAAATTGAAATCTTTTGTTTAGCTTCTAACTTACCAGAAAGATGTTTTATCAGCCTTCCCCCCCACCCCATCCCACAGATTTCAGAGGGGTTTTTGGATTACAGATGTATGAAGTGCCATCATCTAAGTTTCTAATCCTTGTCTTTTTAAAGATGATGCTGTCAGGTGAATATATACTGTTGTCAGAAAGCAGTCTGGCTCCTGATTTTTTTGACAAAGTTCTGATGCAGTGCTGCTGGCAGCTATGGCTCTGTTTTGCTTAAATTGATATGAACTGGGCATCAGCTTTGCACGAGTGCCTGCCGGTCTCAGCCCTCAGTGTGAGGTCAGGCAGGCTGCATGGGTGGGGTTAAGAAAATAAAAGCATTTTTATGTGGATTGGACCACCATTTCGAAAGTATGTGCAAAAATCTGAGGGGATATGTAAATTGCTGTTGTAAGAAAGCACTGACATTTCTGGCTACAAGCTGATCATAAATGAGATGATCCTGGTTCTGAACATGTAAATGCTTGATTGAGATGAGGGTTAGTCATCAGCCAAGCTGCAGTAACCAAGCATAACACAGTTCTGCTTCTTGTACTGTTTGGTGTAAAGGATGTAGGACCTGCCAGGAGGGTTTTATATGTTCTGTATATTTTGTTTCCTCTGGAGTACTTGTTGAATGGCTACAAGAGGTTAATTCAAGCAGTAATCTAAGCAGCATGGATGCAAAAATAAAAGTTATTAATGCCAGGGTTTTGTTTTGCAGCTCTCCATACTTTACACTTCTGAGTAGCACATTTGTCATTGTTGAGATTACAGTGACAAATACAGTTTGGATTACAAACTGGTGATTGGGAGGGGTAAGGTTTGTATTCAAGGCAGGGAGTTGGATTTTTTAACAGGGAAGAGAAGAGTAGTGTCTTGGGGAGACCTGCTCACATGAAAGAGAAAGACAAAAGTAAATAAGATGTTGTATTAGAGCAGTTTGCATTTTGCAGTTTCTTTTCGTTGCTGGGACTAGAAGATGTATTTCTGTTTCTTTTAAGCATGCTGTCAAATCATTTCTGCTGTGACGTTTTGGCTCACAAATGTTGTGGCTGGGAACAAAGTGGAGAGTGTGAGCTCGGGAGGGAAGGGGGAAGGAGTGCTGGGACTGTCTCCTGGTACAGGTGGGTCATAAAGGAGAGAATTGGAGACCCAGCAATCCTACATCACAGTTTATGCACGCACTTGAGATCTGCTTGTGAGATACCTAACGGGAATGGCATTTGGCCTTGTGGCACTTGTGTGTCCCTGTGCAGCACACCTTTCCCTTCCTGCACTACCACACAGCTTAGGACTGGGTTGCTGCACTTCTGTGTGGTTTGTTGAGAAAAACATGTGTCCCTCTGCAAGATGCAGGCACCTCCCTGGGGAGCAAATCTGACTCTCGCATTTTCCCTGTGAGATCTTGTGGCTGACTCCCACGTCACCAGCAGAGAAGAGAGGGAAGTTGTGTGAACCCTGCTGGTGTGAGATCCTCACACAGAAGTGTCTCCAACAGCTCCGGGTTCCTCAGATTGCTCCGGCCAAATGCTAGATCTGCCCATGCAGAAATATACATTTATATGCATGCACACAAGTTTACTCAGCCTCCACAGTTCTCAGCTAAAAACCACAGAGGACTAATAAGCAGCAGTATAAATGTCTTCTGTTGAAAATTAAAGTGATAAAATCTTAATTAAGTGATTTGTTGTTTTGTTCTTGCTAACCATATGGGCTTTTTGCTAGAATTAATACTTGAACATGCTGTACAATACAATGGAAAATCAGAGGCATTGCCTTACGTAACTGTGAATAGTTGAGCAAGCTAAAAATTCACACAAATTTAATAGTTTAACTACATTTTGCCACTAACTCTTGACTGAAGTCAAACTAGGATGGTGTATTTCATATCCATGACATCAGAACTGAATTCTTCATCTGTCTCTTTTCCCAATGTTTTGTGTTTGGTGGTGTGCCAGAAAAAAATCCAAGGTAGTTAAATTTTTGTCCTAAGTTCAGTGTAATATTATTCCTGTTAATAATGTCCTCACAGTCATTGTTTATAAATGTATAATTCTGAGTTTAGGATTACCAGAGATTATGGGAGCACTTCTTCCCTTGCCTTTTTCAACCCTAGCTGATCCAAATTTCCATGCAGATATGTTGGTGGTCTTCTCCTGAATGCCATCGTGTCAGTGCTGTTTCAGTCTCTTCCTGTGACTGACTTTTTATTGGTGCCCTATAGCTGTGGTCCTTGGGAAGTTTTGACCAACACTTACCAGATGTTGTGAGGACACAGTCAGATAGACTTTGTTAAAATACTGATGAGGGTGCATCTTTCCCCAAGGTGATTGGCAATGGGATGTCAAAAATTGATAAAATTTTTAATTATCCTTGATGGATGCAAAATACAGGCTTTCCTCTCATTTCACTTCTTTTGTCGTTCTTTTGTCATTCAGTGAGGCACATGATTTCTTTTATCTCTGGCTGTATTATTGGAGAATTAGAAACCAGAATCTGCTTTCTGATACCATGAAGAGAAGATAAAAAGACACCACAAATTCTGCAGTGTCTTCATCTTTATATCTCTTTTCCTACATCAGCATCTGTGATTTTTTTTTATTCCTTTAAAAAAAGATTGTTTATTTTTGAATCAGGAAAAATTATTCTTACATTGTTATCCTGCATTTACTAGAGCGTTGAATACTCTTCACTTTCTATTCAAGTGAAGTGACTACTGATCTGAAGACAGATTTTTTTTTTCACAAAAACTGACTACTGCTTAATTTATGTACCATGGAGAAATAGAAAATCTTTTCAGGCCTTTGAGTCATAAACAAAACCAAAATAAAAATCTAATTTTTATAGCCCTCAAATGTGAGTGCTAACAGTAATGTTATCTGACATGTTTTAGGTTGCAGAAAGAAATAGCTGTGGAGCAAATTTGTTGAGGAAAAAAAAAATCTCCTCATGGCCAAAGAAGAAATGGTTTTGATCTGTCACACTTCTCATAGGTTTTGCAGATGAATATATATTTATACTGCTTTCTAATTTGCTACATTTCTTCACCTATGAATCTTGTTCCCAAGGAGTAAAGTTGTCCAGTCGCCAAATTTTCCCACTACGTTCTTAATCAAATTTGCCAAGAAACCTTATGTTAAGAATAGGTAAGAGAATTATGAGAGAATGGTAAAGGGCTGGAGATCTTAGAGTTGCCTTCTGAAATTAATTGTAATTTCACTTGAGTTTTGGGAAGATTCTCTGTGTTCAGAGCTACCAGACAATACTCTCAAGGATGCGATGCACATGCAGGTACAAAGGTACATTTTCCTAGTAGCAAAGGGGGCAGTTTAAATGGTCTGGTCCTGGACTTTGTGGCTGGTTCCACTCCTCCTTTAATGTCTTAAATGTGTTTTTAAGATACAAAGAAACCCCAAAACAAACAAAAAAAGAAAAACAAAAACCACCAAAAAACCCAACAAAATGAATCTCTGACTTAGTTCAGGGGGATTTTGAAACTAAAATTGTAGAATGCCTGCCTATTACAGCATCCTTTGGTTTACCAAGAGCAAGAAATGGCAGTGGTCCTTCTACCCTTTCAGTTGCTCTCATGATGTTTACCTTTGCCTTTTGAAATTGCCAAATCCAGCAGTGCTAGAAATTATTTCTCTGCCATTAAGTGTAAGAAGGAAAGAGTGTGTATAAACTTAGGTAATGTAGCAGACTGAGCTTATGTTTTCAAACTATTTTGGACTTCTCAAATCATTTCCATTTGTGCTCAAAGTTTCTGTGACATAACACCACAATGTTCTAAAATAAATTAAGCTTCACAGATGAACTTTATCTGTTTCAGTTTATATCCAGAGATTTTAACCTGTGAGCTTCTGAAATGAGAGTTGACCTTTTGCCTCAAATAATTTTGTCTAGAATGATCTCTGTGTCCTTAGGTACATTTCTGTTCAAAACTCTTGGAAAACACTTGATAGGAGAATTTTATTCATAATTTCTGCTTTTATTTTATGATATTTATCTATACTGAGAGTATGTTAAAAATGTTTATCTGAATTGGAGACAACTACCTGGGATAAAAAACAACAATCTGATGTGAAGGTGTTTAAATTTCCAGTGATTTGCATTGCAGGGCAGAAATGAATCAGATAACATCGTTCAGAAAGTATGGCAGCTGCTGCTGCAGTGTAACTAAACTTAAGATTACTTAGGTATAACATGAGAATATTAGATTTCTGCCTGGATGAAGTTTTTAATGCCAGCTCATTATAGTAACTCAGACCAAGCAGGTATCCCCATGACTGCTCCCAAATTAATGAGAGCAGGGATATGCAGAGAGCTGTGTCATTGCTGCTGGATGGGCCCTGCAAACGCTGCTAAGATGGGCCTCCATGAGACAGGTGGGGACTGGCGAGGCTTCTGCTTGTATGGGCTGGGAAAGTGCATAACAGAAAGGGAAGAAGAAAAAGAAGATGGTTTGAATTAGACAAAATCATGTCTGTTGATGTGTACAGCCCCCAGTCTGCAGTATAAGTGGGGATTATTAGATTCAGGTCCCAGCTGGACCCTGGACTTTGTTCTGCTCTCATTTACACTCATGTTCCATTCCAG
Source organism: Bombycilla garrulus (assembly GCA_013400315.1). Lineage (NCBI taxonomy): Eukaryota > Metazoa > Chordata > Aves > Passeriformes > Bombycillidae > Bombycilla > Bombycilla garrulus. Next base: position 158,477 of record VXBU01017828.1, on the reverse strand, counting down.
ATTTAGAGTTCATTTGCCTCCTTCCCCAGCAGTGGGTGAGAGATTTTCTGTTGAATTTGGTGGGAGCCATGGTTAAATATCAATTACTCATTCTTACCTCTCCCATAGGCTTTTCATAGATATCTTCTTGCCATTGCTCAGCCTTTGTTTGAATAGCATCTCGCTGGAGTGCCTCTAACACCTTCTTGGGAGTAACAAAGCCGTATTGTGCTTCAAGCAAAGCTAAGTCAATTTTTTCAGCCTTAAGTACTCCTATAACTTCATCTTGAGCCTGCAGAAACAAAGAGTAAGGCTTTATCTTGTTAAACTGTATATATATATATTTACAGCTTAGCTCTCTGCTTTTGATTTTAAGAAAACTGAAAAACTTCTAAAATAACACTGTGTATGTAAAGTGCTCCAAAACAGTCAGTAATGTGAAGACAGATGAAAAGCATGAGGGAAATATTGTTCTTTACATTTTATTAGTTCAGCATAAACTCCAAGATCTTCAGACCCTTCATCACAGCTTAAGTACTTCTTTAATAATTAGATAATTTTGCTATTTCTGGACCAATGTGTAGCATTCACAAGACAAAGTTTCAGGACAAAGTTTGACTTGTGGTATTAGAAATTGACTTGTTAGTGCAGGATGGTGGGATGTTTCTTGAAGCCTGAAAATGTTGTACATTCTGTATATTTTGGGTGTAGATGGCTTCTGCAGTTTAAAGCCGCTACAGATGCGTCCCTCTTGGCTTTTTTTTCCCCCACTCCGCATCCTCTGGTGGTGAAGGTTGCCCTCTGCTTCCATTGCAGTGGTACAAACTATGTGAACTGGCTCAAACATCCATTCTCTGCAATTATCTCAGTTAAAAACAAGTATGTGCTAATCCTAGAAGGATAGAATAAGGAAGGAAGGAAATCAGAGAGAAGGATATACCAGGGGAGGATAACGCTTTTAGTCTGACTCCTTTTGGCTGAAGACTTCTGTATCCCCAAACAAATGTTCAAACAAATGTTAAAATATGAAATAGTCTGTTTCTAATTCTTAGCATTGCAGAAAAAAAAAATTGAAGAGTGATCTTTGTACACCTTGAATGTTCTGGAATTTGGAAAGGAATGACATCTAAATTAGAAACTTAGTTATGGTTGGATTGACAGCTGATCTTTAGCGATTTGACTTGGCATTACAGGAGCTAGAAAATAAGGGATAAAAGATGACTTCTTATCTTTTTGATTCATAGTGCTGTCCTTTTAAATTTCAGATGAGATTTAAAATGTTCATGTCAGGCTCATGGTTTTCCACTTTCTTATTTCCCTATTCCAGCTTTAAACCTTAATAATTGAAGTGTGTGTGTACATATATGTGTATATATATGTGTGTGTGTGTGTATTTGTATTTTATATTTATATGATACATGTGTAATGAAGAGTGTGTGTATAATATAAATAAATATATAAAAATGTGTGACATCTGAATTTTGACCTAAATTAAGGAAGGCCAAGTGGGCAGGAGAGAAATGTTTTGCAAAGGTGGTAAATTGCTGTGCTTGCATAATGAAACAATCTGTAGAACTTTGCCTTGGATCTACCCTCAAAGATTGGTGCATTCTTTATTATTATATAAACATGCACAGATATGTTAAGAATAGAACTACCCAGGTACTGTCTAGGTAATAAACTCTGACACCATGTGCTCACCCATTTAGGCCACTTTGGCCAGTTTGCTTTTTTCTCTGTCTGTGAGTAGTTTTAAAGTCACTGCTTCTGTGCAATAAGCCTGCCACAGAAATATTTTCCCTGCTCACTGGAAATCTGGTTCCCACTTCCTGAAATTATATTTGGTCAGGTTAGGCATCATTTACCACTTGACAGATGGTTCCTTTTCTGGGTAGAGAAATGCTCATTCTTAAAATCCAGTAACTTGGGGGCTAAGTGGCATGTAACACTTTTGCTTTGTATTGTGGGAATTAAAATGGCTATCTTGACTTTTCTAGCATAAAGTATTAGAATACTGTTAAATGAGTTACTTCTTGTGAAGTGCCACATACTGTTTCATAGGGAGTAAAGCTTGTGAGTTCATAGGAGTGGGAGGATAAGACCTAATTAGGTAAAATATCTTAAAGGTCTGTAACATGTTCTCCATACCAGCCATACAATGACAAATGCTTTGTATTCAAGATACTTAGAATAGGGCAGCACAACTACAAACTTTTATGAGTTGTCTGTTTTGAGAGTTACTTGTGGTATAAAGGTCAGATTTCCTGTCTGATAGCTATAATAGCTATAATTTTGGGGTGTTTTTGTATGCCGCAGTTCATATTTGTCCTATATCAGACTGTGCAAGGTGTTTCCTTAACATAAAGGTGGGTGGGGGAATGGGGGTGGAGGGTGGAGTGTCTTTTAATTTGGAATATAAAGTAAGACAATGTATTACCTGTAATTCACCCTCGAGGACACTGAGAAGAAATAGCAAGTCATCACGAGAGAGATCCTCCCTTTTCTTGACAGAACTTTTATGTTTTTTCTCTGCCTTTGGACTTCTCAGGGTAGTACTGGCTTGGGCTGCATCATCCTTCTCTTTCTGCCTTGTTTGTGCATTTCCTTTCCCACTGTAACCAACCTCTTCTTTGGGATGGTCTTTTGCCCTTGGCTGGCTCAGCTTTGGTCTGGTTGGGCTTTCGGTGCTGTTACTTCTGGAATGCATGGTTTATATCTCTGAACCTGAAGGAAACTGGAGAGAAAAGTAATTGTTTTAGCTGAGACAGACTATAAAACTATTACTATAATTGATGGTGGGTGTTATTCCCTCCAGAATGGTAATTCCCGTGTTTGCACAAGGCTGTTTGTCATTTGACAAAAGCTGACAACCTTGTGCAAACCAACAGGACCGGGCTGTGATCCTTACTTGGATGTCTGTAGTGAAGTGAGTCTTCACTAGTCTTATGCCACTGTAACAATTCCCTCCTTGATACTTCAAAAGCATCATCTTTAACAGCAGCACGAGGTGCATCGCTGCAAACCACGTTTCCTGTTTTGTGACAAGGCCTACCTCACGTTTCAGGTAGATACCTATTGTGATGAGGCAGATTTAGGTTAGGAAGCTTTTCACTAGGAAGATCTTGTGTTCCACTTGAATAGTGTCCCAGCCTGTACTGTGTTCTGTTTTCCTTTGTCTTTCAAAGGGAGAGCACAAAAGCAATCCTCCACTACTACGAAGCTACGCAGGCTGCATTATCCACGCAGGAAAAATGCAGGGACTAACAATCCAGTCTGCAATAAGTGAGCAGCACTGTAAATGCTCCCTCCCCAACCACCACCACCAAAACCAAACTACCTTGCAGATCATGACTTGTCCACTTCTAAAACCATGCCGTATAAAACCTTGCTACTTCTTTAGTGCTTGAGTCCAGCACTCTAGAGGTGTTAGTACCTGGTGAAAGGGAGACTTATCCTAACTAGGCCCCTTTGAAGTGCCGCTGTTAAGGAAACATATCTAATGCCTCTGCAGATAAATGACTAACGCTGTGTAAATATTGATTAACCTCAGGAACTCGTGTTTTGGTTATCGCCACTCAGATTAAGGAATGAATAGATTATAGTCCACCTCTGCTGGAAAATTGTGCTCATGGATACCACCTAGCAAACAGTAGTCTGATCATGTGATTCAAAGGTGAAATTCAACATGTTCCAAATACAAATAAGGTATAATTTTTCTTATTAAACTGCCAAGCTAATTGCTGAAAAGTCCAGAAAATAATTTTGGTCTATGATAGGCCCTTGATGATTTCTTGGTTGCTTTTTTGCCTCAATTCTGTGGCTGACAAAATTCTTTGAGAGCCTCCTCCCCTCCTTCTTTCCACCAGATTCTGACTCTAAGTCTTAAACTCTGTGACTGCACTCCTTAACTGTGATAATTTTGCACTGGATGCTAAGAACGTTTCCTTTGGTTTTTTCTGCAAGAACAGAGGAGGTGGAAGTAGCTTTTGGTTTGTAATGGATGGTGACTGAGAGTGGGGTGAATTGATTGAAAACAAGGAAAGAAAGTGACGTTTTCTATAATGTTGAAGTCTCTTCTAGTCTGATTTGAAGCACTCAATAATAAGAAAAACTTGTTTCTCCAGGTCTTAGAAAACTAAGGCATGTCAGATTTGCATGGCAGTGTGCACTGGAAACTTTTTGTGGAGCATCAGCAATGTCAGGTTAGGATGGGAGCTTATTATAGTGCATAATAAGCATAAAACAAGAGTTGTTCGTGGCAGGCTGGCAGTGATGTGGAGCTGGTGATGATTAGTTTTAGTTGGTGTTCATCCTGGTCTTTCAGTCAAATGTAGATTCTCTTTATTCACTGTGGTGTGTTTATTAGGGTACTCACCTTTTGCCCCTCGCTTACAGATTATTATTGCTTGGGAAGAGGGCTGTTGGTTTCCTTTGAGTGTAAGATGCTGGATGCTTTGTGTGCAGTTAAAGGCTCATGCTTTTAAGTTTAAATGCAGGAGTTGTGAGCTAAATCAGGTAACCTGAATGTATTCTGAGCTTGTCTGTGGGCTTTGACACCATGAGCACAGGACACTATGAAATGCATAAATAGTCCAATAAATCCCCCTCATGCATGCAAGTTGCAGCAGTGGTATAAACTGGACATCAAGCTACTCTCTAACTGGTTGACAACAAATGTTAATATGACATTTCTTGTGGAAGGAAAGGGGAAACAGCATATGAGGAAGAGCTTCATAAGTTTTCAAGCTTTTGGAACTGGGTGCACCTGGAAATCCTGAACTTGGAAAAACAGTCCAAGAAGGACACCCTCCCCTGCATTTAGTCTTGCACTGTATGTATGCTATTGGCTTCAAGGCCACATGCCACCCAGTTTTCACAGCTGCAGAGAGATAACTGTGACTCCCTTTTAGGTTTGTCATGCCTACTTCCCAATCAGGTAGATCAATCGTTGTTGCACTGGCAGAAGGCTCTTGGTCCTTGGGAAGGCCAGGTGACTTGCCAGACAGGCTGTGCTCCTATGGAGAATGGCACCTTTTCAGTCTCCCAGGATGGCTTTTTTCCTTTTCTTGCTGGGAGTTCTTATGCACACTTGGCTGTATTCTGTTCTGACATTCCTGAATGCCAGTGCCTACTATCCAATCTGCTAATGCAAGTATTTATCAAATTAAGCAATTAATGGGAATTATTAGAGGGTGAAGTGAAATATTAAAGGTATACTTCAAGCATTTTTTAATGGTACTTGAAGGTAGCTGATGAGAGGCACAAGCACCCTGGTATTAGTAGCCTGCTTTATTAACACAGCTGATTTATTTAAACTTTCTTACTACCTGTACACTGACAGGCATTATTATTTATAGTGCTGTCTGTCTACAGAAGGCTGGTAGAGCTAATGTGGCTGGCAGAGGAGGTGGGTATGAGGAACAGAAGGGCAATTTAAAACTCTGTGTAACTGCTGGTGTAGCAAGCGAAGTGAGACCTCAGAAATGGACAAAACCAATCATCCCATCCACCTACCCTGCAACTCCTCACCACCTTCAAATTCTCAGACTCCCTAGATGTGCCACCACCTAAGGGACTCACTTTAAAAACACACCTGACATCTTGGACAGAACATCAGCTACACATGCCCTTGCACCATGGCACAAAACAGAAAAATCATCCATTCTGTTCCAGAGGGGGCTGGTTTTCTGCAATGTTATTAGACCCTGGAATAACCATAATGAAACATTTAAGACGGAGTTAGCATCATTCAGAATTTTTCACCAGCATGCTTTGGTACACTGAGTTATTTTCTGGTTTGAGCAACTCTTTCCATGTTCGTGAAGGCTTAGTGAAGAGCGATGTTTTATTTTATTGGCTTTTTTTCCACAAGGTAAAAATGTTAGTATACCTGTAAAATTTATGAGTATCATAAATGTTGTTCGTGGCACCCCAAACAGTGAGCCCACGTTCTCAAGATTAGACTAATGAGTGTAAAATTTGCCTTTTGATATCTGTTTCAACAGACACTTACATTCTATAGTGATGACGTCTATATACAGGAAAACTGTCTTGCAAAAAAGAGGTAAGAAAAAAGTGTTTCTTCTTGTAACAGAGTTTGTAATTCACAGAGGTTCTGTGATTTCTCTTGGAGAGCTGACTCTTGTGTCCTGTGGCAATCTTTTGTGTAGAAGTTAATTTAAGCCCTTTTTCTCTGTACCACCAGGAAGAATGACAATATAAGATGCCTTAGAAACCAGTAAACAACAATTGCTAAAAATGAATTGATTGTGTCTGTGCCTTGCACTTGTGATTTTTCATCTATTTTGGATCAATTACTAAAGAGCAGGGATTGTAGCTATGTAAACAGAGGAAGCAAGGATACTTGCCAGCATTATCATATGATGCGTTATGTACCATTGCTTGCATCAAAATGAGAAGAAGATTGGAAGGGAGCATCCAGATCATGAAGTCACATCACTTGAAATCACAGACCACTCTACTGTAGGTACTTAGTTTTCCATAGATGTTCTAATGGAATAGCACAAGACCTGTATTCTGCACTATTGGGCTTTCCTCTGCATTATGAGGTGCCTGTTTTACAGAAGATTTTGCACTGGTATCTTGCTTGAAGTGACAATGTGGTGGTTCCCAAGCTCATCAGATTTGTGCAGCTTGGTAGGCTCGGTCCAGATTCTAAGAGCGATGAGATTGGGTTACACTGAAACATTCTGGTAAATCATATAATTGCAATTAGAGACTCGGCAAAGTTTGCATCTGTTCTTAGTGCTCATGTTCTTATTCTTTTTACAGTTTATTTTCTGTTCTGTTTTTTAAAGATCTTGCTCATATCTGAATTGAATGCTGTCCTTCTGCATACAAAGGAGGTATTTTTTTTCTTGGTGATGAACAAGGAATCTGAACTGTCAAAATATACTTTCCTTAAGAGCCAGGTGAATAAAGGACCAAATGTTTCCATGATGTTAACTTGGTCTCCACCCTCTCAATCATATTCTGAAGGAGATTAAACTGCATTTGTCTCTTTGGTGGCAGCGAATTACCAGGTGGTTCCAAAATCCCTGCGCTTTTGTGGGAAAGACTGAAATATCCTTCAGAGATGGCTTCATCTTAGAGTTTTAAGAGATATTTCGGCATTTATTTTCACCTTTGGTGTTTTCCTTTTTAGTCAGTGATTGATTTATGAACTAACAAAATCCCTCACAGGACTACATATTCCATTAATCCCAGGGTAAGGACCTTGAATTATTAGGAACTTGCTGCTTCTTCCAAAAATCCCTGACTAAGCAAGGAATTATGTCACTCTGTTTTTTAGCATCCCTTGAAGGGCAGTGCTTTTGATTTGCTGAAATGGATAGGACTCCTACAAACAGACTGACTTCTTTTAAAAGGAGCTTGGCATACCAATGTAATGGGAGGGTGCAAATGGCATCTTTTGGAAAGAAGTCTGCAATCCTCTGCCCGTCACTGGAAGTGTGGATTGGGGCAAGAAGAAAAGGGGTCCCACGAAGGTTTGTCTTCTTCCTCTTTTGCAGTCCTGGTGTGGCCTTTAGGCCAGCAAATGCACCTACTGAACTGGGGTACAACATGAAAAAGTCTTTTTAATCATTAGAATCCCAGGATATGGCCATTTCACAGCATCACTGAGCCTTTCCTGGAACTGGTGGCTTCTGACAGAATGTGCTTAGGACTTTTATTTTCCCCCAAGTGGAAATATGTTGCTTTGTAGTAGATTTGCCCCACTGCCAAAGAAAACAGCCCTTCCTTTTGGGTAGACTGTATTAGTGTTTTCCTGAAAACCATTTGAAGAGGCTTCTATCTGAGAAATGTTCTGTTCAGAGGGATGGTCTGTGCCATGACCAGCTATCTCATTTGGGCTGTGCTCTCATCCTCAATAGCCTTTGTGCTGGTTTGGTGCATAGGATGGTCATTTAGTGAAAAGGAACTCCTTTAACAGGTTCTTCACTCCAGGAATCTGGGATAAGTAAGTTTTTCCATCCTGGTGGGGAAATGGCAAGATTAAGCCATTTTTCTGGGACGACTGATGCAAGAGTACTTACCTGTGTATCCTGGTGTATCTGTTGGCATGCAGAGTTGCAGGAAGTCAAGCAGCAGAAAGAAAATAAATTAGCAGCCTGTTTCCCCACTCACAGGATCTTGTCAAATTTTGGTCTTTGAAGCCCTTGGGGATTCTGCAAGAACAGCAGTTACTCTAATGGGAAGAAGGTCTGGATTCAGCCAAGGATGTGAACACTCCTAGACAGGAAAAGTGCATGGTTAAGAACTGGACGTCATTTTTGTGCTGGTTGTGGTTTATGTTTATCTGACCACAAGCCAGATTCCTCATCCCTTGGCTACAGGGAGCCTCTTCTGGGACAGTAAGATGCCTTTGAATTGTGTTAGAGTTGTCATGGTACTCTGCTCGCAGTAAAAGTACTGTGAAATTTCCACCATCTGTTGCCTCCTCCTCCTCCCCCTTCCAATCCCATAGTGTTTTGCTGGGTATGTGGTAGCTAAGATCTTCCCAGGTCCGTTTTGCATGTGTGCAGGCTTACAGTCATCTTTAGAAGGCTGAGTCTGTGTGGGAGGTTTTGACCAGGTTCTTTTGAAGGATGTGTCTGTATCACTTGTCTGTCATTTCACTATTGGTGTGTGGCTTTGTGATCCGGTCTTCATTCTTGTGGTGTCTCAAACTACAGGTATAGCGATGTATATAAACGTACACACATCCCCTTCTGTTGGATTTTTGCCAGGAGAAAAGTATGAAAACCACCTGTGCCATGTGACTAGTTCTTGGTTTTGTGGCCTTGAGCTCAAGTTAAGCCCATGCTGTAGATTAACTAATCTCAGCCCCTGTCCTCCTAAGTCTTAGGTGGTGTTCACCCACATATTTGGCAGTTTAAAGCCCACACATTCACAGTGCACAGCACGAAAGCATAAGATGCTCACCTTGAACAAATCTGACATTTTCACATTAGGAATAAATGGTTAGAAATGTATAGTCCTGTTTAGAGATGTCAAATTTTGTTTTAAATAGGATTCTTCAGATGGTTGGGTAATAGGCCTCTTTGTGATGATCCATGAGAAAATCAAGAGTTTGGGCTCCTCGATGCATCATTTCTGTGGCAAAACTGGGTATCTCTCTTGAAATGAAGGCCTGGATTCCACAAAGCTTCCAGCTCAGAAATCAGTACTTTGAGACACGGACTGATTATTTTATTTTTTTTTCCTTCTCTCTGATAATAATTTTAAGCAACTTCTGCTAAACCCTTCTTTTCTCTCCTCCACAGGAATTTAGTTCTCCTAGTTTGTGGTCCAGCATTTTGCCAAGTTGATGGTAGTCTTGGAAGATGACTGCATATTTATCACATAACAGGTGCACAGCTCCTGTAGCAAGGAGGGGAGACACACTGGACGTGCTTGAGATGATTTGTCTTTTTGTCCCCTGCCATGAGGCCACAGTGTGGAGCCAGGGGTTCCATTGCAGCGGGAGAAGGGCTCTGAAGCTGCAGGTGCACTGTAGCTTCAATGTGCTGCTGCTGGGTGACAGCACTGGTGTAATCTACAGAGGAATCAAATATATTTGAGTCCTCCTCAACCTTCTGAACCCTCATTTTCATGGGTTCAGGAGGTTGAGGAGGACTCAAAAGTAAAATACCTGGAATGTCTTTAGCTTTCTACTGCTGGGAATAGAGGCTTGAGGGGAATATTATGCAATTAGCTGAATTGCCTCTGAGATTAATAGGGTTTGGGGTTTTTTCTGTATGTTCCCTTGGGTTTAGGTTTGTTTTATCTTTCTTTTTAAAGTGAAATGTTTCATACTGCTTCTGTAATTAGACACTAATAGTGGAATATTTATAAGGATTAGTGCAAGAGAGATTTTTGGTGAAAAAATGTGAAGAAATGTCGCTGTAACATCAGGTAGATCTAAGTATTAGAAAAGGTAAACTCTGCAATGGCATTCAATCTGCTGCTCTTGCTAAACAAAAAAATGTGAATCTTGTGCTATCTGTATATCAGATTTTTATATTTATTAGTAAACAGAAATAAGACTCAGCTGCTCCAGTTTCAATTATATAAATTTACTTTCCAAGTATAGAATTTTCTCTTTTTATGAGCATAAGAAATAGTTAAGATTATTTGATACAGTGTTGGTAGTTTAATATTTATTAATATTTAATTTACTATTGTATAGAATTTTCATTGCTGTTATGAACATGGTTTAATATTTATTGTTCAGCTGCAGTAGTTTTGGCTCCAGTGTATAATTACTCTGTAATTACAGCATTATCTGAAGCAAAACCATTGAATAGTGCTACATGAAACAAAAATGTTCCTATCCTAGAAACTGTGTGTCTAAAGTCGTCCTTTTTACTGAATACCTTGAAACTACCTGTACTGTAGACATTTATGTAGCTGGATAATTCAGTGTTTCAGCTGATAATTTCAGTTTTTCCTCACTGTGGCTATCTCTGAACTCTCTATAGGCATCACTTCCCCTGAAATTTGTGGAGATGTCAGTACCTTCTCCCGTCTCTCTGCCCTGTTTGGAACTGGGACTCCTGGTCAGACACTGGACAAAATGTGCAGCCTCCTTGCTGCAGAGAAACAAACTCAGGCTATCCTTAGGAAGAGCAAACTGAGAACTTTGCTTGGCCCTTCCCAGATTGATCTGTCATGAAGATAATAATGGAATTGAAGGGTAGGATATTCAGACTTGTGAAACAAATAGATTATTGCATGCATGACATGTTACTGTAAATCCCACAGGCAATAGGTCAAGTGAGGTTTTTTAGGACATGAGAAGGGTCTCCATCTGTTTGGTTTCAGTCTTGCATATTGTTATTTTACAGAAGGAAAAAACCCAGACCAAAATTTTCTACGTTTTGAGTTTCAGGATAGGCCAGAATTTTCTGTATGGAATGTCACACACCTTCTGTCTACTGAATGCTGAAGGGTTTTTTTTTTTTTTTTTTGTTTTGAGGTGGTTTGTTTGAAGGTGGTTTTTTTTGCAAAATTATTGAGGATTTTCCCTGGCTTTTATGTTTTACAGGTTATCAATCTGATCTAGTTCAAACATTCATATCTAATTTCTCACTCTTTCACACGAGATCCATGTGCCTCCAGGTCAATAACTATGTTTCTGATTTTTGCTTTCCCTCTCTCTACTGAAACTTAGTAAATGAATTTGTAGGTTCATGGTGTGAACCTGTGTGAAGGTATTGTCTCAGCAATGACATTAGTTTTGTGTAGGTACATGTTTTGGCAGAATTTAAAAACCAGGGAAAGTTTTTACTGCACAAGTCTCTCCTAAATGTTCTATGTGTTTGCTTAGGTGCAGATTCTTCCCTGGGTTCAACATGATTTTGGTAAATGGGAACCTACAAAAGGAACTATTCTTGTCTTCCTGACAATATATGTTAGGTAGTTGCCCATACTTCTTTTGCTGCCCTCAGCAGACTTGATGCAGCCAAAATAACTCTATAAATATTTCAAGGTGAATTTTGTGATAGCAAAAAAAAAATTAAAAATTTAAAATCCCATTTTTATAGTATTTTCTCTTGCTTCCTAAAACATCCTATCACTGACAAAATGGGAATATTTAATGTTCTAGTTTAATCATCTAAGCAGGATTTAACCACTATAAATTGAATGTTTTTCTTCCCATGTTTTTAGCAGCATGACAGATCTCCTCATTTTAGAAATAGTTCTCAAAATAATTAAGATGCAAAACCTGAGTATAACTAAGAAAAAGCTTGTAAGAATAAAAGGGGAAGGAAGTTTCCTCAGCCCAGTGCCAATTTTACACCTCTGACTTCAGTGGTTAACTTTCCCTACACATACACACTTGCACACGACAGCACCATTTCAGTGGTGTTTACTGTCATTAACACCTTTCTGACAGAAGGTGAATTTTCTTTGTCAAAGTGCTTGTGATAGTCATTTTCCGTGCCCTTCAACACGTTGGTAATGTGGTGCAAGGTCGCTTTGAAAAGCAGCCTAGAATCACAATTCTTGAAAAAGAATCTAACTGAAGAATAGGACATTACGATTTTTTAGCTATAACAGCTGTGGGCAAAAGAAAAGCAAGAAACCAGTGGTAATTCTTGTATTTCAGTGTGCATGTGTGTGTTCTCATACACATACATTTGAAATAATGTATTTGTGTACCAAGTGTGTATCTGTGTAATGCTCTTGTGCTTGGTGCTCATGGCAAATACAAAATAAGTAGCCTTTAAAAGATACTTTAGTCAGAAGCACAATAGAAGTCGACAAAGTTTTGAAGTAACTTGCTTGTGTTTTCAATGAAGATGTATTGTTAGTAAGCAAAGATTATCTAGGATATGTTATCTAATGTAAGTTAATTTGTTACCCCGCACTAATTGGTCTGGCTATCTGAGACTGAAACTTCTTAACCCTTGCAGCCATCTCCACCTCCAGTTTACTCATGGGTTTTTTGGTCTGCTTGGTGTTTGTATGGAGTGCCCTACATCCATGAGCCATGAAATATGCAGCACAGGCTGCAGTGAGAACTACAGAATAAAAATGTACACCTTCAAAGTGCATATATGTTAATTTTCTTCAAGGGTATTTTTGACAAGCATAGATTTGTTGAGACATTTGTGTGGGAGTGTTCACCTCATGGTTGCTGTTCTCCACACATGAAAATAAACCACAAACTTTTAAATATCCTGAGAAAAATTTCTTCAAAGACAGATCAAAGGTCTTTACTAATGTCTGAGGAAGCTGCCTCTCTTGTGAACTCACGTCTATGGAGAGCTGGTTAAGACAATCAAGATCATTATTCCATTGATTTGATCAATTGCAGCCTGCTCTGAGAGAAGATGCCTTGTTTGGAGAAGGAGGAGGTGGGGGAATCCACAGATGCTCCTAATTTTACCAAGAAAGTCATGAATAAAATAACTTTTTAAAACCAACTCTGGTCTTTCTCCCACTATGCTCTGTGGGTTGCTCTGCTTCAAACAATTGTCTTAAACAGTGCATGTACAAGAGTTAGTGTAAGAATGAGTCAGTTGACTTTTTTTTTTATTTTAGCAATTTTATCTGCTTTTGTGGCTATTGCATTCAGTGAAATGTCCAAGTAGGACTTTCACATCACAGAAATTTTACATATTTGTTTGCTTTGGTTTTCTTTCATTTTTGTTTGTTTGTTTTGGGGTTTGGTTTTTTGCTTCTTGGTTTTGGTTTGATTTGTCCAAAAATCTCTTTCTATCTTCTTTTACATCAAAACAACACAGAACACATATGAGCTACGCTTTGAAAGTCTATGGACTTCTCCCTAAGATGGAATTCCCCACTTTTAGACAGCATTCAGGAAAATAAATTGATTTTTATTCTTTAAGGCCTGAGTTTTCTTCCTTATCTATTTCTTATGTCTTTTTGCTTTGTGAGCTGCATCTTTTATCATTTGGACCATTTTTTTACAGGCTCTCTGGTAGCAGAGAGCTCTCACCTCTTAGAGGCTGTTGAAAATACTGTTTCTCTTTTGGAGCATTTTACTGGTTTTGTCATGCTGCCACAATGCATCTGTGGGTACTAGGTAGGACTTCACTCTTATATCTAGACCTGGGGTTTCCAAGTTAATGGGTTAGGGTTTTTTTGTTAGTTGTTTGTTTAAGACAAACATTTTTAATACCATCTTCATCAATGACTGTGTTCTACTGCTACCTAGAAATTGGAAAATAATATTTTGTTGGTTTATCTGATTATAAATGAAATAATTTAATTATCTTTTTTTTTTGTAGATGTTAGCATTTTCTTTTAGCTGTGGACTGGATTTTTCTTGTATATCCTAAAGCTTTGATCTTCATTACATTCTGTGATTTGGTACTTTGGAGCAATACCAAGTTTCTCCTTGTAGTCTGTAATACAAAAGCAGTGTGACATTGTTTTGTTTTCTCCTCGCTTGCTTTTCTCATTCATGACAATACCTCAGTATGTAACAGCAGGCTAACATCTTTTTGTCTGACTGGGTTAATACTTAGCTGTGCAAAAAATTGGCTCTGGCGTTTTCCTCTTCCAGCTGCAGCTACAGAATAGCAACACATGCATGGCCGTGGAAAATTCCTCAACATGTTCCCCATGCTCACATCCTCCATGTTTAATATTCAAGAAGAAAATTTGGATAAATATCCAAAATATTTTTCCCAGGAGATTAATGAAAGTATATCTCTCTCAGATCTCCAGTTCTCTCACTTTTCTATGCAGATTCTACCTTATTGTCTATGGAACAGAGAGGGTTTAGGTTTGGGGGTTGGTGAGGGGAAGGGATGAAAGGCAGGAGTTCCCTTCTCACCTCTCAGCCAGGAGTGCTGACTGGCACTGCCCTGTATCCTGCTTACCCAGCTCCACATGTGCTGCCATAGGGCTCTTGTGATGCCTGTGGACAAATAGCAGGGTGTTGGTAAGAGTGCCCTGGGTCACAAGGTGCTCCTAAGGAATTCCAAAAACATTAATTTATACGCTTTCGTGGAAGTGGAAGTAAGTTTTGTGCTGGTCTTTCGAATCAAAATGCCTTTTTGTGACAGGAATGTGTATTTCTGCCTTTTGTTATTTTGGAGTATTTTTCTTTTGTTTTCTCTGTCTCTTTTTATTCTTTCTTTTTGTTCTTATTAACCTGTACTTCCACTTGTTGATCTTATGGCTGCAGGATATTTTAAATTATCTACTGCATGTTCACCTCCACACAAATGAACACACAGGAAATGTGAACTTCCTCATAGATTCTCAAGTCAGCTTTGTAGTTAGTTTCTAGTTATTAAAGATTTTTTTTTTTTTATTAAAATTGATTATTGCCTTGAAAGTAAAATTAGTGGTGGCTTATATTTTTTATATTGTTCATATTAATTAGTGACTAAGCCTATATGTGTCTGTCAGGAAAATGTGAAAAACACAGAATTTGAAAAGGAACTATATACAGTGAAATTAATTTTTGTATGTTTTCACATTACATGTTTTACTAGCCATGACACTCATTATTATTGATTATAATGCTTTACAGTATTCCCATAGGAATATGCCCTGCTCTGATGACACAACTTTGGAAAATGCAATAAAAACACACTGGAAACCTCAGCTTTCTAATAGGAAGTTTCTTGTAAGCAGCGAAGTTAAAAATGCCTCCTCGCAGTAAAATGGAGGTCAGTGAGCCAGGTAAATGTCCCTCCTCTCTGTCACTAGCTGTCACTTTTTTCTTCTTTTTCCCCCTTGTTGGAAGTTTGGTATTGACGCCATCACCTGTGTTTTGGCGTAGGGCAGGTAGAGAAAACCCGTATCTTCCTTTCATTGCTGCATAAGGACCCCACAGTTTTGCCACATGAGGTTCACAGGTAAAGGCAAAAGTTGTTGATTTGTGGCTGCAGCTGTGACTTCATCCTGGTTTTGATGATACTGTAGCCGGGTCCCTGGGGAAGGGCAGTGCATGTGGCGTAGAGCACATACTGTTGTTTGCTCCTCTCTTTGTTTTTCCACTTGCTCAAATCGAATATGTCTCTGGCCAGCTGCTAGCCCAGAGAGTGAGAGGGGAGGAAGCAGTTCTTGCAGATCTAAATGAGAGCATCTATGACTATTTTCCAAGAGTCTGATGTTCAGAGAGGACCAAAGGGACCACGAAGGTCTGGATGCCTTCTTCCTCATCCCCACGCCTCTAAAGGCCTCTCTGAAAAGCGCACTTGAAGCACTTGTTTATCCTTTTGGAAGAATGGTACTTAAAAGCAGAATCTTTGTATTGCCCAGCTTAACTGCTTGGCATCAGTTGTCCTACAGTTTGGTGTGGCTGTTTCATATCTGTTGGTGCTGGAGATATGCAGAAAGCTTGTCCATCTGCCCCTGATGGCCAGTGACAAACAGAGTGGAACTAGGCAGAAGCAAGGTAGAACCTGGGGGACACAGCAGGGACCCTTCTGCTGCCTGTGTTCAGCCCTGCAGTTATAATGAAAGCACTGGGGAAGGAACTGCTCCCTGAGCAGCAGTTATGCTAACTGGGGTGATCTGCCAGGAGAGCCATGTTGAAATTGCTTTTTTGGCCTTGGTGGCAATTATATTACATTTCTCCTGGTGTTCTTCTGGCAGCTGAGGACAAGTCTACAGTTTTTTAGGTGTGTTGAGGAGGGCATGAACAGGTCACTCCAAATGTTAGCATTTAACATGCAAGTCCTTCCTAATGAAGCAATGAGTCATATCCTGCAGACCCAGATCCTTAGCTTGCTGCTTGGCAAGACTTCACCAAAATTTTATCAGAAGCTAATATTTGTCTCCTGAGAGCACCATGCCTCTGCTGCACATAAATAATGCTAATTTTTTATTCATTAAACCAGAGGGTTAATCCCACTTCGGGCAGTGCCTGTGCACCTCATCATCTGAACATACAGACATCGCTTCTGTAGATATAGTACACACACATATATGGAAAAGATACTGCCTGGTCAAACTTCTGACTTGCAAGTTTGTAACATTTGTTTAGCGTGAAAAAAAAGATAGATTCTGAAGTGGACACCCATTCCCCCACTTGATTACTGGGTGGTTGTAAAGGCATCGTTCTAATGCACAGCAGGCGTGTGTATGTTGTGATCATACGTTCCCATGCATTAACAGTATATATGTTTTTTCTCTAAGGGGATCATTTTCTTAGTGCTCTGTTCAAGTCAGTTCTGAGTGAATAAGTGTTTAAAAAATGTTAACAGTAGAGTGGGTTTACCTTAGTTAAGATGATACACAGCCTTGAATAGCTAGATGTTCTTGTATGTGCAAGCAGTTCTATTTAAGGAACAATCACAGATCCCAGTACTTCTCTGATACCAAAACTTAAGCTAAATTTCCAGGGGTACAATAAAGGTAAGGCTTTTAAATGAAAGGCCAGAGAATCTGTCCTGTATCATTTAATACCAAATATCCAGTAAACATCAGAGTGCACATGGTGTGATTCTGCAAGCTTTCTTTGTGCTGATGGGCCCAAAAACATCTGTGGGGCTGCATGTGCAAGGTTGGATTACAGGGTTAGGGACTGTATTTTGTGACTCTTGCTGCTCGTATAACTCTGAGTACATGTATTTTCCTTTAACTATAGTCTGGACAGCCTCAAAATGTAGCATTTTAAAGGTCTCTTGTTAACACAAGCATATTAATTAATTAAATAAACAAATGTAGAAACAGTAAGATGCTTAATTTAAGGATTGTTAATTTTTTTGTCATAGAACCTTAAAAAAGAAGAAAATGAGGAAAAAAAACCCCAAAACATGCCCATCCCCCCACCATGAACCAAAACAAAACAAAAAAACCAAAAAAAAAAGAAAACCAAACAAAAAAAACCCCACCAAGGAATCACCACCACCACAGAAAAGAAAAAAAAAAAAGAACCAAACAAAACAAACCCCCTCCACCAAAAAAAAAACCAAACAAACAAAAAAATAAAAATAGGCCAAAAAACCCTTAACAACCACCATATAATTTACTGGGGTAAGAGAGGAGAAGATATATTAATAACTGAGAAGTAAAACTGACTGTATGGTTTGGTTATTACGGTTAGAATTGAAGAAAAAAATATGGAAGAAATGCATATGCATAATAAATATGGCTTAGATTGTGGCTTTTAACACCAGTTTTAATAATATCAGGAATACTGTTCATCATCATTTTCTGGTTTTGCATGAGCTTAAGACAAATGATGTAGGTTTATCCTCAGAGCATCTACATAGTGAGATTGTTTAGGTCATAGTTTCAGCTTAGAGCAAATTAGAGCACCTGAAATGTACCCATCTCTTTAACATTAGTGATTCGTTCAAAATGTATGTGGTGACAGACAAAGGCCTGAACAGTAAATACTAGTGCTTCTTGTTTCAGGAAATAGAATTAAACTGGAATAAGCTGCTCTCCTATAACATAAGTAAAATCCAGTCTTTCAGGGATAAAATGAAAGTAGCCTTTTGCAAATGTACGTTCTAGATTTAGTTTTGCTTTATTTGAACATGATATATACCACTCCTTAATGCCCTGCTAGGTCCTAAACAGCGTTCCTAAATGCCACTGAAAAATTTGACAACAGTGATCATTCAGAAACCTTATCATCTTTACTTTACTGCCCCTGCACTGTACCTTTCAAAATGAAGGAGATATTGCAATGTACTGCATTTCTTTGGGATCTGAACAGTGAAGACAGAAGCCTTATAGCAAATTCTTGTTCTTGTGGTGTTCTTCAAATGTCTGTGAAGTCAGTGTTATCCCAACTGATATCTGAGATCAACAGAGTTGGTCAGAGATGTGGGGCTCTAAGAATCTAGATACAATTCAGTTTAGCAAGCAGAACTTGATCCTAAATGATTACTATTGTTCAGGGCCTGTAAAAATAGTTTAGAGGCTTAGTCACTACTACAGTTATGAACGTTAGTGAGCAAGCTTTGAAAAAAAATATCAAGACGAGTATCCCGTGAAGCTGTACAGGCCACCTGTGCAAGACGTAACCCTGTGGAGATTTAAGGCTGCCTTCCCGAAGCGCCTGTACAATACTTTTAAGGCCCAGCTTTGTCTTATTTGCAGCTGCATGGTTAGGGATGGAACCCTGCTCATCTGCTCCCCAGCAAAGGCAGTGTTTGGCCTCTGTGCAGCTGCTGGAGCAGAGGTGTTGGCCAGCGCCGCTCTGAGGGGTCCCACGTGTCTCTGCTGTGCTCCCTGCCCCAGCTGCCTCCAGGTTTGCTGCTGTGCCCACAGAGCTCCTCTGCACCTGCTCAGCTTGGCGCTGGGGACATCAGGGTGGCCTGGGAGGAGGAAGGGGCAGAAGGGAGGCAGGAAAGAAGCTCTTGACAAAACACATATAACAGCTTTGGGGAAGTGGCCATGTCACCAATGTTGAAGTGTCATCTTTGTCTTCGGGAAGCTGTGCAAGCAGGGTGAACTGGACAGAGCATCTGGAAGGCTGTGAGGAACTCTGGGCCCTACTGTGGGCACAAATAAGGCTCCTATGTATTTGCAGATATAAAATTACCTGTCTCTGAAACTATCTAGGCATATACATGCAAATTCACTCTACTGTGAGGAAGAATTTTAAGGGCTGAGACCATGATACCTTGCAAAAAAAGGATGACTCTGTGTCCAAATCAGATCTCTTAATAGAAATGCTCATGCAGGAAGGTTTTCACACCAGCTTTGCGTATGTACCTAGTCTGTCTGGGAGTGAAGAGGGATGGAGTTGGTGTTCAGAGGGCACTTCCACAATACCAAAGGTAGATTCCCACTTGGGAAAAGCCCTGATTTCTCCATGAGGTGTAGCAGCAGATTGGTTGGTTAAGTACCTAAACTCTGAAGTGTGAAAACTTCTTTCTTTCCCTGTTATGTATGCATCCTTCTCAAAGGAATCAGTGTTTCTTCTCAGAAATCTTGAGCTTCTTGTTCAGTGCAACATACCAGAGTTTGCTTTGCTTAAGACTTAAGTGTCAGAATTGTAGCAGGAAAATTGTGAAATTACTTGGCATATCAGCCTATTTAATTAGGTACTTCTGTCTCTAAGAAAAGATCCTGAGGCAGTTATTAGGAACTGATACTCAGCAAAGAGGGCTTGTGGGAGATCCCTTGTCATTGTTCTGGGAGTACTTCAACTTAGTCTCTAGCTGTGCTCAGAAACCAGAGAGCTTTAACACAGCAGGTAAGCTAAACCAGAAGGCATAATTATGCCTTTGTGCAAACATATTTTGGGTATGGGATGCTGTTGATTCCCTATCTTCATAAAATGTAAAGTAGCACCAGACTACCTATGCTCTTACCTCCTGGGACAAGCAGACCATGACTGCTCAAATAGGAAAGAAAATGTATAAGAAACATGTGATTTAGCACTCAGATATCCTGAGCAGTATACATGAATAAATGGAAATAATTATTTGCTCATAGCATGATGATGGGGGATACTCAGTAGATCGTTTTGCCACAGAATTGAAACAAAGTGAAGTATTTTAGTGTACAGCATGTAGCTAAACCCCTGAGGTGAGTGCCACGGGATACAGCTGAGACCAGAGGTGTCAGTGCTTTCAGTGAGGAGATTGACAGAGGAGCAGTTTAATTGTGGTAGTTCAGAGGGATGTTCAGAAGGCAGCTTAAATCCTTGACAGCTGAGGGCATGCTAGGAGAAGGATCAGTGCAATTGCTGTCTTTGTGCAAACATCTTCTTTTGGCCGCTGTCAGAAAGGTTTCTGAACTAGATCAGCCTCTGGCTTTCCTGATGAATTTTTCTTGTAGCACAGGTGAGACTCTAGAGTATGAGTTCTCCAGTACCTTTTAAAGCTAGGTAATGAAATGCATTTTGCAGCAATCCACTATTTGCAGTAGGGAGTCAGGCTAACTTTGCCCATGCAATACTTTATACATTAGAAGCTAACTGCTGTCACAAGTCGTTATTTCTATTGAGAAGAGTGATTCATCTTTCCATGAGTAGCCAATAGATCTCTCAGTGGGAATGAAATTTTAGGTCATGTCACTGTTCTGTAGGAGAAAACACATATGGAAACAGGACATTGTGTTCGGATACACGTGTTTTCTGTTGAACTGGGTTGTCTAAGAACTTTTGTCTCAGGTGTTTTGGGCAAATTTAGTATTTATTTGTCAATGATTATCTTCAGAATGGTAGTTGTGGTGGAGAAGGCTTGCTGTTATGGGCAGTATAGCCTCTCAAACGTGCCTGATTAGAAAAACCAGCTTTTAGCTTCTATAACGGCTACTGGGGATGGTTTTCCAATCAATGTTTTACCTGACAAACATTTCTGCTGTACTGCTTTCATCTGTCTGGTGCAAATTTGCCTTACTTTTCTTTAATTGCTCATCAGAATGGTCTATTAGAGATGTTACTTACATTGGAAAGCCTCTTGGGCAAGAGCTAACCATAGCAGATATGCCTTCTGTGCTACTGTAACTGTGAAAATTTGGAAAGAATAACTATCTGGAGAACACAATTTCAGGACCTATAAATCCAGCATATCCCAAGTTACCTTGCACTTCATCTGTGTCCCTGTGTCGAAATGTTTGGTTCTATTTTTTGCTTCAGCTGTCTTTTTAATACTCAATATACAAACTTAGTAGGGGAGTTGGATGGAATTTGGAAAAATGTGAAGTTCAAATGTCGCTGTTTTACAGAGAGAATAAATATGCTACTGAATAGCATCTGTATTAAGTTGGGGTAACAGTACGCATATTTTCAAGTATTGTATTTCTTGTGAAGAGATGTCTATGAAGGTAAAATCAAAGAGCGGCTTTTTGAGAAGGCTTTGAAACTGTGCACCATGACAGGATACAGGACTTTGATCTATTTAGTTTTAAGAACTAAATTTTGGCACAGTATTTGTCCCAAATCCTAGTCTTCAGGAGCCAGGATGTTGATATCCTTAAAATGATTTTCACGGCATAAGCCAAGTGCAGGGGGAGCACTCTTAAAAGTGCAGAGTCCTAAGCTTTGTGCAACCACAGAAACGATGACAGTCAGAGGAACACTGTGAGAATGCTATCAATCATTTTTTTCTTTTGGTGCTTCCTGCAGCACACTCTGATTCAGGCAATGATTGTGGTAAGAGGCTTTTAAATTGATGTAAGGACCAAGTTGATTTGACATGTTTTTTAACCAAGTGTTTATTAGTTAAAATAATCTTGGGTGTTTTTTGGCATAGTTAGTATTTGCGTGGGAAATTGAATCATTGTCAGAAGTCTGTATATTTGAGCATTTTAAGCTGAAGTTACCAAATGGAACTGTGGGAGGTTTTTGGCTTGTGTTTATGGTGTATAAACCAAAGCTCCTACCTTGCTGCCTCAAGAGCCACAGAAATGTTAATAAAAGTCAGAGATACAAGAAAAAAAATGTATTCCGTATAGCTTGTCAATCTGCCAGTACTAGCTTTTTCCTTGGGTTACTTTCCACTACTTTCTTCCATCTAGTTTAAGGTATTACAAGGGATGAGACTTCCTCTGCATTCCTGTGGAAATTATTTTGCAGTCCTCATAAGACTTTGTGAATTTTTTTTTCCTTATTTATATTTCCTGGTTCTTATATTTCCAGAGCAGAATCCACACCAAAACTGTCAGGGATTGCTTTCCTGTTAGCTTTGGCAAAATTATTCAGGCTTCCTTCTTGCTGCTGTCTGCTTTTGTTCAACTGAATGAACCAGTGAACATTCCCATGCCTTAAACTAGAAATCTTTTAGGATAGGTTATACTTTGCTGAAGGCTGATGTGAGCATTTTAAATAAACCTGCATGTATCAGGTAAAGCAGCTGGTGCTCTCTTAGAATTTCTTTTATTGCATTTTCTTTTCTGTCTCTCAGACTGAGTTTTCACACAAAGCTTTCCTAACTGGTTTTGCATGTTCTCCTCTCTTCCACCCCTCTCCCCTTTATCTCTAAGGTACTTGTGCATAAGCCCCACAACAGGCTTATGGAATGGCCAGTTATAGGCACTTAAAGCTAGACTCAGATGAAGTCAATGATTCATCAGTAAGCAAAAGCTAAAATTAATCATGTAACCTGCCTGTATGATTGGGCAGTTTTTCCCCATCTTATCAAAGATAATTTGTCCCTAAAGAACGTGTTGCTTGTATTTGGACTGTTAGGTAGTAATTTGAATTGTTGTATGAGTCTCCAGGAACATGTGAGCTTTTGCAATTGTTTTAAACCCCAAAATATTTCTGGTCTATTATAATTTAATCGGCTCTCTCTATTTTCTCTTTCAATTATGTATAATAAAATTAAATACATATTTACTCTAATCATTGTAACTAAATTCATCAGGAGCTGTCGCGATAGGACAAGGAACATTAATTTCAATGTTATTTGCTTCATGAGCATTTGTTCATTTAATCTGTGAGCCAGGTGAAGTGATTAGAAATTGCTTACTTTTTCACTCTTTGTTTTGCTTGGTTTGCTGAGCTCATTTCTTGTGTGTTGATTTGCTTCTCAGCTTTTAGCTTGAGCTACTGTACACAATAAGGTGCACAGTGGCAGCTGCTTCTTGAAAAGTTGCCATTTGGAAAGAAGCACAGAGGGTGTCCTGCAGACCTGCACGCACATGCACAACATGCATTACATGTGGGTACGCCCTGCCGCAGGTGGGAACAGAAGCTGCCAAAGGCATACAGAGACTTCTGTAACACAGAATCAGTTTTGAGAAAGATTTGGTTTTAAATCTTTTTCTTCCCGTAAGTCAAGTTTGTAAATGCTTTCTTAGATCTGTTGTACATTCTGAAGTGTTTCACAGTCAGATAACAGATGAACTAAGTCACTTGCTGCCAACACCCTGCGAAGTGTGAGCAGTATGGAGCCTATGGAAGAATGCTGGTCTTTTAAAACTTTGCCAACCTTAATATTGTAACTAAATTATGGTTTAAATCACAAAGTCATCACAGTATTCTTGGAAGATGATGCTAGCTGGAATCATTGTACATAAAGGGGGAAGATGTGTGTGCAACACCTGTGAGCACAGTGAAAAAGGAAAGTAAGAACCTGTGGATATCTCTCTTATCAAGATGTTTGTGCTGCACAATCACAGTCTCTCACCAATCTCAGAGCTGAGCATTTTTAACACGTACTCTGCAATCCTGGTTGCTGTTCCCTCAGAGTCTTTTCTGGTGCCTGAATTGGAGAGATTGTGGTGTTGTGTAAAGCTGTTCTTGTCTCCTCCACAGCCCTTACACAACACGTGGAAAAGCAACAAAGCAAAGAAACTTGGGTTTGGTGAAGTGGTAAGTTTGTATCATCTTAAAGCTGCTCAAAGGGAAGCCCTGGCCAGTCCAGTTCAGGGAACTGGTATCAAGTAAATTTACACCAGGAGTGCAACTTAAAAATAATTAAACACATTAATTTTTATACAAGTAAAGCTTGTATGCCAGATACCATTAAGCCTGCATTGTTATGACTCTGTCTCGCCTCCCACCGCCAGTATAACATGGGTGCAGATTTTGGCTTGTTCAATGCAAATATGGGCATGACTGATACAGATCAAATCAATTTCTGCTACTGAGAGATTAATTCATGCACTGAGCTCATGCTAGGGATGGTGTCTAAAGGCTCAAAGACTGCACCATGAATGCTGCTTCCTATACGAATTTAAAAGGTTTCTGACAGTCAGCCTGACCTGAGATAAATTGTTTTAAAACTAGCTAGTTTTAAAACAGGAAGTTTTCTGAGGGTATTGGGGATGGAAGTTTGTTGTGTAACCCTATAACTAAGTTCTGTGCAAATTCAGAGTACTCTTTGCTGCTTATACAATTTTAGTGCAGCTTTATTGGTGCTACTGAGCAAATGGACAGTTTTATTTCCTGAGAGTCAGCCAAGTGGATCTCTGTGGGAGAATGCTGATAAACCTGACTATTTTAAAACTCTGAGAGGGTGTCTCTCTGATGTTCTTCAAACACCATGTGTCTCTTTCTTCTGTATATATATCATTTTTGTCTTGCTTTCCCGTCTCTGATTTGGCCTGGCTGCCACAAACACTTCTTAAATTCTCATCCCTCTTCATGATCTTTTTTGTTCACCTGAAAAGCTAATTCTTTTACTTCCCTCTGTTAAACCCTTTGAAACTATTCAGCACCCCCAAAAGTCATTATTCTTCCAATGTTCACTTCAGTGTCTGTTTTGGTGAGGCAGTTAAGGAGTTAAAGGCTTGTGGAGTTTCAAAGAAATGCGGGACAGCTGCTGTAAAGTATTGCTGCAAATCCTAGCTGATCTCATTCTTGTCAGACAACAGTGATAATATCCAAAAACGGGTGCAAGATAGGAAGTGTTTCAGGAAGGTATGTGTTTCATGCAAAGACACCAGAAATGGGCTTTCTCCCAGGGCCACTTACCATAAGATCCATATTATTTTAAATGAAACACTGAAATTCCAGAATATGTTTACAGAAACATCATTTCCACCCAGAAAAAACATTGCTTGTTACTCTAATGTACAAACGGCAAAAGCAGTTGTGTTAGCCACTGTATATATTTAATGTAATGATATTGCTGACTGTATGAACCTACTTTTTAAACATTTAAACCTACATTTTAAATAAATCAGCTTCACATAATTTTGGATAGTTTTGCTTACTATTTTAAGGGGTATCTTTGACTTGAAAAAGCAGTAAAGAAGGAATACAAATCTACTTACATTTTCCCATTTACTTTATGCTCAAAGATTGATTTGATATCTAATGTGCTTTTCACTAATTTAATCGGCTGAGTTTCTTAGTAAGCAAAACAAAATCTCGTTTTTCTCTTAATGCATTCTTTGCCTTAGAATTTAAAAAGAATTGGCTTTTGAAAGGTTTAACATTTTTCATTAGTCAGATTACCAAGTTATCTGCAACAAGTGTCCTGTATGTATTATTTTCATTGTACTGGAAAGCTGAGACGTGGGAAAGCTTGTATTTTATTTATATTTTCCAGAAGTACCCATGTAAAAGCATGCAAATAAAAATAATTCCTACCAGTTCAGAGCTCTTCTGTTGATAGTTAGGGATATTTTCCCTAAATTTCCTCTTAGTTGTCTCCAGAATTGTGCCTCTTATAGTATGAATCTGCAGTAAAAATCAAACATAAATGATTATTTTTTTAACAAGCCTAAGTAAATATTGCTTGAGAGAATTTTTTCTTTAGATTGCAGAAGTCCTTATTTCAGGATTAGCTTGATAATTTTTTATAAAATAATTTATTATGAGGTAGACTAGATCCAGTAAAGATTCCACCATTTAAAAAGTTGCACATGAATAATATGATATGATAATATGAAGTCTAGGAGATGCCTGTAGGAATATTAAAATAAAGCACTGCTATTTAGCCTCTGATCTTTGTTTAATTTAAAAACTGTTTCTTCTGTACTTTTTTCTATATTCTTCTATAGTTTAAAAAAAATACTCATTTATGTTGGTAGGGAGTGACCAGATTCTAGTTGCTGGAATTCATGTAGTAATTTCGTCTTTGGAAATTCGCCTGTTTATGAAGCTGGGTCACTGACCTTGAAGGACCGTTTCAAAGGTGTGTAGCTCATGGCCAGGGATCATGGGGATGCTGAATGGTAAAATAGCAGAGGTTGGTTTTTTTTTTTAATAGAGATGTGACCTAAGACCTCGGGTGAGGTGCATGAGGAGATAAAGGCAGGCTGGTGGACAGGAGACCTGAGTGCAACCCAACTCAGCCCTGGTACATGCTGAGGAATGAAACTAGTACAATCGATATTTTTAGAAGGTGATCCAAGGATGCAGCAGAAAAGAAAGGGAAGGAAAATGGGATTACTTAGATGCAGGAAGACGTATTTTTTGTTATTTGTTCGTATCAACTCATTTGATATACACACACAGTTGTTTCAAACTGAATTATATTTCAGATTTGTCTGTTTCTGCAAGTTATTGCCAAGAGTGAAAAACCACATAATACATTTCTAGTATTAAACCATCTATTACTGATGGGTAATGACAGAGTAGAGGGAGAAGGCACCAGTTAGTCTGGGTTAGCTCATGTGCTCTGGATAACTCTTTCTTGAACCCTTAGATTTCTAAAGCTGTACTAGTCTATGTTGATTTCCCACTGCTTTTTGGATGTGATGAATTGTCTCCATGTCAATGTCGGGTAATCTCAAGTAGTCCCATGATTGTCTGCCTCAAACTTTTTCAGGTAATGTGCCTTTTGATCACTTTTCTGTTGCCTATTTAAAAAAAGATAATAAATACCAGAAAGGTTGCAATAACACCTTTTAACAAAAGAAGCATGCTTGAGTTTTTAAAATTACAGATGCCCTGCACTGTCACTTAAATTTTACTTATCTTTGCTTTTAAATGCTAGAGGCACAAAATTTTGGATCTATAGTGGCTTTCTTGTTAAAATTCTGAATTTTTGATAGGGAAGCAGGGAATACATTCTGAAAGTAAAAAGGGAGTAAGTTTTTGTAATTACCAAACAGTTACTGATTCATACACAGGAGGGAGATAAAACCAGAATCCTGTTTTACTCATGTTTTGTTAAAACAAAAAAAGATTTTGTGAGATGCAATGTAAATATTCACCTTCCAAATTATCTAGCAATGCAAAATATGATAAATTACGTCAATCCATCAGTCTGTCTCCTCGGTTTTTCAAGATCTACCACAAGGAACTTAATTAACATTTTTTCTTGTAACAGTCATGTAAAAAAAATTGTTATTTAAGGGAGTTTTTTTGTTTGTTTTGTATTTTTCTTCAAAGTATATTGGGTTGGTTTTGACCAATAAATGTGGATTTTGTTTCTGTTCAGTCCATAATTCCAGCCAGTTCTGTAACTGTCACTTTTTGATCTCAGTGTATTCTGATCTTTCTTTAGAATCTGATCTCATCTTTAGACATTCAGCTGAAACATTTACCTCCTCATCAAATGTATAGAAGAATTTGGCACTTGTCTTGGTATTCTGAAAAAAGCTGAAACCAGGCTGTTTTGGTTGTCCGCGTCAAAGGCTCTTCCATATTGCACACAGAACTTCAAGGAATATATTGTCTTACTGCTTAGAAAGTTCTGTTTAAAAATCTGCAAATTCGTTGGTGAAAAGAGTAGGATTTCTGAATTGATTTGGTGGGTTTTTTAAAATCTAAGCAATTGAGATTTTTTTTGTTAAATTAATATTTTAACCTTTGTGCTAGTGAGATTTTTAAGTTGGATAATTGAGATAAGGGCTGCTATAGATGAGTAAAAGGTGTCAGTTTTGTGAGTAGTTACCTGTGAAACGTAGAAATGCTCAAAATCACAACACCCTGCTCTCTCTTGTGTACTTGGAATGACACCTACATATGAATAAATAACCAAAAGGAAACATTAAAGTATTCATAAGGTGTATGAAAGTCCTGATAGTGGCAAGGGTAGGTAGTGTTTCCAAAGAGCAAGGCTGTAGTTTAGGGTGGTTAGACATGCTTTCCTTGAACGAATGGGATAAAATTCCTAAATCACTCCACTGTTGTCACCTCTCTCCAGACTTACAGCCTATTTATGTGCTTTTTGAGCAGTAGTTGTACAAAGTCTCTTGACCATTTTCTTACAGTCGCTCCAAGGAAACCATTTGCGTTGCACCTGTGGCAGTTCGGTCGGAGTTTTGTGTGCTCTGTTTTGACTCTCTGCCTTTCTTTCAGAGGGTACCATTTGACTCTCCTGAGCCTGTTTCTGCTCTGCTAAAGGGGGTAGTGATGCTGCCCTGTTTTGTCAAGGCATCCTTCTGATGGAGAGGTGAAAGACCAGATAGAGCCTCCTTTTTACTGATCCCAAGAGAGCTTGAATACAAACTGCATGAAGGCCCGCAGTCTCTGAAGGAGATGGAAGGAAATCCTGCTGGGATTTGATTCTGTGTCTGAGTCATTTGAGCTTGTTTTTTGACCCATTAATAAGCCCTTGTCACACCACTGCTGTTGCCTTTTGTTACATTCAGTCATTACATTCCTCTGGAGTCTCCGTTGCCATTGTCTGCTTTGTTTCTTTGGTTTTGTTTTTCTTCACTAGGGATAGATTTTTAAGTTGGCAGAAGATGTAAAATCACCAGAAAACTCTGTGCATTTGCAAGGGGTATATAATAAACATGCAAGCTCCACTGCATGTTTCCTTGTGGAAAGTGCAGCTTCCAGTCTCACCTCAGTGGTGTGCAGCTGCAGGGGGCTGTGAGTGTTCCTCCTCCTTGCCGCTCTGCAGCCCCTGCTGGCAAAGGAAGCAGGGCCACAGAGGAAGGTAGAAGAAAAGCCTCTAAGGACCCAGAAATCTGCTGTGGGATATTCAATACTGCAGGAAGCTCTTCTCACCCTTTGGTGTGGGCATGGAGGCACACCCAGGCTCTCCCCCTGGGACAGATACCTAATGTATTTGAAAGAGCCTCTGTAAGCTTTGGCTTTCTGCTGAGTGTGTGTGGGCCATTTAGAATAGACAGCTCTCTCAGAGAGGACAAAGGTCAGTTTAAAATTTTTAGGTGTACTATGTAATGCAAGCTGTTGGCAGATTTGGAAGATACCCGTGAAATCTTTGTCAAGGAAGGGGCCTTTTGTTTCCAGAGAAAGTTTTGGATGCAGGGTGGGAAGAGGAGTATTTGCTAGATATGTCTGAAATATGTTTGTTTTGAAAGCCACTATTGAATTAGGTGTAAACTGTGAGCCTGGTTTATATTCCTCAGGGCAGGGGAAGATGGAATCTGTTGTTTATCTGAGTGCAAGTTTTCCCCAGGGTGCTTATGTACACTACAGAATATTCATTAAGCTGTTGGCACTGTGTCTCTAAATCTTTTCTTTGATTTCAGGTCTTAAATTTAAAAAGACATGCCAGATATCCCCACTCCTCCCAAAATAAACCTAAGTTGTGAAACTGTCCTTAACACTTTTGCTGAATGAAGCACAAATACCTACTGTTTTCTGGCAAACCCTGTTCATCAATGCAGACACTCTTCTGAGAGTTGTTTCACTGCATCCACGTAGTCTCTAGCTGACCTTCAGAAAGACTGATGACAAAGGGAATAGTTGTAAGGCAAATTACTGCCTGTTTCAGATTTGGGGTTATCTGTGTTTTCCAGCACATGACATTGAACAACTACAAGGGACAAAAGAATTTTTTGAGTCTCTCAAGTTACTGTTGGCTTTAAAGATAGAAGCCAGGAAAGGGACATGCCATTTATGTAAGTTTAGAAAACCTTTAAAACATCTCTTTTAAAATTTTCATTAAGAGTTATAGGGCTAGTGTCATGGCATGATGGAGAAGCTTTCCAAAGTGGTTTGAGAAGTGCATTTTCTTTGTTATTTTGCATTCCACTAATATTGTGATTATTATGCTACCATTTTAGCTATAAGTTGATCATACTTTGTACAGTACTTTCAATATTGCGAAAAGGATGCCATTAATAATGAGTAGGGACAAAATGGTTAGGTGGTTTTAACTGAGGTGAGACGTTTCGGCTATTTCAGCTGTTGTGGAGAGTCAAAGACAAAGGAGATTTTAATTTCTAGAGCTTTACTTTAAGACTGAAAGTAGACCTGAAACCCTGTGTTTAAAGTCATGGCAGTTCACAGAATTGTTGCTAAGATAAAATGAGAGGAAAGTGAGGGAAAAGGGAGTGTTTAAAGAAATAACAAGAAAATACTCTGCTTAGGAAGACTTAGATGAAGCCATAAGAAACTGAACAAAATACCATCATAAGAAGTGGGGTTGCCATACACTTAGTCATACGTTTTCTGTGGTGCTCTTCTGGAAATTACTACTATGAAATGGCTTTTGTGGACATGAGTTTTAACATAGCAGCTGCTACTACCTGCACACCATGTTTTGGGTGATAATTTTGTTTGTTTCAAGAAACTAAGGATAATTCCATTCTGGTTTAAGGTAATTTACAGGGTTTTTTATTTGCTTCAGAGTGAATGGTAGTGATCTGCCCTTCCTTCAAATGACCATTACTTTTACAGGATATGTAAGGTGAAATAGCCATACACAATAATGTTGATTATAGCCACATTTATCAAATTGACTGCTATCAATTCAGACTGAGATAATTTTTTAAAGAAGTTCTGATTTTTTTTTTTGTTTTTCACTTGCTCCAGTGATTACCTCTTATCCTTTTCGTATTTAGTGGAGTAACCAAGATACCTGGCTGAGACATGAATCTTTCCTAACAGTACACTTTGTACTCATTGTACAATTGGTTCCCAACTGTACACTACAAAAGATGTTTAAAAACATCTAAACTAACATGGAAATTACGTAACTGTGGTGAAAACTTCAAAAGAAAGTTCGGGGGTTTCCCCCCCACCCTCTTTGCTTTGTTTAGGTACATGTTTGGGCTGGATTTTTAGCCGTGCACTCCTGCAAATCCTTCGTATTTGTACTCTTAAGTAACTGGTTCATCAGGAACTTTTAATGAAGTATGTAATCTCGTGGTGGGAAGATACTTTTTTTTGTTTTTTCTTTTTCCTAGTTTCCATGTTCTTTTAGGGTGTGGTTCAAACTAAAATGAAATTTAGGTTGGTCTTTCCTTTTTTGACCTGCCAAAGGGTTTGTTCTGTTAGCATTGCTCTGCTCCCTGTAAATCAGACATTCTTCTTGTGCTGCGTCAGGTTACTAATGACATGATTAATGCAGGAAGGGTAAAGAAGGATGACGTAGTGGCTCATGCAAAGTTTACCTGAGAATTATCTGTAGCTCTCTACTGTTTAGTGTCTGTGTGAGTCATGGCCTGAAGCTCTGCCATTCCCTGTTCTTCAGCTGGGCAAGATCACACTTACCTCATTCTATATATGCATTTCTCCCTTTCCTGCCAGATCTGATTAGAAGCACTTTTGTTTTAAACTCTGTTTATGGAACATTCAATACACTTTTTGCAGATAGCTGACCATAAGGCTAAATGAAAAGTGCCATTAGATATCTGTGATCCAGACAGCTTTAGAAACTTTCTCTGTCCTTACATGAATTCTGATTTTTATCAGCTGAAGTCTTTTTCACGTTCATGGGTTTAAACAGTGATAGTGTTTTGATATTAGCGAGCTTTGCAACAGGACCGTGAGTCAGTTGCCGTCTGTCAGCAAAGTCTCTTGTTTCTTCTGTGTATTTGTACAGATAAAAGCTTACAAAATACAAACAGCAAGTTTGTGCTGCTGTCTCTGGCTTTTGAAACTTCCTTGCACTGCAGGTGCAAGAGTTCCCATCAAATTTGGTTCACCTATTGATTCCTTAATGAAATGTTTGGGAAATTCATCTTACTGATATGAAAACATGGGCATGTTCTCTGATAACATTTTAAAGCCTTGGTCATTCCCTTATTGAGGGCTGGCTCAACGTACCTGCAGACAATATTTGTTCTTCTCTTTGTGTGTGTGTGTCTTTTAACTGTCATGTGTTCTCAAGTCTCTTTTAAAATAGCAGAATGAAGTCAGTGTAGAATTTTCAAGTAATGCTGATTATTTTTTCAAGACTCCTTTGTTTTCTCTGTAGAACTGTCCCAAAGTCTTTGGCATCCTTCGGGACTTTAGCTTTCCTCAGCTGAAACTGTCGCCTTTTCTCCGTGTGAGCTTCTGTCTGAATTATCTTGTGCAAAAAGTGCTTTATGTTTAACCATACAAGAATATGCTGAAAGCAGGCTATCATTTTCCAGCCAGCTTGTATCTCACAACCTGCCAAGGCCTATATCGGGAACACAATGTGTGGGAAAAAGTTCTAAAATGATAGACAGAAAAATGTCTTGTGGGAAACCTAGAATGCCTCGAGACTCATTCTGTTAATAAAGAATGTTTTTACAAGCACAGCATCACCCCCTTTATTTTCTGCCATTTTCAAAAATGAAAGCTTGAGCATAACATTTGTGTAGAATGTAAACAACCTTGGTAAGTGGAAAAGTGACATTTCTTGGAAATAGCATTACCTTAAGAGAAAAGAATGGTCGAAGTGAGTAATTAGCCAGGAAAAAAACAAAACAACCTAACTTAGTTCTAAAAGGCTCAACTACTTCTAATAAATGCTATACTGATGCCTGAGATAAAATTTTATGTGCACTTTGATTACATTTTGCAAACATATCGTAAAGGAAAACAAACATCCTATCATCTGTTAATCTCAAA
The DNA here is from genome assembly GCA_013400315.1 of Bombycilla garrulus. Lineage (NCBI taxonomy): Eukaryota > Metazoa > Chordata > Aves > Passeriformes > Bombycillidae > Bombycilla > Bombycilla garrulus. Next base: position 125,950 of record VXBU01017828.1, on the reverse strand, counting down.
AGGTGTAACAGACGAGTAAATTCTTATTGTAAACATATAATTAAAATATCTAAAAGTTCTCTAATGCAATGTGAACACATTTTACCTACATTGCAGCATATGCTAATGGAGTTAATGATTATAATTACACAGATACCTAAATGGAGATGGCAAAAGTTCATGTTCAGCCTAATGTTGTCTGTATTTAATTTTCCTGCTTTTAAAGGAACTGTTTACATAGAAGAGTAACATAGATTTTATTCAGTGAGTCAGTGTTTAGGCAAAAAATAAGCATATTGTTTGACACGTGCCTTTATGTAAGCTGTGCTTCTAGACTCTGTCTTTCAGTTTGAGCAGGGAAATGGTATTTCTGGCTTTTGTTTCTTTCTGGTGAAATAGCCAGTGCCTTGGCTATAGAACTGATTTTTTGCTTTTTGTCCAAACTCTTCTTCTTTCATGCATGCAACTAGAAAATTAATCAAACAAGGCTTCAAAATGTCTTTTTTTTTTCTTTTTTTTTTTTTTTTTGAAATTGAAAGGCACTGAATGAAAAGGAAGTGTAAAAACTGCTCTGTAAAACTCATACCTTCACTTGTGCAGGTTTATGAGTCAGGACATCACCACCCTCCAGTTCATCAGATTGTGGCTGCCTCTTGCTGCACAAAGCAGCAAACAGCCCTGTGGAGAGAGAGAGAGCAAGCTCTGTCTGGCTCCCTGGCTCAGCCAAGCCCACAAATCCAGAGGAAGCTCTGATTGAGGAAGGACTCAAGAGGCAGGAAACAGATGTTGGCAACAGTGTCCTGGCTCAGGTAGCTAGATAACAAATGTACCAAGCCAAAATAACTAAGTGGGTTAAATGGCTATAACTGTAGCTCAGTCTTATTTATTGGACTACTTTACATCTAGGTTTACCTAAGGAGTACTGTGCCTTTTGCACGGGCTCTGATTTGTCAAGCTTCAAAGACCTTGTCTGATAACACCAAGGTGACCCACTACATGTTTCTGTGTGCAATTAAATACCTTTCTCAAAGGCTTCCTAGGGTCATCTTGGTATTTCAGTAGTTGCTATCTTCTGTGTGGCCAAAGATCATCATGCATAAAAGGATGCAAAAGGACAACCTAAGAGTCTTACATATTCAGAAAAAGTCCTTTGGAGTCTCCGAAACAATGAAGATTTAGTATTTTATTTTTGCGGCGCATGCCTTTCTTCCTGTGGCCTTTGCTAGTACATTAGTTGTACCAGCACCATAGGAAGCCTGCAGCAAATCCTTTCACTTTGGCATTGGCACCTTATCTTCCAGGGAGAGTGTATAGAAATGCATTTTCCAATCTGCTTTCAGGTTTTGGATTTTCCTGGTATTCATTTGTCAGTTCAACAGTCTCATATTACCAGATCCCAGAAGGATATGGGGAATCTCAGGGTTAAAAAAATAAAATAAATTAAAAAACACAAACAAACCCACAACAAAACAAAACCTCAAAAAAGAGCCCAAATAAACAAAACATACAAGAACCCCACCCTTGAGTGGTACAAGTGGAATTAAAGAAACTGGTGATCTTGAGGGGTAAGCATGTTGCTTAAAGGTTGTGCCATGAAGGCGTTGCTTATCAAAGAAAGATGGTCCATGCTTGTGATGCAGTGGAAGAGCAGTGCAGAGCTCTGTGCCTGGAGCCTTTCTTTTGGCCCCTCTGGTGACTGGACAGCGCCTCTGTAAGGATTTCTTACGTTTCGTTTGAGACTATACATCTGTCAGGTGTTTCTCAGAAGCAAAGCCTTTGTTCCTGGGTTGTTGGTGGCCTGCCTGTGCTTGAAAACCCTTTCAGGGCAGGCAGATAGCGACAGGGTAATTCAGAGGGTTTCTCAGTGCCCTCTCGCTCTTTGGTTTAACAACACAAGAGAAGGGCATAATGTTACAGTCAGAGATCTTTCTTCATTCCTGCTCTAAATTTCCTCTTGGGGTTTGGTGAGTTTGTCTTGTTTTCAGACAGCCCTGATTTTCCCTCATCTCCCATGATTGCTGCCGCCACCATTTTTCCATTTGAGAAGGTGTTTCCAGAGATAACCTCTTAAGCTTCCTGAGTGCAACCCTGTGACATTCTTAATTTGTACGTGTTATTTTCTGCCACTTCTCTAGCATTGGAAATTTCCGTTTCCCAAATCTCTTTAGGAGAGGTAGGAAAAAACTCGCTTTGTTTGGGTAATGAGACATAGGTGGTGTATTTGTCTTTTAGATCTCTATAACAAATATTTTCCATTGCTGAATTTACTAAACCCCCCTTGTATGTAAATATTCGAATGTGCTGACTGGGGATTTGTTTTAATATCATATAAAGGTTTTTCTCTTGTAGTCTCCTAAATGCAAGAAAAAGACAACAAGGAGTCACAAAACTTAACACTGCTATAGTATTTTAGAAGCTGGTTCAGATATGAAGGGAGTTTGTTTTCTTAGTTGAACACCACTTAGTAAAAATGGAATGAACCTGTGTAAAAGTAGTGGATCTGATACTTCTGTCACTGAGCTGTTGTTCTAGGGAAAAAGGACTTTTTTCTGGTTTTCAGTCATTCCCAGTGTTAGGGATGGACCAGCTGAGAAATAGATTTTGATGATAATTTTAGCAAATTTCATTCCAGTGGCTTTCCAGGTATGAGTGAGAGATCTTGGTGTGAGCTTGTGGACCTACTTATGTTTTTCCAAATCCCCATAAGACACAAATTAATGGGAAGCCAAACCACATAGGTTCCACTGTTTGTAGATCTGCTTGCTCTTTTCTATGGTGGTTTTTTAAAATCAAATTATGTCTGCCTTAGCTAAACTTCTGTTGTGTTGCTAGCTTTACTGTTGTTCTGTATGTTCCAGTTGCTAAAATACAAGAAGCCACAAAGGGCGCCACTGTAATAAACAAGAACAAATAAGGACAGTCTGAAATGCTGTTACTTGCACATAGTTGACTTAAAATCTGAAATAAAAAGTGTTTCTGTTTTTGGTATTTATTTTATTTATAACTTTCTTACACGACTATGAACTTCCTTTCTTCCATTGGAATAAATACTGCTCATTTGCAACTACTTAAGAAATGCAAGGAATGAAAGTAAAAAATACATCAGATTTGAGAATTATTTTTTGTCTAAAAGTAATGATTTTAAATTCTGAATGTTAGATCTGTTTTCAGTTCTGTATGCATGTTCCTTAGGCAAATTTTCGAAAACATCGTCTTCTGATGAAAGTTCAAGTTTCTGATTTTTTTTCTTTTCTTGTTTCTGATTACCATTTAATATAATGAAATAATAATCATGATGCTTGTGCTTACTTTAACTGTAGTTATTAATAAATAACAAGGATTGGGCATAGAAAGCTATGATTATAGAAGCATTTAGCCTGGTAGATATCCTTCAAAATCCTCTTGTTTATGTGTGACTATGAGATTGCATTCAGTTTAGGTCTGAGTCCTGTATTTAAAAGTTTCTGAATTTCTGTGGTCCAGCCTCCCCTTTCAAACCTTGAAACTTACCTATTTGAAGCTTGTGTCTCCATGATCCTTACTATAGAATTGCTTCAATTTTCTTTAAAGAGCCATCACTTCAGGCAGTGTTTTTATATTCCCTTGTCAAGCTGCTTCAAGCCAGGTTTCCCTCTGGTGAAATGGTTTCCTTTATTACTTATTTGTTTATATTAGTAGTGGTTTCCCTCATAAGGTTAATTACTGTTTCAAAGAAATTGCAATTTCCTGTTCTCGTGTAACTTGTTTACTTTAGATTTGTTCGGGAATTCTTTCTATTTTGAAGGTAATGCTCCAAGGGATTATTCTTAATCTTATTTACCTTTTCCTCTCTTTTCTTCTAATTTTAGGTAAGAATGAATTTTGCAGTGATTTTTTGGTTTTGAAGAATTTCTGCTTGGGTAAAGTATTAATCATTCTGTCTTCCTTAAAAAAAAAAAGGTATTCTTTTTCTCTGTGTTTAAGGGAGGAGGGGGAATTCTTGGCCAAAGCTAGTGCTGTGTCCTTTTGAAGATTGATACGGTTGCTGGAAGAGCTTAAGAATTTCAAGTAGGTGTTTGGGTTTTTCTTAATAATTTTCTATATGCAGGATGATAGTAAAAATGTACAAGCAATTTATGAACTGTCACCTGTAGTAATTTGGAGAAGTTTGAAATATATTTCCCTTAAATTAAGCGGTGTACTGCTTCAGATTTTTTGTGGAATACCTGCATGCTCAAAGGCCCTGCCCAAGTATATAATAAAGCTTATACAGTAGAAGCTCTTCATCTGACTATATCCAAGAAGAATTAAAAACTACATAGTATGTCAGCTAAACACACTGAAAATTAAATGGTAACTCAGCAGGTTAATTAACACAGGTTGCAATATCAGGATTTCAGAGTTGTTTCTTCTTTTTTGAAATAAAAAAGCCTGAAAAACCTGGTATGTCTTGACTGTAATAATGATGTGGGGGCTGTACTGTACTGTGTTTTTCCCTCTGCAGCCATTACTAGCTGTAGATTTGGAAGCTTCAAGTTAAGAAGCTGAAATCTCAAGGGAAAAAATCTTTCATTTAGCAAGCTTAGAGACAACTTCTGATTATAGAATTGGTTTATTGTGGAAAGTAATGCAACTATAAATATGACTTCCTGTGCAGTAGACATGTTTGCCAGTTTCTGGAAGCTTGAGAAAGGAGATCTTGTCTGGCTACAATTCACAATCAACCTATGGAAAGGAGTTGGGAACAGCAGCCCGTTTCTTTTATCAGAGGCACTCTTGGTTCAAACTACTGCAGTTCTGGTTTTTTTTGTTCTTTTTCCTATACATGTACAGTTTTAATTAATCAGTGAGAGACCCGGCATGAGGTAATGCTGAAAATCAACAATTTGAATCCCGTGATTCTTAATAGAGAATTAATGGAAACAGAGGTATCGCTATCTCCTTGTATATATCTCCAAAGTATGTCATTTGGACAGTATCTAAAGGCAGGCTCTGGGCTGCTGTGTGCATAATATTCCTTTGTGGTTTGTCTGGTTCCGGAAGATCAAAACTAAAACAAGAAATAGTGTAATTCATAATGGAAAATAACCCTGATCTTTAAAATTCTCTAGCATATCTATTGTCACATCTTAGTCAGAAGGACCCTCTGTAGTCATCTAGTCTGATCCTTTGTGTAACGTAAGGCAAAAAAAATCTCTTGCTTATTATTTAACAGATTTTACGTGGGCTTCAGCCTCTAATAAAGTCACTGCAAGCTGTGTTAATTTTAATTTTTCTCAAGTCTCAAATATGCTCCTTCCTTGCCATTCTATCTGAAGGGCCATTAGAGATGCTCTCGAACGAAAAGTTTGAGATGCTGTGCTTGTAGGGACAAAGCTTGTAGTCGCCCAGAGGTGGGTGGATAGTGTTTGTCCTTATCTTCACGGCTCCCTGTGAAACTGGATCTCAGGTGGCAGTGAGGAAGAGGTGGGAAGCAGTGTGACAAAGAAAGCAGGGTAGAGAAGTAGTGGCACTTGATGGCATGAGAGTGAGGAAAAGGTGTGAGAATGCTGGCATCAATCACTGCTTCAGAGAGGTAAGAAAACATTGATCTAGGATTTAAAAGGTGAGATTCCTATACTTGTTCTCTATGTGCTGGCCTTGACCGTGTTCTTATTTTTAGAGTTTACCAGACTTAGAAGAGATTCAGGACTTTAGCAGGGGGTTCTCAGTGGGAGAAACCTGAGAGGATGAAAGGGGGAAAGCACTCGTGCTCCATGTCCTGCACACGCTCTTGCTTGTGTACTTTCTCTCACTCACTGTTGTCCTTTCCTCTGGCAATCTCATTTGTTGGTTAAAGAATTAGCATGTTTGAGGCTGAGCACAGATTTAATTTAATACTCCTGTCTGGAGTATTACATTAGTTTCACTCTGTCAGCTACCCACATCCATATGTTCTTTCCACTTGTGTCCAACTGCCATGCAGTGTTATGTGCTCCACAAAGGATCAGGAACCTGGACATTGTGCCTCTGCTCTGGGCCACATCGGCATGCAGTGCATGTATATATACTGCACACACAGCACAGGCCTGGGCCATGTGGATGGCCTTGCTACAGTGCAATTTTCTTTTTTCTCTTCTGTGCATTGTTTTCTGAATGGACAGTAGCTTGGGGGCAGGGAGGAAAGAACAATACACTGTGAAAAAAATCTAGATTTCACTTTCTTGAGATCAGGGTTTGCACTGGTTTTATAGAGGCACTTTATGTCATTCAGTTAAAAAACAGCTAATAGACCTACATTTGAGTGCAGATAGAAACACTACTTTCTTTTATCTGAGTTCTGTCCTGTGACTTAAAGGAGCCATGTTCCTACAGACAAACTGTCTCTTCTGAAGGTCTTCAATATCATAAACCTCATAATCTGGGGAAGAAATGAAGTATGCAATACAGATTATTTATTTTGAAGTATAAATTTAACTTAAGAAAGATTAAGTGTAGATGTAGATTACATCACTTGTTCTGCAGTACTTATATTTTCTACAAGGATACCGGTTTACTGCCAAAATATGACTCAAAAGATCAATAGCAAACAATCTGTACAAGTTTACACAAGAGAACTGAAGTAGTTCATTCCATAAGCATTGTGTTTTAAAAGCACACATTTCAAAAATAGATACTTCTTTGGGAAGGCTGCTTTCTTAATTTTCACTGTTGCTTTCAGAAGTATGTCCAGATAGTTACAGGGTTGTTTTTTTTTTTTCTGAGAAATCTTTTGCTGCACAGTGAGGATGTAAGGGAATTGGAATGACTATGGCTCTGAATGCTTGCAGTTAACAGAGGTCAATCTTAATATTTCTGGCCACAGTCTTAAATTAAATAAAAAAATTACAATTTTGATGCATATTTATTGTTACAGAGATTTTGAGTTCTGAAAGGTATATTCCTATTTAAGGATATGCTGATCATGGTGGCTGTGGTTGAGGGAGACTCATTTGTCATGTCTTTATAAATATTGCTGTGGTGCAGTGCATTTAATGTTTAATGTGTTTTGATTCCTTTAAAACCCCCTGGATTTTTTTATCTAAAAATCTCTGTATGAAGAAGTGAATGATACTTTCTCCATATCTGTTCTTGGTTAACATTCTACAGAAAAAAATTACTTGCACAACATAATACTGCACTAATAGAGGTATCTCTTATTTTTGTGTAGTCATATTGTGTTGAGAGCATCAAACATTTTGCTTCTCAGTCATCGTCTTCAGAGTTCTTTTAATCATCTGTATGTTGGTCCATTTACCAAGCCAAATATCAGAAGGGAAAAAGAAGGAGAGATGTCAACTCTCCCCTGTTTTTTATTTCTGAGATTAAAAAGTTTCACACAAATTTCTCAAGCTCTAGAAGGAAAAATGTGCAGTTTAGGAATGAATGCTATCCCTTTTGTTCAGTTCATGCTTTTTATTAAACTCTTTGGCTCTTGATTTGACATTATCTACACAGTAACTGATAGTCAAAGTCTCCACAGCATTTCCAACAATTCCAGAGGCGTCCTGACCATCTACAGATAGTGATGTTTGATAGCACTGGGGGCTTTTTTATGCTGCAAATGTTTGAGTATGTCATAGCTTTCAGATTTGAGAAAAAACACACATTTTAGAAAAACAACAGAAAAAAGTAGGAATTGGAAAACTTGGAGTAGGTGGGAAAGAAGGGCAGCTGAGGTAGTGAGGGCTTTCAGCTCTGGGTGTATTGCTGAATGTTCCTTACCTTTGGCACTTATCTGTTGAGATTGTGAGAACAACCTTCCTTATTCTTAGCAGTTAACCCACCACAAAGGTTTGTTCTCCTTTTATAGAGGACTTGTCAAAATACTATGACAACTAGGCAGATTTTAGACAAACAGATCCTGGCTCTAAAAAGACAGTAAGTCTGCAAGTCAAACATGGAGGGCAGCCATTGGCACTGGGAGAAGTAAGAAACCACAGAATATTTTCTCATTGGATGAAAAGCTTGAAGCAACTTAAAGTTAATTGAAGAATTCCTTGAAAGTGAAGTCAGCCTAAAATAAAAGCTTAGGGGTCTATAATTTACTAAATGTGAAAGCTTTGTGAGCAGTAGTGAACATAAAAGTTTGAAAAAAACATATTTTAGTAAACATATCTGGCTTGTGTTATGGACTGTCTTGTTTTAATTATTCGTCCAAATAATGTAGATTTGCAGTATGATCTCTAATTAGGCAGAGTTTGATTTATGGAGCTGGCCCCACATAAACCGTGATGTCATGCTGTACTGCTCAGAATTACAGCTCTGCTCTTGCAGTTTAAAGATGATTATTTTTAACTTTGGAATGCTTCAGTTTTGTGCATCTTGGCTTTTAGCTTTGTGAACTTAAGATGTGCTCTGCTCCTCTCCTCCTTCCTCCCCCCAGATCAAAGCAATCTGTTGTAATGTAACCAGAACAACACCTATTGAAATGGACTTCTGAACACTCTCAGCTTTAGTTCTTGTTGGTAAATAAGAAGGAAGGCAAGACTCTTCATGCTTGCTGCTGGGGGGCTTGAGAAATAGGTACAATAGATACTGAACTATGTTTTGCCAGGTGTCCAGATGCTGATGCCATTCCAGAGCAGAAATGCTTCTTTTATGTCTCCAAAAGATCTTAGTTTTCTTTTGATGCTATAATTGAAGAGAAAAAAAGGAGGGACGGAAAGCAGGGAAAAAACCCAACCACAAACACAAAAAAGGAGAGAGGTGGGATCTGCACTGTCTGTTACTGCAGGTTATAATTATTTACTAAGAATGGGAACTCTCACACACATGAGTTTTTACTCATATGTGTTGCATTTTCTGCTTGTTTCACATTTGAATAGGAAAATTTGCCTTTCCTTAAACCAAGATCTGTTCCAAATGCGAAAGGAAGCTTTGCACAGGAGGATTTCTGCATTTCCCTACAGAGGAGGTCTTCTGCAGCGATGAGCAATATCCCTTCCTGCCACCATTCCGGATCTGGACTTGTGGGCAAAGGGCCAACACACACCAGAATGTGGAGGAAGGGAGAACTGAAAGCTGGATCTGAGTATGATCTCTCCTGCCAAGCTCATTGAGCATGTCAAGAAGAGAACAGCATTTCAGGTCTGTGGGAGTCTTTTTTTTGAGGTGTCAAGACTGCTTCAAGCAAGGCCCCCACAGCCTGAGAGCAGCTGGGGAGGGAACATGAATAAAGGCATGGAGGTGTCACAGTTATACTGGAGGCACTTAATTACCTAGCAATATCAAAAGGTGGGAATTGTGTTCAGAAGGCAGTAGCTGTGGCAAAGGAAGGCAGACTCCATTTTCTAACAAAGCAATTTCTGACTGGGAGGGGAAAGTGAAAATACCTTCCTGTGGATCTTAGTGGGAAGATTCGGTGAGCTACTCTTGGTAGTGATTGCAGTGTTTCAGGCTCCTGCAGGCTGAGAACAATGCACATTGAGTCATTGCAAAGCTGTACTTCTCATGAGGAGCCATGATTATATAGCAGCTGACTCAGTTTCTATGCTATAAATTGATTACAGCTTAAAAGACTCATAAAAAGTCATGGGATTTCTTAGGGTTTTTTTATAAGGATATTCTCAAATGAGTATCACATTTTTAATATAATCAGTTGTTGACTAATATATTGGTTTTAGATGTGTAACTGCTCGTAGCTGTCCTATGACTATATTCAGTTTAGGTAATGAGGCTTGGAGACAGTATTGCTTCAAGGGAAAAGGGGAAAGGAGTTTATACCCTTTTGGTGCTTCAGTGCCAGTGAATGTAAATGGATGGAAAGTGTGTATGCGTTTGCTAATGAATTATATGCACAGTACAAAGATTAGATGTCTGCTCTTTTTTTGACCTGGCAAAATTGCCAACTGCAACTACATTTAACCATCCAGAATAAGGTGAAAGCATTAATTCCTTGAACATTTGGGTCTCTTGTTTGCTGTCAGTTAAGGGGGCCTGTAATGTCTTGATTGTAACATAATATCAGTAAAAACAGCCAACATTTGCTTATTAGCAGGCCACCTGTCTTGTTTTGATGAAACAAAATTAAATAAGTGGTAGTTTTCAGATAATCTGTTGTAAAATGCTAATGTTTTGTCTTGTGTTAATATAAGTTTTTTTATTATCAGTTACAAATCTGATAATCTCTTTTCCAGGATGGTAATTAGCATGGTTGAAATCGATCTTGCCCAGAGATGTGAGTGAGGTGGCTGTCATGCACTGTGTGTGTCTGGGCACATGCATGCACGTGCATTGGTTTTGTCCTCGCTTTCTTCAGTGGATCTGGCAATATACTTGGTACAGAAAGAGTCAGACCTCGAGGAACATACAACTAACAGCAGTTTAATTCTTTTCTGTGTATTAAATGACTGATGCAGGTTTAATTTTTTTATTTTTTTTTGGCAGCTCATCTCCTGACACTTACTTACAGAAATTGCTCTTGGAGCTTAGAGGAACAACTTGCCTCTGAGAGTAATAACAGCTTCTCCATCATTTCATCTTGTTATTAAAACTGGACGTCCGTCCACAAGCTGTGTCACAGCTCTGTAGTTAAGGACTGAAAATACTCTGTAAGGCTCTTCAGCCTGCAATATATGCTGAAGTGATCCTTATAGCCAAAAATTTAAGAGGGTGATGATGACTGTCATGAGAAACGAACAGGGAGGTGGGACATGCTGTGATACCTCTGGAACTGGCAGGAGCTGGCCAGATGGGAAGTTAATGACACTCTGCAGTTACAATACTTCCAGTAGCTTCCCCTTCCTTTTGCTCTGTAATGCAAAACTGTTTAGTGTTACATAATGAAACAGTCTCTTCAAAAATGGGTGCCTGAAATTATTTTCTTGATACTGATGCCAAAACCAACTGGGACCACAGCATACAAAAGTGCTTGAACAGAGAGATGGAGGTGACCAAATCTGGTGTACAGGGAGTCTCATGATTGTGGAGTCTTGAGAATGACACAGGGAGGAACGCATCTGGCAGCTGCATAATTTGAACAAGTCCTTGGGCATTGATTAATGGTGTGATGGTCACATACAAGAGTTTACCACATCTCTTGCAAAATTCTGCCCTCTCATACCCCACTTTCTCAGCTGCAATTGTTTCTGTGGCTTGTTTTGGTCAGAACAAGCAGGCTCAGAACAACCAAGGAAGTTGAGGGAGCTCATCTTTGCTAATCTGTCTTGGGTGGAAATGGCTGGAGAATGATCATGCAAGCAGCTAGGCAAGTTTGAGGAGCGTCGACCTGCCCTTTGGCTGTGTGTGGGAAAAGGGAGACATATTGTCTGAGGAGAGGTGACTCCTGGCAGAGGATGCATGCTCCCAACCAGTGATGTCTCTGCTCTGCATCTGGGGGCTGCAAAGGCAGGTGAACACATTATCACCTGACTGCTGTGTCGTGTGTTGCTAGCTTGAGCTGGTTGGCAGAGAAGCTGTGATGCCACAGGTCAGTGTGCCCCTAGGAAAGCTAAGCAGGCTTCATGGGTACATACTTAAAGTCAGACTTCTGCACTTGTTGGCAGGGATAAAAATAGCACAGCTTTGCTTTCAGTGTTTTGTGAGACCACTTCTGACAGGCGTAATGGAAGGTGCGCTTTTCCTCAAATGCAGCTTTTGCCCGAGTAAAGCTTTGGCTCGTTATTGATTATATCTAGATTTCAGGAGGCAGTGCGAAGATGATTCACATTCATTAAGTAAACTTCCAGCACCATCCTGGGAGGCAGGTTTAGAGAGCAGGAAATGGAGATGAGTAACCTAAAGGTGCAAAGGGAATCTGCTTCAGAGCTGAAATTAAACTTTGGCTCTAGGCATCGTGCCTCTGGAAATTCCTACAATACTTGAGCTTCATGTCAACACTGTCCCATTACAGCACTGTAATTTAGAGTAATTTATAAATCTGTATCTGTGGTGGATAAGATTTGCATAAACCACATCTATTAACAATAAGAGGACTGCTGTTAAAAAATTAAGTAATAAAAAGATCATACCATCAGTCGCATGGGTAGACTGGCTAAGAAAGGGTATAGCTTCTTTATATCTGCCTTCTACTGAGCATTGAGAAGCAGATGTATTGTCAGACTGTTGGCCACCTAGTCCTGTATGTCATCTGTAACAGCCAGAGGAAGATTACAGGAACAGGACAAGTCTACAGTCATGCCATTTTTTGTCACATCTTGCTGGTTTTGACAAATCTGCTCAAATTGTGTTCTGAAATCTATTTTCAGCTTTGAGGTTTGGAAATTGTGCCTCGTTGTGGTAACATACCCATAGTAATCTGTCTTTTCTCGTGAACGGTATGATTAAGCACATCTGAGCCGCCTTCAAACACGTTTTGTAATCACCATCTGCTAATGGTGTGTTGTGATGTATACTTGCATTTGTGAAGTTTCTTTTAAAGCAGGATAAATTCATCTGTCCACCATAGAAGACTTGAGAAATATGATCAGTCTAGTTACAGTGTTCATTCTTTCATTCATTTTATAAAAGAATTAGTGGTTATGGAAACTGCCTTTTGGCAGTTTCCTCTAGGAATTTGAAGGGAGATAAGGATGGCCCTTATAAAATGTGGAAGAAAGCACTGTGTTTTGCACTTTCTACCCAGAGCTCTGTAGTTGCCTCCTTGCCATGAGTAGGCCCATCATTTATGCTGGCATCAGGATATGCTTGTACTTGAGCGGCTTTTGCATTATCATAGGCCATGCAGTCCATTTAGTAATCTTGGAGAAAAGTATTTTATGGCTTTTTTTTTTAGTTCTTGTGTGAGCATTGTTCTTTTAAAACAACAACATCATGAAATTATTTTATTAAAATTACAGAAGTTGGTAATTAAGTAAAATTTTTTTCTTAAGATTTTAAATGCAAAGTTGTGATTTTTTTAGTAGTTACACCTGATTATTCTGTATGGTTGTAAGGAGCAAGGGAAATCAGGAACACAAATTTCCCCTGGTTTTCAGAGGGAAAATGCAGGCACATGGGTCAAAGACCCCCAGAGTGTTGTTCTCAGAAGAAGCCGTTTCATTTTTCCTAATGTGGACATGCAGTACTAAAGCTTGCTGGTTTATGACTGAGCAGTACTAAAATGCTGTTTATTGTCAGTCTCTTCACATCTGAATCATGTTATTCAATCCAGATTTTCTTTGAAACCACTGTCAGATGTGCAGTATGGATGAATGCTCAGAGAATTTGCTGGGTGTTCGGCATCGGATGCTTTTAATTATTGAGGTTAAGCATTAATTGCACACATGGAGAGAAATGCTTGTTTCTGTTATCTATTTAAATTTATGTTTCGAATGAAAGGTATAGATGATTTTTTTGTACAAAAAACAATTGTGGAAAAATAGTAGGCTTTTGCTTTGCTTATGCTATACATTTGGAAACAAGGTAGAGTTGGTTTTACGCATCCCTTAGTAATCATGAATGTATTTGTTTGTTTGCTTGAACAAGTGTTTCTCTAGGAAACAGTGGCATTTGGTTTCATTGTTCCTTCATCTGAATTTTACCAAGGAGGAGAAGAAAGAGCAACTTTCTGGGTTCCTTTCAAATGGTGGTACCCTCTCTTCCTGCAAATAAACGTATCCTGATTTCTCATCTGCAAGTAAACATTGAGCTCTCTTCATTTCTCATGTGCAAATAAAAGGCAAGAGTTTCTCATTCCATCTGTCAGATCAATGGCTAGTATGTGCTTTGTTGCATCCTGACCTGACACACATTGTGTTTATTTAACTTTTATCCCTTAATTTATAAAGGTGACTGAAACCTGCAGAAAATACCTTGGTGCCTGGAAATTTAGCTTTTAGCCATAGGAATGAAATCTGGTACTAGATACTGCCTCTTTCCAAAAACCTTGTCAGGCCTGCAGTTTGCAAAACATTTCAGCAGCTTTTATTTGATCCTATATGGATGAGCTTCTGATTTATTTTTCTTCTTCATAGATATAGTATTTATGAAGTATAAGTAATGAAAAATCAAAGAGCTATACCAGAGAAGCAGGAGTTTCATTTCTGTTTGGAACATGTGCCTAGTCATGATTGTGAAGGTTCTTTTTTCTGCTGTTCTGGGTTTTTTTTAAACGCATGGCCAGAACATCCCATATGCTGTAATACTTTCCATTTGCAGAGCCCTCTGTTTGATGATTGCAAGCTGCTCTGTAAACATTTTTGGTCTGACAGTCATTTTTCAGAGTCTAGAGTCCTCTCCATTTTTGGTGGGAATGCAGTTAATTTGTTCGGGGTCATGCAGGGTATCAGCTAGAGCATAGTGGTGACATGGATTTGTACATTTTTTGCTTTTCTGATGTCTTTATTGTATTTTTCTCTTCATTACCTAATACTGTGCAGCATACCTGGAAAATAACTAGAAAAATGTTTTGGGCTGAAAATACAAAGTTTGGAGAATAACTTGAGAGAGTTTGGAAAAGTAATAATTACTTCCTTACACATTTTAAAAATAATGTTCATTGAGAATAATAGATAAACTGGACTACACTAACAGTCTTATGAAGATACTTCCTTTTGGACTATTTTAGATCATACACAAATGCTATATGTTGCTTATGTGTGAACTTGAGTTTTTAAAATTCCAGAATAGAGAATGTTAAGATAAGACATTTTGGTCTGTGTGGTCTTTGTGTTTTGTGGTTTGGGCGGTTTTTTTGTGCATGGGGTTTTTGGTGGTTTGGGGTTTTTTTGTGTTTCTTCCTCTTCCCTACTGGATACAAGTGCAATATTTCTACTGATGCTAAGTGTAAGGAAATCTTGCATACCACAAAGGTGATAGGCAGAGGCGATTTTCAGTAGCTGAAAACAGGAAATAATTTCTGTTCTAGGTATATAAGGAAGGTCTTGCAAAAGAATTTTGGTGTCCCTAATAAAGAGGAGCATTTAATAATGACAGGGTTTCTTCCTTCCTTTTTTTTCTCTTTAATTCTGGTAGTTTCTGTGGACCATTATTTCTGTTCCTGTTTCAATACTTGTGTTTATGAGAAGATATCATCACTTCCAATACTACTTTTGTGGAGATGATGGTATTCCCTATATATTAAATAACTTGAGAATTTCAGGAAATTCAATCATGTAATCACAAGGGATTTTCACATTGCTTTTTGTGGGTAGTGTAGCTCCTTAAAAAGGAGTTCCTCAAGGGTGTTGAGAATATTTTACAAAGATGAGTTAAGTGAAACATTAGTTCAGCTACCACTGCTATTCAATAAGGAAGAGAGCAGATGTGATAGTGGTTTGGGAGGCAACTGAGGTAACATCTAGGAACATCTGGTGGATGTTTCCCTAGCAGCTGAAGGAACTACACAGATGCTAAATATTTTTCCCCATGTCCTGCCCAGCTATTCTTATGACGTTTGTATGTTTGTGATTAGAAAGAACACCCATCTCCCCCAATATTGACTTGTATTTGCATCAATGAAAGTTTGCCTATGAAGCTGAAGAGAATGATATGGAGAATTTGAAAATGCTTTACTTCAAATTGCATCAATGTAATAAGGAAGCTTTTGGCCATTTCTCTCCTGTACCCACTGGTCACTGTATGTAAGGGAGCCTGTACTACCTTGTATTAAAACTCTCTGTTTCATCCTAGGTCACAGGCTTTGTTTTACCGATCTACAGCCATCTCATCAACGTATGTAGAAACAGTTTCAACTTGGCTGTTACCTGTTCTCAGAAACCTTGAGCAGTTTTTTTATAGATGTTCTCTACATGAAAATCTGAAGATTGATTTGGGGTTTTTTGCAAATAACAATGAGTTTTACCAGCAGTTAGGTTGATTGCTGAGACTGAAAAGGTAAAAAGCAAATAATTTTACTGTCTTATTTTGAGAACTCAACCTCATTAAAGTTATGATAAGAGCTAGGAATGTTACAAAGCATTGATTTTTTTTTTCCAGTAGCATCTTATCACAAGTGTATTCTGAAACCTCATCAGTCAGCCACCACACTTGTACAAGTCACTTTAACTCCTTCCCTCAAATCAACAGACTGAGAACAGATGTTCCTATGAGTTTCAAAGCAGCTGCAAAGCTGTCTGGAGTCCCAGCAGCACAGTCACATGTCCCAGGCTACCTAGACAGCTAATTTACTGTTGAGTGCACAGTTCCCGTTCAGAGTGCCATGCTGATGGGCAAGAGCACACTGTCTTCAAAGCTTCAAGTTTACTGTGATCTTTCTGGCTTAAACTGGCCGTTAAAGATGTTCAGTGTCTAATGAAACCTGTGAATGGACTGTTGTGGGCTGTCCTGTGGTTAGAGAAGCTAGTAGAGCTCATTCCCAAATATCCAGTCCCTTTTGCTCAGCCTGAATGAAAACTGGTTGGTGGAGCAAGCTGAACATGGGTGGGATGGAGTGGGATGCCCTCTGGAATGACCATGAAGAATTACCAGAGACCATAACAGCGTTGTCATCTGAGAAATCTTGTTTAGAGTTTTTCCAAGAATGCATAATTTGAAGCTCATGTTATCATTATCATGTCCCTTGGCCATCCCACTTAACAACTGGAAGATAGGTTGTAAATTTATTTTCAGTAGGCTTGGCCTTCCTGAGCCGTGAATGTGCCACTTGGTAGATTTAGCTTGCCGTGATGATTAGCAATTGACTGATTGCAAATGCTGGCTCCAGGCTCCAGCAGGTGCTTACGGCGCTTTCTGTTTCTGAGCCCTCTGGAGTCTTCCTGCCTGCTGAATCCAGGCTGAGTGGAAGGAGGAGATTCTCTTCTATTTCTTAAATGATATTTTAGATAAATCTGAGAAGTTCTCAGATGTGTTCACTTTTATTCTTGCTGTAAAAATCCATCTCATTCTTCTTGTGCAACTAAGGCAATTCAAAATCTGGAGTTTTTTGTCTCATGTTTTGAACTCAGCATAGCTGAGGACTTTGAGCTACCATGTACTTTCTCCATTGCCCCCAAATGGAGGCAGAATAGGGAAGAAAAGCCCTTCCTCTTGGTGGCTGCAGTGTGAAGAGTGTTATGCTATCTTCTGCAATAATTATGTTTTATGAATATATTCTTTGGTGGTTTTGTTTTCCTTCTACTCTCTCCTGGCTTACGTTTTTATACTTTGTGTTTTCTGACTATTAATTGCAGCATGCTTTAGAAAATGAAATGTGGGGAGTTGCTAATTAATAGGAAAAAAACTAAATTTTGATATATTTTGGTGAGTTTCAGTTGCCAGCAACTTTAACCACATAACCAATTTTGGGAGAGGAAAGAGGGAAGTGACCCCCTCCCCCATTAATTCTTAATTACAATAAATGAGTTGCTGTATTACTAGGAACATAACGTAATGGGCACACAGTTAAATATTTACTTGTAAGTTTATTTAGTGCAGCTTGCTTTCTTTTTGAGCTACAGATTTCTACATTGCATCCTTTATTCAACTGTTTGCTCTTCCTAAACTCATAATCTCTGTATCTGTGATGTTAAAGAAACTGGAGTGAGGTCAAAATTTCCATTACATAGCCAGAGAGGAATTTCAAGGAACAATGCCAAAATCACTTAAAAAATAAATTTACAGGAAAGATGACTCATCAATCAACAATTGCTATTCTAGAAAATGGAATTAGTTATATATGTTTTGGATACAGAGATGGACAAAATGCACCCTGACAGGCAGGGTTAGATCAGGGTGATTTGTTTGTTTATTTCCAGACATTTTTACCTTGACCTATGCTCTTTTTCACCCTAAAGGAGGACCTTAAGTAGCACACAGAGCATTGATGCCAGAATCATTACCTCTCAGAACTACTACTCTCTAGCAAAGAGAAAAGTTTTTCTGGTTTCTTGTTGCTTGCTATAATTAGCTAAGTAGCCAAAGGACAAGAGGAATAATCTCCTCCTGGGCTTAACCGCTCTTGAAACAACATGAGGCCACCTGAGAGATCAAAATACAGCCTCTTATACTTAATGGAGGTGACAGACTTCTGCTTTAGTATGCAGTAATATGAGTGTGAAAAAGATGTGATAAAAAGCAGTTTCCTCTTTTCTAAAATACCGAATAAATAGCACGCAAGAGTGAAAACCCTTCTGAGAGGAAACATGTTGAGCTATGGCAGCATCTCTGGGGGAGTGTGGCAGGCCTGCTGCTTGTGGCTTTTTGTGTCATGCCAGCCCTTCAGTGGGAAAGGCTCTGGTGTTTCTGGGCTTCCCTGACCCTTGGGATCTTTTTGCTGGGTTAATGTTACATGTGAAGAACCAATGAGTACTGTGACTTTAAGGAGATGGCACCGGAGATGAATCTGCCACATCCTATGGTTCTTTCCGCAACCATGTTGGCCTTCTGGTCTGAACGGGGAAGGGGGAAGGAAATGGTGTAAGCACTCACTGTCCCTCTCTCAGAGGGCAGACTGCATAGTTTGCATGGCTGGATGTTTCTCCCTGACAGAAGATGTAATGATGCTGTAGAGCTTTCCTGCTCATGAGACTTCATCAGAGTAGCATACCAGCTAAAGGTGTGACTTCTGACTTCATTGCTTTTTGGCCTTAGAAAACATTTAGTCAATACTGTAGTCATTTGTAAATAGGAAGCACACTCTTGTACTCTGCATTATACATGTTGTTTTTACAGATTTTCCTTTGCAGTCACATTCTTTCTTGGAATAATAGTGTGGCAACCTTGACAGCACAAGCTTTTTGAAAAGTGATGTGATCTGCAAGCAAACTCTGTCTGATACATGTGTTTTATTGCATTTAAGTTTGATGCTTCCCTATATTAGTTTCTGAAGACATTAGCATATTTAGAGCTGATGTCACTTATTGAAGCAGGTAATGTTTACAAGAGTCCAGTCTGCCTGTTTCTTCTAGAGCCTAAACCTGTCAGAACCAGGGGAAATCTCTCTCAGTATCCATGGGTAGGGTGTTAGAGGTAAAGGGTTGCACTTCTCACATTCAGTACATTTGAAAATACTTGTGAGAAACAGCTGAAGCTCTTCTGTGTAGAGGATGTGTCATTGACCTGTTCTCTGTTTGTCCCCACTAATGTCAGATGTGTTTACAGCACAGCAGTGTAGGGTTCAGTGCATGTCAGCAAACAGCTCAGTGTGGTTAATATGATTGGGGGCAACACTGATGTGGCTGCAAAGTCCTTTTGAGGGTGAAGTGGGAATGCTGCAGAAACTGATGCATTCCTTCACCCCAATCTCTTTTTCCTTAGGTTTCCTTCACAGTTTGGATTTCTGGATATTTGTTTTAAATGTGATAGTGCAAAGAATTGGATCATGGGTGATATGTTTGAGTGATGGCTACAATACTTGCAGCTTTCAGAACACAGCATGGGGGCCATCTCTTGGCTTAGCCTCACCCTCAAAGGTGGTAAGTAAACACACCAGAAGAGTTTCTCCCAGTCTTCCTCAAGAAATATTCCCTTTTATCCCTAGAGGCTGGAGATCCTAGCAACTATCTCTGTGTTTTATTTTCCTTAAGATGCTGTGATACCATGGTGATGAGTTATTAATAAACCTCCAGGCAGATGGAGAGAGCTTTTAAACCATATATGAACAAATGTCATGATTTGGTCTGTTGGGCAGAGCAGCTGAGCATTTAGCACAAAAATACGACTTAATCTGCAAATAAATCAGAGCAGTCTTTTTGCTTAAATGTCAAAATTACACCATGTTTATGGAAGAGCAAAGGATTGTAAAGCACTGCATACATTATTTAAAATATATGAATGTAATGAATTAGAGGCGAGCCTTTTTTTTTCAGATTTGTTTCATTTCTGAACATGTTATGAGCTATTATAAGTGCAGTAACAGCTCCCCATACAGCAGAGTGCTCTGCTTCGATGGCATTGACTCAAAATTCTTTAAGTCTTTATATACTAATGTGCCATAATCTCTATAACAGTGACACTAATCCACTCTTCTAATATGGAACTTGAGTTAAAAAATCTGTGAAATGAAAACTTTAAAGCAGCTTTTGGGAATTAGTAATTTATGAACCCTCAATTTGTCATCCATACTGATAGAAATCTCTTTATAATAAGAGAGCAACAGGGTACTCACATTAGGAAAAGCAGTGAAGCCTTGAAGATTTTGCTTTTTTTCCTTTGTTAATGTGTGAATGGCATTAATTGTGTAACAGGAGCAGCAAGAGATTGGTTACAAGTGGTGTGAAATTGTTATATTGCCCTACCCAAATTATGCATCCTTAATCTCTTGTGCAATTTTACAGTGCTGCAGTCATCTACATTGTGCTTCAGCTGTTGGTAAAGGTTTGAGGTAACAATGTCTTACATGGCAACATTGTAGGCTTCCTGGACTTCTCAACTGTCAGCTGCTCAGATGCTGATGGGGGAAAAAGGCAGACATTTCCCTGAATGTGGAAAGCCAGACAGAACATTTCTTTTTCACTTAACAATTTCAGATGATTGTATTTATTGAGAGAATAGGCTCTTAAAATTCTCCAACTGCCTTGACTTGCAAAAAAAAAGTTTGTTTCCTGTTTTGTGGCCTTGAGCAGGAGTTGAACTGTAGCTGTGAAAACCCCCAAGAAAACAAGTAAGAAAAACCATTGTGTGCATTTGTGATGTCTGTAACACCCCGTGACTTAGATAGTGCAGTGTCCCCTTACACTTGGCACACATTGTGAGAGGCACTGTCTGTGGCCAGTATTCTATTTCAGTATGGTACAACCTTGGTTGGAAACCTGTCACTGCTGGGCTGGGGTAGAGTGGTGTGTGTTCATTGGGTGAACAGCATTTAGGTCATAGTGGTCTTACTGTCAATCCCATTGAAATTTCATGGAATTAAATGTGTAACTCATGTGAGAAATTAGAAAATGTTATCAATGATAGGCATATTTTTCTCCTCTTTCTCTCCACTATCATCATGTGTGGTGGTTAAACGGAATTTATGTTCTGAAATTTGTCTTAAAAATCCTATCGAGAGACCTAAGCACACTGAAAAACTGAGAGCAAAATTCATATGACCTCTCAACTGAGGTATTTGTAAAATATAGGTGAAGTGTCAAGAACTGCTGTGATTTTTTATTCTATATGGGGATATAAGGGATCTTGTGAAGCATTCCAGCAGAGTGAGACAATCAACAGTCTTTCTGCCGTGTGCATGAGGTTTTGTTGTTTTATTGGTTTTTTTTTTTAGCAAACAACGACACAAAACAAGCTGTTCCATCTGAAAAATGCACTGTTATTCTCCAAAAGAAACTTTTTAGTAGAAAGATGCTGGAAAGGGGACAGCTTTGATGAAGCAACTGTCCAGGAAACTAGGGAAGGAAGAGTATTGCATAAAGACATGTTGATTTTCATTGGATCAACAATGTTCTTTTGCTTTTGAGTTTCATGAATTCAAAGGATAAAGTATTTCTTAATAAGCCCATCTCCCTTTCCTTATGGGAAGAGCTTTGTCTAGATTTAAGCTCAGTTGTAGCCTTGCTGCTTTTGTCTCTGGCTGCATTGTGGTAAAAGAAAGGGGAAGGAGTCATTATAACATGGAGTTTTCTTGTGACTCTGTCAGGTTGCAGTTCTCAGAGGTGTTGGGCTGGGTGCTGTCCACTGTGCCAAGCATCTTGTGGAACTCCTCTCTGTTGCAACTCCTCTGTCCCTGCTTTATTATAAAGAACCACACTGGCATGTTGTATCACACAAAAAGGGAACACATTTCTCTCAACAGCCAACTAAGTGTAAGTTCAGGGGTTTATTTTACAGTGCAGTATTGGGCTGTGCAAATAAGCTCAGAGAGATGGCAAGGAGTACAGGAGTACATGACCGTAAGATACAGACACGTGCAGTGGAACTTAAAGGAACACTAAAAGGTAAAACAAATGCAGGTTAGACTTGGAGCAGTGGTGTTTCCTGTGGATTTAGGCGTAGCATTTTTCATACTATTTTTCATACATTTTCATAAAGTAAACTACTTTAAGAGAAGCCGTAAATGCAACAAGCCAAGGAGCTGTTTCAGGAGGTCAGGCATCATACATGAGAGTCAAAGAACTTGGCAGTGAACAGCATGTGGCTGAGGAGTTCCTCCCATCATATCTTAATGATGTGAATTTGGTGTACAGGTGGAAGCAAGCACCCACTGGAGAAACAGTTTGTGGTAAGATTTGGAATAGTTTTTCTTACAACCCATTATTTCTCCAGTTTACAAATTACTTCACCTTATTTGGGTCCTAGACACTTACTGCCTGATAAGGAGAAGTTGTTGCTATTTATAATCTGGAGTTTCTTACTCAGGCTGCTGTGATGTCTTAAGTAAAGGAGGAATGCAGTATGGAAAATAATATAAACTGTGAAATTAATTAATGAGGGAATTGCAATAGAGATGGCAATGTGCATCTGCTTTGAAAACCACTGATGGCGTAGTAGAAAGTGGTTTACTAAAGGTATTCTGTAGAACAAGCAGTAATGCTAATGAAGTTTCAGTGCTAGTGTAAATGCACAAATGAATTTTTAAGGTAATCAAGGAAGCAGTGCATTCATTAATTTGATAGAAATATAAAGCAGTTTTATTAAAGTGCAATTTGAAGTGTACTAGACTGATGTAAATTGCATATATTATGGGACAAGTATAATTCTGTGTCATAGCCATATCCTCTGTTGTTTACTGTGAGTTTTGTAAATGCTGCAAGATTGCTTTCTCCTAGGGCTGTGGATTTCTTTTACAAAGAGCAGAAGCTGTACTACCTTCATCTTCTACATCATACTGGCAGGCAGCAAATTCCAAATTCAAATCTTTCTTTAATTTTCACCAGTATGACATAAATGGACATTGCACTTAAAAGGCTGAGCCATTGCATATGCTCCTGGTATAAAGAGTATTACAGTAACAGAAATGCCCTGGTAATAAATTTATATGAATAGTAACCATGTGTCTCTGAATGTCTCCTGTTTCTCATTCAAGTTAAATGTTACTCTATCAATACTTGCCAGATATCTTGCACTCTTATGTCTCTGCAATATTTTTAAGCCTTTTGATGCCTTTCAGTTTTTGAAGTTACCATATTAGTTTTAGGATCCTTAAATTAGGTCATAACAAAAATATTTCTATTTATCTAATCCATTTCCCTGTCCTCAGACTGCTTGGTGTATTGGAGCATGTAATAAAGGAGAGAGATTTAAACAGCTTCCTTTAGTATGAGGAGAAAATACTCTGAAAATCACAAGTTTCCTTTAAAAACTAAAGCTTTTTCAACTGACTGCAGTGTCAGGATGGGAGTGGCTGTGAATGATTAAACGTCGTTGCAGGGGGTAGGATTTGTGGGATGCAGACCTAGTGAGTCACTATTACCAGTTCTTGAGGGGGGAAAAAAAAGCATTTCTACAGCAGTTGACTACTGTGTGTCAAAAGTGGAGTAAATGTTGTGTCTTGTATCAGTTTTCCAGATGCTTTGGTTTGATTCAGGTTGGAATCCAATGACAGCCATCCTGTTGTCACTGCCCAGAGAAAGAATGGAAGTGTTGTGCAGGGTTGTTTTTTTTAATCACACCAATTATCATCATCTCTTCTTAATCTCGTGCCCTGTTGGCCAAAACACAAGCACACTTCCCTTAGTGCTTGTGACTGTTCTTTTATATGTGGTGAGGAGCCTGCTTAGGTGAGTGAGAGCTAACAGCAATTCCCTCATCACTTTTGCTCAAAGCTGCAGTTGCTGAGGGCAGATGATACTGACAGCTTGAAATCCAAGAACAAGCTTTTCAGGCACTGCTTTTGTCCTGGAGTTACTGTCCATTCAATACTGTCCTTGCCATGACTATTTAGCCAACACCTTTTGCTACCAGTTAGGTTGTTCTGCCTTCACTTTCAAATTGCATTTATTCAACACAATGGGTAGAGCTCCTAAGTAAAGATCTCGTTAGGATGCAGTGACCTGATGCAGCATTTTGTCTGGATCCTGCTTATTTTGAGATAAGCAGTGCTTTTCTCAAACAAGGCCTGACTGTACTCGACATCTATTAACAGCATCCTCTGGTTTAGAAACAAAAAAGGTCTTCTGGAATCACGTAGTCTTCTGAAATGTCTCAAACTATTCAAATGCTGGCAGCCAGCATAAAGCCTTTGCCTGATCCTAATCTCCAGAATGCACCAAGCATCATTGCCTGGCTATTTTCAGCCGATTCTGTGTACTGCACATCTAAAACAAGAACAAAACCATCACTGCTCTGCTTTGCTTTCCAACTCCAACTGCTGCACTGGCCCTGTCCTCTACTTTTTTATTTTTTTTTTTTTCTTCCCTCCACTCTTCAGATATTTAGAACAAAATAAGGTACTCCAACCTAATGTGGGTTTTCTTTAAGGTTGCAATGTTCTTTGGGCTGGAGAAGTGTGACATTTCTGTTGGCAGGCATTTGATTCTTATACTTCCTTGTCTTTGAATCACATAAGCAGTTGCTTCAATAAGATATTTATTGATAATCATAATTCCCATATACCTATCAGCTTTTCAGATCAAACCTGGGTGTGTTCTGGAGGCTTTTGTGGGATTTACTCCCAGACCTTGCGATCTCCCATGGGCTGTATAGCTTCGTATTGTCACTCGGTTTTGTCTCCCTTCAGCTGGGCTCCCCCATCCCACATTTTCCTGCTTTGCTTTTCTTACTGTTCCAAATGCTAAACTTTGCCAGTCTTTACTTTTATTTGTACTTTCACTGCTTGGGTGATGAGTTGTCACTAGCTGTTGGTTTTCCTATGGTTCTTCTTATCTCTAGGAGGAAGCTGACTACCCTGAAACTTCTGGTGGACTACAGAACTATGGATTTTTCTTTGTCTCACTCTGAAAACAAAACAAAACAAAACAAACAAACAAAAAAAACCCCAAAACACAAAAAAAACCAAAGAAAACCCCAAAATACAAAAAAACCCATAAGGTTTATACAACTTCCTTCTAGAGAAGAAGCAAAGGCCCCAGTAGTTGGGTTGTCTCTTATGCTAGAAGCAGAATATCTGGTCCTTTAATTTTGTGTCATTTGCTCTGGCACCTAATAGGTGAAGGAACCTCTTTACTGTGTGGGTAGAAAAAGAGGAGAAAAGTCTATTGTAAGTTTTTTATTGTCAAGGAAAAATTGCTAAAGGTTCAGGAACACTGGGAAGAAACAGAGGAGTCCTTGAGCATGAGAGAGAGAAAATTTCTAGCTCAGTGGAACTGGGCATGGAAGCACAGAAAGCATGAGGAAATGTACGCTGAGAGATTTTGAGACAAGCTGGGAAAATGTATGTGAGGATATAATGTCTACTAACAATGATTATATATATATATATATACACACATCAAATAATAAGTGATATATTAAATAATTTTTTTTAAAAATTGAAGTCTATTATGCAGTCATAGAAAACAGAATGGTGTGTGGTTGGAAGTGCCTGTCTCAAGGATCTTTATCTTTCTCTCTCTGTCCTGCTCTCACACAGGGTTTGGCGAAAACTGGGAGGGACAAAGAGAACAGTGTAGTTGGTGGACAGCTTTTGAGAAGCTGAAATTTGATGATTTGAGCAATATTTTGAGACAAAATATTTTGACCTGTCCACATGGTCTTCCATGAATTTGGCCCTTGTGTATCTCTAAAAAAATTATTTTGTTTAATTTAGGTGTGGATTTGGTCTCATCTCTTTTTTATATAAACCCACTGAAAAAAGACATTCTAGGATTGATGTTTCATCCACTTGTTTCAGATTAGACTTGTTATTTCACTAAAATAGGATTTTATGGCTTTCCTACTATAACTGCATTTGAGTGCTTTTAAATTTTTTTTTAAATTGGACATGATAACATTTGAGACAGTATTTTGGCTAATTGTTTAAATCTGCATTTGGACAATTGTTAAAATGAATGCTATTTTTGTTATGTAATATTATAAACCACACATGCCCTATAGTGTCTTCTCTAATTAGGAAACAATTAAAATTACAAAAAGTCTACTTCTTGACACCAAATTTTAAGTTTTGAGTTGTATTATAGCAACTCAGGGGAATGCTTATGGGACATTTTGATCCTTTTAAAAACTTCTATGAATGCCCATGTAGGAGCTGAAAATAAATATTCTTTCAGTCTAAATGACTATAGAATTAAACTACAAGGACTGTTCCTGACCTCAGTTGCCTCATTTCTAACATTCTACAGTGTGTAGCTGTCACAAGGTAGAACAGCACAAAAGTTGACTGACACTTTTTCAGACCTCATTAACAGAAAAGAACAGAATGTCTGACTTAAATAGATTTCTAAATGTTTGGAGACTCAATTCCTATGCAGACCAAGTTTTTACATTGGGAAATAAGACTCACCAATATATTTGATATTTGCCTATGTACCACAGTATTCACAGCACGTTTTTTTTTAGTTCGCTTCAATTCAACATTTTATATATGTTAAAACACAAATACCTATAGGTCTAATAATTCTCACCATGGACTGCTGATTTTTTTTTCCTTTTTGGATGATGGAAACTGCCTGGAGTCCTGAGACAATGGAAAGTTTCAAGACTTCATGTACAAAAGTCATGGAAGAAATACTAGAGTGGGTCCTCAGGCTGATTATTTCATTCCCCCCTTTCTTCCTCACAGAACAGATGTATCTCAGGCCATGGTCTGAGCATCTGTTGAAATATTGCTTGCACTTCTAATGTAGGTTTTGCCTTTTGTTAAGGTGCATCAGTTGGACAGGAGCTGAGGGTGTAATTGAGGTCATGGTTCAGCCTTCTACCAGCTCTGCAACACTGCCCAAACGGAGTCATGATTCATAATTCTGTCAGTTTTGTCTTCCAATAGCTCTGAGAATGTCTATGCAATTGCTTAGAGCAAGGGTGAAGTGTTCATTAAAATGTTGCTCACACCCAAAAGCCTTAGGCAGCCTGACTGATCAATTCTCTCTGGGCTTCCATGGGACAAAATATATTTCTATTGTGTGAGGATCTTTAGTTCTCCTGTCTATATCTAATACTTTTTCTCTTAAAAATCTTCAACTGGATTTGATCTCTTCTCAGTCTTGAGCTAGGTTGGATTTACCTAAACTACAAGCACATCAAAAATCAGTATTGGCTGACCACATTGTTTTAGTTTGTAGGGCAGATGGAATGCAAACTCCATTTCCTACACAGTCATCATTTACCCAGATGTGAAGGTCTACATACTCAATTCCTGACTTTATTAAAGCACTTGGACATGGTAAGACATTAATCAGGGTCTTCATATAAATATGACTATTTCATAGTTTTTTTGGAGTCCATCCTGAATTTGTTGAAGTAGTTACTATTATGAAAAGATTTGGTCTTGTCCTTGAGCTGAAGCTGGACAAGCTCCAGTGAGCAGCTTTTCATGCACCCAAACCCACTGTGTTAGGCATCATGTAGTTGCTTGGAGGACTGAGTGAACAGAAAGAAGAGATGACTTCGGGACTCAGTTCTTTGATCCAGAATTTGTAATAGTACTAATTTGACTTCAAATCATGATCCTGTTTTATGGTCTGAGTGCATATAATTTTTACCCTACTGAAAACAGGGGTTGTAGTAGCTATGACAAGGATTTTAGGTTAGAGGCCTGCATTCTAACTTGTTTATGACTGACAAATGAGAAAATCAGTGAATTATTCTGTTGCTCAGATTTTTGTAGCTTTGCTGTATTCCTTGTTTTCAGCAACTCCAGAATCTTTCGCAGCCAAAACTGCCAAACGTCAAGGACTGAATCCAATGTAGTTTTCAAATTGTTCCCAACTGGAAGCTGTTTTTTCTTTCAAAAAAATTCACATAGGAATGGAGGGTCTCATTTATCCCCCACAGCATTAAGTTCCCCATACTCTTACACCACATTTTTGCTACTTTCTTTGAGAGAGTCACTCTCACCAGGTGGATTACTAACAAAGTTGGTATATGAGCTCATAAACTGCTCTGTGTTCCATAGTCATGGCTGGGCTACTCCCATACCTGACCCTCACAGAGCTATTGCAGTGTGTCTAGACAGGTCCTTGGCTCTGTGTTAGTTGCCTACATGCAATGGGAGCTCTGCATTCTCTTCCCTTACGCTTGCAACATCTTCAGCTTTTTCCTCTTTCCAGCTTCTCTGATTGCATTCATACAAGGACAAAATTCTGTCATTTCATCCTGCATGCTTTCTCAGTACTGGCTGCCAGATAAATGGCATGTGCTTCCTGTTCATTTGTTGTCTTAGACACTGATTTTGCCTGCTTTAAAGGACTTCAAGGTTTGGCAAGGCTAATACTATAGTGACAATTGTGTTCTTTCCCCAAGTTCTTCCTCTTAGCTTGACTGCTTTTCTGTTCCAGGGGAGAGCAATAACTAGTTTTCCTTTTTTGCTTTCACTGCTCAGCTTGATGCTAATCTGCTGGCATTTCTTTCTCTGATCTCTTATTGTCTGCCCAGCCTCAGTCTTGCTTCCTTTATTCTGACAGCTGCTCCAGACTCGCCTTCTTTTATGTTTTTCACATATTTGTTTGTGTGTCATCTTTGCTGGTGCCTTTGATGTTTGGCATGACCTTACTGAGATCTCTGCTTGAAGGAACTTGCCTTTCTAGTGGCCCAGAAGGCACTGAAGAAGCAAATGAAGGGGAGGAATCATCTGGAACCAATGAGTTCATGGGCTTGTTATCAGCAAATAGTTCTGTCTTATCCCTTTTCCATTGTACAGGACAGTGTGCAACTTGTTATGTTTTACACCTTGCACGCTCTGTCTGCATCTGCACTGTCAAGAGTGACCAGGTGCCAGAAGGGACTGGGACTTGTAACTGAATGTTTTCTTTGGTTTAAGCAGCTGGTGGATTTTTTTCCTCATTAGGTTACGGTCTTG
This sequence comes from Bombycilla garrulus, assembly GCA_013400315.1. NCBI lineage: Eukaryota > Metazoa > Chordata > Aves > Passeriformes > Bombycillidae > Bombycilla > Bombycilla garrulus. The sequence goes on along the minus strand of VXBU01017828.1, from coordinate 97,242 downwards.
TTTTTAAGGATAAACATACTTCAGATGCCTTTCACTCTCCCTTTGCAAGATGCAAGATTTTTTTTTCCCAAAGTATGAGGTATTAGATTTTAAAATACTGCATTTTTAGACCAATTGTGGTGATTTCGCCCTGGAATTATAGGGGGGGGGGTTTCCAAAATTATATTTTACACAGTGAGGTTAAAATATTCATCCTTTCACTGTGGTATTTTAAAGAGCTGATAGGCAGACTTCTCCATGCAATTCAGCATTTCATAATTATATTGTATTGAATTTAGAGTATTTGGTCAAGAAATGGGATTATGAATAAACTGGTGGAGTAACTGTATAGCCAGCTGCTTTGAAGTAGTGCTTGGTCATTTAATTTCACATGAATTTTTAATAATGATTCCACCCTGTTTATTGTATTAAATTCCATTTGGTGTGGATTCTTGGACCTCTGTGGTCTAAGGATTTTGAGACACGAAACTGTTTACTTTCGAACTTCCATTTGCTTTGCACTTTATTCCTTTTAATAATTAAATGGTGGTTTAATATCTGAAGTTGAGACTGGAAGCAGTTATTTTTCATCTGTTTCTCACCAGCACAGTTAAAGTTTCTCAAAAAAAAAAGACATAAGATCTAAATACCTTAAACTATCCAAATTAGTGTACTTTCTCTTGGTGATAAATAGCGCCCTGGAAAGTATCAGTTAATTCAGTCTTAAATCTTTAAGAGGTAATTTTGACAGGGTTCTGTAAATGTAGAAAGTTCAACAGAGTAACCAGAGAAAGGTTCCTAATGAAATCCTGGCTTTAGTGGTGAAAACGTCTGTCTAGTTTTAATAAAAGCTTGATTACACTGCATTCATGAGGATTTCTGCAAGTCTGCCCTGATGACATATAAACTTTAAATTAGGCATAGTCAATAAAAGGCCACCTAATATGGTTTCATATTTTGAGAGGTTCCTCTGTAATTGCCCCAGCTAGTTAGTCTGTTTTCTAACCATTTTAGCATCTGCATGTGCTTAGAGAAATCATCCTGGGAAAGATGGAGCTTGTATAGCTTGTAATGATGTGAAGTGACCGACAGAGACCTCCCCCCTGCTGTCTCCTTATTTAGTGACCTTCTTCAAGTGATGAGACAGCAGCCTTCTCCCAGCAGCTGTTTTCTAAATTTGGTCTGACAAACGCTATCATAAAGGTGGCAGGTGAGGTTAAGAGATCTGATCCGAACATACTGATTTAACAGCCACCAAAAGGTACAAAAGAATATAAGGAAAAACAATCAAGTGCTGTCTCTTTATCATTGTATCAGTTTTCTCTGCATGGTCCCTTGTGAAAGCTTTTACTGATGACTTTCAGCTATGTATCATTACAATACCTCCAATAAGCATTACATAATAGGAAAAATATGCTACACTGAGCAGTGAAACTGGTGTTAGCCAGTCCTGTGGCCCATATCAAAATGCTCTCACTAGTATTCCCTGTAACAACACTTCCTCAGATGTAATGGACTACAGCATATCATCAAGTAAGAGTTCATACATCCACTTTAATGTTTTTTGCATATCCCTGTTACAAGTAATGGCTATGACTACTCAAGATAAAAATAATCAATTTTTTCTCTCTATAATAGTTCAGAAAATTTTCAAGCATATTCTGTGCCGTTGCTGTATTTGCATGGTTAAATAGGCAAACACTCTATATGTTGGTTCTCTCAGGCACTGAGGAAGGGGAGAAAACACAGTGATGACAAAACCACAAGAATTTACTAGAACAACTGGCTAGACAGTAACGCTTAACTGATTTTTATTGTTAGTTTTCTTACTGATAGTTCAGTAGATTACAAGTTGTCTCCTATTAATGGTGCAGTTTATAAGAAGAAATTTGCAGAATTAAGTGCATCTGAGGTGCTCTCACTAGAGTGGCAAATCCTTATTTCAGAAGCACCTCAGATGTTAGAAGCTTTGAAAAGGATCTTCCCTCTTTACTGTAGAGTGATGTATCAGTATATACTTGGGCTGGAAAAACGAAAATGTCATTGGAAATCAGACCTGCTGATTGCATGAGTCAGACCTTCAGTCTAGGATAAGTCAGGAATTCAGGTGCTTATCTGAAATGGAGCTCCTGTACTCAACTTTTGTCATAAAATCATTCTTAACTATTTGAATTCTCCTTCCATTAAAACATTGTATTCTTTAAGGTGCTAACTGAAAAAAAAAAGTCCCTCAGGTATCTTTATTTGGATGGTTATTTCCTGTGTTTGCTTACTGGCATTAAAACAGAAGTTACTTTCTGCGTGTGGGATTGAAATGTTGCAAGCTCTCTACAGGTTACAGACTTTTCTGTTGTCATCTTGAAGAGTTTTGGAGACTATTACTACAGATACAGGGAGGTAGGATATATGTAGGTTTAGAGGTCTTTTTTTTATAGAGCTTCAGTGTAAAAAGTACACTGAAAAACTAATATATTCCAAAGATGCTGAGTTATAAAACGCATGTGCCTCTATGTATGTATGAATGATAGTTTTGGCCAAATGCAACATAATGTAGTAAGTATTAGATTTGTCACATTAATGACAGAATTAATTCTAGGACACAGGCATTGTAAAGGGTAAAGTGGCAATGCAATGGACAGATGGACTTCAAAATTATTTCAGTGAGAGCAGAAGAGGACCATTTTTGGTCTTTTTTTTTTTTCATTTAAATTTTAGATAATTATCTGAGAGTAAATTGACCCCACAAAAAAAAGTTATGAAGGGTCATAATTTATGGAGGGTGGAGAAAGGCATTATTCTGTAGCTACAAACAGGGTCCATCAAGCACTCAGGACCTGAGGGAAAGTTGACAGTTGTACCTGTAGCTGTGCATGGTGTTCGCACACAGTGTGGGAATGATTAATTCCAGCTGGCTGCGAAGCTCAGCATCTGCAGAGTGCTCATGGATCATCACCCCCACAGCATAAGGAGGTACCCAGGTACCCATGCTTGTGTTCAGGCCTTGCTCTGCTCCTGCCAGGCAGAGGGCTGGGAAGGGCAGCCCATGGGCCGTGACTGCATCGCAGCACTGCTGTAAACATTTATGTCTGCCTCAACCTGCACATGGGGAAGCAGGACATAACAGAAACCCAGCTACAATCTTGTTTACCCAGTCAGCATATTTTAAGATATAAATAATTTTTTTTATTTTTCTTTTGGATATTTGTCAAGTGCATTTTGGGTTCAGTGGGAAATTTATAGTGTAATGTTTGGTAGCGGTTGTATATTTTGAGGATGGTGCCATGAGAAACAGGATGCCCAGGTCCTACCTTGTTTAAACAATCTTTCTAGGTTTTACTGCCATACTCCCCACCATGGGATGCAAGTGCTTCCCAAGCCCTCTGGCCTGCAGAGGCAAGGGTAGGGTAGGCAGTGTGCCTTACGTTTTTTGGGGATGGAAGGCAGAGGCCTTTTGCTCTGTACCTTGGAAGTTTTCCCTGATACAGTAGGGTTTTTTTGTTGCATGGGTTCTGAGGTAGAGTTCTTAACCACCTTAAAAGTTGTTGGCAAAGTGACCTTGAAGAAAATGGCCTCAGGTACTGTACTGGGGGATGACACAGTAATAATGTGTTGACTTAAACTTCAAATCCTAAGGTGGAATAAGGTGGCAGCTGTGTAAGAAGCAAGTTCCTTTGTCCAGGGCATATTGAGGGGCCAGTCACGATCTTCTGGGTGCTGCTTTGCTAAACACGGTTCAAATTTGAACAGACCTTGTTCCAGAGGGCTTGTGGACAGTATCAATGGAAGGAAAAATGTGGGGAATTAAAAGCAACTGTGCTACACATGTGAAATCAGATTCATGTTAGGATTTTTGTTGGGGGGGGAATAGCATGCAAGAAGGAAAGGCTGTTTTAGTGAAGAGGAAGAAAACCAGAGAGAATGAAGGCAGAAAAGAAAGAGCCAGACATACAATTAATGGAGCCAAGAATAAAATAATGCAAGAGTGCACAGAGGTTAGAGAAGGCAAAGAATCATCATGTTTAAGTAAGGAATAAGGATAAACCTGATGCTTGTACTACACTGTAGATTTTGAAGAGTGCATCTTGACCTGCATTTCTCCAATATTTTCCTCTGAAATGTTGTATTGGAAAGGATGGATGCTGAACTGCCCAAAAGACAAGTAGATCCTGCTGAAAGTAGTTGTGCCCATTTGATGAAAGCTTGAGCTTTGGCATGTCTAGTCGCTGCATGGTCTTGAAGCAGCTTTCCTTTATCTTCCCAAACTCAAGTCCTTCTAAATCAGAATTCCTATACTACAATAGTACTGCTATAAGAAAGCTGCAGATCTCATATATTGTTCCTGTGTTGGCTGTAAGAAGAATTGGACCTTTCCCTAGACACCAGTTTTACTGAGACCAGGAACCAGCTACTGTCCTACAATCTGTCGCAGGTCTAGCCCCTCACCCTTGGCTTTGCAGTCCAGCCCTTCACAGCTTTCTGTCTCTTCTGGGTTAACCTGATCTTCCCAAAGGATAAGTCCCAAACTCTCCAGGTCCCTATGTGTCTCCAAAGAAGCTCTACCCAAGGCCTACCTCTCTTCCCAAGTTTTCCCACCCTAAGGTATATCCTGAGAAGTGGCTTCAGACCTTTTTGTCTCTGCTGAATGAAGGATTCCCTTCAGTAGTCAAATAAAGTGGAAACCTGAGGGACAGAAAAGCAGCACTTGATATAAACTTCTGATTTACAAACAGTTGAATGTTTTTCTGTGTGTTCCTGGCACTGTTGCCTCCTACACAGGATGCTCAGAGTTGCTCCACTATACATGGGCAGCTTTGAAAGTGAGCCCATAAGTATTTCCCAGGAGTAGAGAAGGTAAGTTGTAAAAATCTGATGGCCAGTCATAATAATGAAGGTGGGTGACTCTCAGGAAGAAATTTAAGGCTATTTTTATCTTTTTCATCCTGGTCCTGCCTCCCATTTTGGCTCCCAGAATTTATAAAATGAACCAAATTAGAGTATTTTGGTATCTTTTTTTTATTTTTTAATGTAAGTTATGCTTCTTCTGTCAATATACTGGAAAGAGCACTTGCACAGCCTATGTCCCAGTTTCCCACAGCTATATGTCAGTTGGATACCACCACTATAACAGGCCATTTCAGCCTCCCAGCAGTTGTCCTTGCCATTTTGTTGCACAAAATGCTGTTTTTCACCCTTCATCAGAGATGGAGACGTGCGTGTTGCAGCACTACAGTAAATAGTAAGGCAGTTTGTTTTCTTAACCTTTGTCTATCTGTATTTCAAAACTCACAACTTATCTAGTAACTTCATCGGGACACTGGGATGTTTCTGAGGCAGCGTAAGCAGAGATACCACATAGCAGAGTTTGTTGGGAGAGCGTGACTAACGGGTATAAGAAGATCCACCATGACAGTGGTTTTAACTCCTGGATTTCCATTGGGAACTTTGTGAACAGAAAGCTGCCATCACCTTCCAGGCTGCGTCCTTCCCCTTGGTGTGCTGGGACCTCTCTGACACCCCTCAGCACACACCCCACTATGGCCTCTTGCAGCCAGCTCCTGGTGTTCCTCCCTCAGCCACATGCCTGCTTTAGCTTCTGTCCCACGATGACAGACACAGCAGAGAGCTGCAGTGCAGGGGTATAACTGGGGATATCTATTAAATCTTTGCAAAGGAACAAACTGCACATTTAAAAGATAAAAGTGAACATTATAATGGGTGCTATGCCAGAATGCATTTTTATTTTGCTTTTAATTGCCCTGAATGGATTTGGTAATGTTCTGTTTTTATTTTGGTGGTTCTTTTTTTACCTGATTACTACATTCTATGAATATATAAATTCAGCATACAAAGCTGATACACATACACATATTAGCAGTGGGAGATTTGCGGGTTTTTGAGTTGGATGTGAGTGTTGGATTTAAAGTGTCCAGTCTTCTGGTCTTGAAGACATTTGGGACAGGATTCTTTCTTTGTCTGTGCATATTCTATTCAGTGAATTGACAGTCTGATATTGATTAGTTTAGGTGCAACAGGAGTACAGCTAATAAGAAAATAGTGAGTTGGTGTGTATTTCTGTGCTGAGCTGCTCCCTACGGAATTGTTTGACTACCAAATACATTAAGGAGTTAACAGCTGAGTGGTGTTCTCCTGGAGGGGTGCTGATGGAGCCTGGTGGTTTTACAGCTGAAGAGCAGGGGTTTAGAGCAAGCTGTGGCAGCCTAAGAAGCTTCTCTCTCTATTCTTATTATAAATTATGATGAGAATTATCATAAATTAGTTATGCTACAGTGATACTCAGCAAAAGGCAGCTAGCAGTGGGCACAGCAGGGTCTTTACATGGTTAATGTCAGGTTAAAGAGGAGGAAAGGTGATTTTCCAGTATGTGCTGCATGTTCCAGGAGCCCTTTCTGTGCAGGAAGCAATCCCATGGTCATAGTTAAGTGTCAGTAATTTACCATATTTGGACTCCCAAAACAAAATGCAGCGTTTAGTTCAGCTCTGAAGGGCAAACAGTTCCTTATGGAGCTTAATTGCTTTGTTTACATGTAGCTAGTTACTTATCCCATGGCAAGAACAATAGGCTGAGTGCCTTGCTTAACCCATGATCAGAATGAGATAAAACACGGAAGACAGCGAGGCTGTGCATTTCTTAAACAGAGCACAGGTCAGATGCAGCCTCCTTGGCTGGCTATCCCCTTGAAAACCTGCTGCCTGGCATGCCCTTTGTCTCCTCAGCAGCTGTGTGACCTTGCCATATGTCTTCACTGTCTGATCTTGCACTGAAAGCAAGTGGTGTTTCTTGAGTCTCTCCGTTTCACGTGGACCAGGCACCTTCCTGAGAGCTGTGTGACTCACTGACCTTTCCTGGCACGGTGCACGCAGTGAACATCAGACCATCGTACGAGCCTTTGACCTGATGTTACCCCACAGCTCAACCTGGACCACGCCCCGTTTGCAACAGAGGCTGCTGGGTTTCCTCCTCCCTGTAAGGCAGCAGGGCGGGGCCTTGGGGAAATGTGAGCCATGATTTCTCAACCAGCCACGCTTGTCTTGTGGGATGGGGAGCAAAATGGAGTTTACTTAGTTAAGCCAGACTTCTGCCAGAGAGAGAGAAGAGCAAGCCATGCCTGCTACTGACAGGAGACCTTTTGACAAGGGTGCTTCAGCCATGCCAGAACACTTTCCTTGTTGTCACGCAGTCCTCTAACCACAGGCAGTACCCCATGATCCAGCACGACAGGAGTGCCTGACCCAACACGTACTTTCCCTGCCCAGAAGTTGAGAAGTTCATTGTCAGGTCTGCCAGACTAACAGAGACAAATTTTTTTTTTTTGGTTGGGACTGCAGCTCTCACACCCTCAAGGTGTAAGAAAGTCAGAAAGTTTGCTGAGAAAAATTCCTAGTTTGTTCCTCCTAGTTTGTTCCTTTCTTTTGACAGAAGAGAATTCCCTATTACACCTGCTTGTACCAAGGGAGTAAGGTAGATGTTCTCCATGAATTTGCCATAAGTCAAGTAAACTTTAGTCATCCCTGCAAACTGGAGAACAAGTTGTTATTGTCTCTTATTTTGTAAGTCTGTGTACAGCTGGGAATGCGAGGCCTTTGAAAATATGCACAGAAAGTTTAAGTGCAGGAGAGCACCTGCAAATCAAAAATCTTCTTTATCTTTTTCCATGAGTGAATTAACTGGCACAAGTTGTGTGCTCAAATCTTAGGTACAGTTTACAGTCGTGACTTGCACCTGAAGGGGTGTAAATGGAGGCTGATATCCTTTATAGCAGTCATCTCCCCAGCTGTTCCTCTTCCCTTCATAGATGATCTCTCACTTGCAGAGGTGATTCAAGGCAGAAATATTTGCTATTTTTGTATGGTTTTGGTACAGAGGAATCAAGTAATGCAAATAATTCAACAAGACTACCATCACAGTAGTATTCTAGAGAATACCACAAATTATCATTATTTTCCCAAGCCTTTAGACTACGAAAATAAACTTCAAAAGTCTACTGAAGATTTAAGCACTAAGACCCCTTCCCTTCCACCACCACCTAAATATATGAGATGTTCTAGAGCTGGATGCCTCCTCAGTAAGACTACCACTTGTTTTGAGCTTATACAAGCATTTACAGCTACCATATAAATTGAAAGGTTAGCATGTCTGCTCTTGCCTTGTCATTCTGTGTTTGTGTAACACAGAGCCCAGTAGTCATCACAAAAAAAAGAAAACCTTTGGAAATATGTCTTTGAGGAGGAAAACCCCACACAAGGATCTGTTATATTCCTCACAAGAATTCAACATCTGAATCAAGTGTTCCCAGAGATGTTCCCAGTTCCCAGAGACTAACCTGGAAAGCTACTAAGAATGTGACCCTCAGGAAAATTTTCAAATTGTGGCTTTTCTGCACTGTCCTGCTGATCTTTAGTTTTTTTTTTTTTTGGTCATGCAGCCCCTAGCCTGCTGTACCACCCATTAGGTTGCCTTCCATGAGCAAAACTCAGGGAACTCCTGAGTTCATCATCCAAGAAAACCTTTATTTTGGAATAGAGACTGAAAAAAGATAATCTGTTTTGTCAAGTGTTTCCACACCTCTGTAAACATGCAGTCTCCTCATCTGGATGATCTCATGCCTATGTTCATCAAAGTTCTTACTTTGCTTTGAGACTACATTTGCAGCAAAATGGTAATATATGCAATATTAAAAGGTTTTGGGTGAGATCCAGGACAAGCACCTCATAGTGAAATCATTCTTCATATTATTTAACAGCTACCTGATGTCTGATCCAGAGAAACTGGTCACAACTACACCTTCCTTTAGACACTTAAGTGAATGGCACATGTGAGCCTTGGATGTTACATGAATGTAGGGCAAGGAGGATACAGATCATAATTTGTCTCTCACGTTGTCAAGCACGTTTCTCCTCAATTTTTTGACAGTGAATTGCTGATAGAGTAATAGCTGCTAAACAGGTATGAGCTCATCAGCACTTCTTACCAAAGAGACCTTGTCTGGAAACTCTTACCTCTCTCACTGGAAGTAGAGAGAAGGAAAATTGGAAGTCTCTGGCTTAAGGAAAACCATTTGGTACTAGAGAAGTTAAGTGAAGATCAGCTAACCTGCTGGAGCATCACAGGCTGGAAACCTGAAAGTTCTGGCAGATGCCATCATTTTGGCAGTGGTGCAGGTGGCAGTCCTGCAAAATCCTCATGGTCTCCATCACGTAGTAGGAAGTGCCATTGCTGCCCTGGGTGCAAACATCCTAAAAAAAAAGTGATTAGTTAGTGACTCCACAGAGATAAATTCTTGGACACAGTTGATACCACGAGTATGGAAGTGCAAGGTCACAATATGAGTACAGGAGTTATTGGTGCTGCCAGTGACAGATGTAATACCTACCAATGATTATTCTTACAAAACAAAAACCCCAACACCAAACCCAGCAGTCTTACAGACTCTTTGCTTTTCAGCTTTCAAAACACTTCTTGGAGAGTTTTCCAAATGGGTGGTCTGAAACCCAGGCTGATTAATATCCGCTCTGCCTCCTGTCATCTTGGAAACAGTGAATGCCTACTGTGACAACATCTGAAGCATCCAGGATGGAAATACAGATGTTCACGTACAACAGACTTTTTCCCCCTTTTTGTTGCTCAGACCAGTAATATGAGAGTCCACAGCAAGGTCTGCATTTCCAGCAATTTGCACAGTGTAGCTAGTACATTGAGGCTGGCAACACTTCATGGTAAATGCTGCATTGGAACTAGGAGTGCCCATGTCTCTACTGCTGAAAGTAGGGAAAAAACTTACATTCACACTCCATAATGCAGAGCATGCACCCACGCAGTTTTAGCTCCTTATTTACTGTAGTCAGTTTAATGTGGGCCATGGAAACTATCTATGTTATATGTCTGTTCTTGCTTGCATCCCTGGAAGATAATGAGATTGTGTAGTGGTTATATTGACAGCACAGTTTCTTTTCCAAATTCCTTTGCTTCTCTTCTGTTCTTCATACAGCCCACTGAAATAATCTCCTTCTGTACTGTGGAGTTTTTCCAAGAGATTTTTCTTTTTTGTTGGGTACATGCATAAAAACCAAGAAATTCTACCTTGCAGTTTTGTTCCCTCTCAAACATCAATCTACATCCACCCATTTAAGTCATCTTACTTTTGTCCCTAATCTGTTTAACATCTTCAGGCAACCAAGAAACTGGCCTTTCATCTGTCTTGAACTCTTGAGAATTACTCAACAGTTGTACAAAATTCTTTTCCCTTCTCCTGCTGTGAAGGTAGTACCAAATTAGGAGTGTATTATGGGCCAAGCTTTTCCTAATTGCCAGGGGCTGTGATCTCATAACCCAAAGATGGAGAGATGTTCCTTGCTGTGCTTGACATGGAGGCCTGAAAGCCCTGTGCTCCTTTAGGCATTTTAGGGTTCTCGTTGTCTTACAGGACTTTATTTCCCAGCTTTCCTGACAGTTAACTGTTTGTAGCCAGGTAAATATTATGGGGTGTGCACAGCCAAAGAGTATGGTACCCCTAAAAGATAGTGGAAAGAAATGGAGCTAACATTAGGCCTGATTTTCTTGCTCCTTTGTCAGAGGCCATATGGATTTAAGTTTGTGATAACTAAAATGTTGCCCTCCTAATACAGTTTTTTTCACTAAATTTCAAGATAGATGCCAAGATTACCACCTTGGGATTGGTTTGGGGGTTACAGTGTCAACACTAGTGATTACAATAAACTAGGATCCTCAACTTCAGATCACTGCTTGATGTCCTCTTATCCTGGAAATTAAATTATGCTGATTTAAATGTCTGCATCCGCTGTCTTTCCAAAACACACAGCTTGGTTTTAAAGATAAATGCTTGCCATTTGGGGACAGACTCTGTGTGCTAGGTTTAAGTTCACTTAGCAAAGCTTTTTTATTGGAGTGGCTCATGTAACTTGTTAACATGCAAGAAATTATTAAGCTTTCACTTCCTCCACTCCCATTTCCTGTTTGGATGTTGAAAGGAAGCCCTGATTGCTAATTTGTGATTAGCCAGCAACCCAGAGTGAACTTAATTCGGTGGGTTTGTGTGGTGCTTGCCTGTGCAGATACAGCCTCACTTGAGAGCGGGACTGCTGCTGCTCACGTTTCGTGGGGAGAGCTGTAAACAATCTGCTCTTCTTTCCGTGAATTCATGGCCTTCCTTCTGAGAACAGAGCTAATGCCTGGCCTGCCAGAGCTTGGGAGGCGACACTAAAACTCTGGATGGTGCAGGAGGGAAGGGAGACATGAGGGTGTTTTTCGAGTCTTGCTTGCCCAGGAGGTGGCACTAGTGGGATTTTTACCTGCAGCGATTGTTTTCTGACCCGACTGTGATTGTTTGAGACGTGACAGATTAGTGAAGTTCCTTAGTCAGTAAAAACAGAGTGACTTCTACTTCTTTTAGGATGCCTCAGCTCTCTCCTGTGTGAAACACATCGTACTATCTGCTTTGCACTCTTGTGTTAGGGAAGTGACCTTTGTATGTATGCAGCCAGGATCAGAACTGGGTTTGTGGGTGAAATTGTTCTGGCTACAAAAGAAGTGGTGATGTCTTTGGAGCCTAATTCTGAGGCTTTTGTGCAAGTCCTTAGTGTCCCTCTTGATATTTCGAAGACCTACTGACAAAGCAGCCGAAACATGTAGCATGTGCTAGGAAACGAGAATGTTTTGAGGAGGCTCTGTGGGATCTCTGTCCTGCATGCATTCTGCTGTGCTCCTCTTAGAGGGAGTACTGGTTGCTCTGGTTTAGTGCTTGTAAATAACACACACAGAGCTTTTTAAAGAGATCTCTGACCCCACCTGCAAGTGCAGGCCAACACAGCTGAAATAAATCTAAAAAACCTTCCAGGTCTTTAATTTTTATAATGGTGATAAGCTAAGACCATTTTCATTTCTGTCTCCAGTAACAGCCTGAGATTAGGAGCACATACGGATCTGTGGGTAATTCTGATCTTGGAATGGATATACTACTTTACAAAATCTTGGGCAAGCTTATTAACCTTCTTATTTTAATTCTCAGAAAGGTGAAAAGGGGTAAAGCTTTCATCACGCAGGAAATACAAGAACATATTTGTAACACAACCTAACAAATATGTTCACAATATACCTTGGAGCTAGAAATGTTACAGGAATGCAAAATACTGTTTTTATTGTTAATCGAATCTTAAGTGGCCTATACATCTGTAACAAAGGCCTCTTAGCAAACACATCTTTTGAAACAGCCTGACCCTTTCCACTTTTTCAGAGACATTAATAGTTTCCTGGCTCAGTGTTTTAGGAAATGTCGTCATAGTCTGGAGGAACCAATAAAAACATAAGTCACCTATTTTGTCTGATCATTTTACGCCAGGATATTTGAGGCTGGAAGCTGTGGAGGGGTAGGAGGGGACTGCTTTGTTTGTGTGGGTGGAAGATGTAGAGAATTCAATACTGCTTTAGGATAACTTTATATATTAGAGAACTGTGTGAAAAACAGTAATTTTGAGTTAATGGACAGAGGCTTTAGATAGTTTTTGTAACTATTTAATGATTTTTTTTCTCCTTCCTATGCCACTTATTGCTTCAGTGCCTGATGAAAGGGATGTTATCTTTGGGAAGGGCATTTTGTTGGTTTTAGGGTTTCATTGTCCTTTAATAAAGAGGTAAGAGCTCTTAAGAAATGGCAGTGCCTTAAATGTTGGTAGCTGATTATGGCAATATGTTTGGTGGGACAATAGCTTATTTCGTATGGTCAAAGGAGACCATTTACTACAAGCAGAAAATGTAATTACTTAAATTAAAGAACTACTACTGTATGAAATCTTTGTACAAAGCATCATTACATGACATTGTGAAAAGCAAACCATGAGTGTCTGCAACAGGCCCCCAGTGTCACTTTGTTCTCATTATAAACACCAGCATTTACAGTGGGACAAACCCTGCCATCCTTCATGGTTTTGATTCTCTCCCTTCTGAGGCAAAGCAAGTGTGTTAGTCCTGACTGTGATCTCTTGGCTGTGGAGAGCAGATATGCATTGCAATTTTTCCCTGCTGTGCTGTTGTCTGCTGCAGGCTTCACACAGCCCCTCAGAGGTAGCATCACTGTTGGTTTACAGTTGGTTGCATGGAGTTGGGAAAGGCTGTTCTGACCTCATTTATCCTCTGCCTCTTCCCAGAGCATCCTCCTGAGAGGACCGTAGGTTTTGCCTGTTTTTGGGAAGTCATGCTCTGTGTTTTCTCTTCTGTATTCCATCAGCGTTGGAGACCGGTGTAATGTTTGTCAGCAGTCTAGAGAAACTGAAGGATAACACTTACTTCATCCTGCATGGCTATCTTTGCAGAAATGAGCTGCGGCACCAAAAGAGACAGCCACCACCACTGCAAGCTGCACCATAATGCTTTATGTAGACTCTTCTCCTCACCTGCCCCCCAAAGTAGAGAAATTAAACATGATTTCTTGTCAGCTTCTGCTGTAGCCTCAAACAGAAGTATGTGCAGCTGTCAGTGGTTCACTAGGAGTTCAAACTATGTTCAGGCTGCAGTTCAAGGTCTGCAAACCCCTGTTAAAAAAATGCTTCAGGATTTCAGAAAAATGCAAAAGGAGGGCAAGGGTACGAAGATACCCTGATCAGAGTCCAGTCCAAAGGTGAGATTGCTGCTGATCTAGTGCATTTGTGCTTTATGAATCCAACAAGGTGTTATATCAAGACTTATACAAGAAGCCAACAAATGAACCCCACAAATAACCCTTTTTGTTAACTTTCACCAGACATCTGCACTTTATGTTTTTGGAAGCATTTCTCTCCACCTTTTATTTTAATATGCTGAATGCTGGTTCTTAGTCTTTTTCAAGCTGAGTATGCATCAGCCCTGTGGCAAAGAGACAGTCTCCTGTTACCTTACACTCATGACAGCCACTAGGAGATATTTGTGCGGAGGCATCCCCTTTGTACCTGTCAGTATGGCTTGTCCCTTTTGTCTGTGCTTTAGCAGGTCAGGCCTAGACTTGTTACTGTGAACTGTGCCATGAGATACCCCTTTCAAATTCCTTCTCGAGCTGGAGCTGTATCTGTGTGTGGAGGTGTCCCTGGAGTGTCAGTATCCCCAAGCACGTGGTGATACTGGGGTCACTGCTCAGTCCCAAAGCACAACATGCAGGCAACAGCCAAAGTGAGGCAATTTCTTTCCCAAGTAATACCATTGGAGACCTGAAGAGATGTACATTTAGCGGGATGTGTAGGTGAGGGGGTGAGTACAGTGTTGTTATTGTTGTTGCTTGTTCCCACGACAAATTCAGAACAAATACCCGTGTCAGATGCTATGACCAACTACTCAGGGGCTTTGGAGTAGTCAAGTCTCTCTCTCTGACTGATGTCTTCCATGCCTGGATTTCATCTCAGTTGTCAGAGGGTGTAGGCCCTGATGGGAGAAGTGTAGCTTTTTTCTCTCATCCCTGTTTCTTGGGTTTTCAGGGTCCAGGGAAGGTAGAGCTCTTCTCAGTCAAATCCTTAGTACAGTCATTTGCAAATGGGAGCTTTTTAATTTTTATTAGTGTGTGGTTAAACTGTCATGAGCTGTGCATGTATCAATTCTAAAATAAACACCTCTCTCATCCGGCAGAGGAATTGTGACCTCAGGAAGAACCAGATTTAAAAATAAGACTATAATTTTAATCCTCAGCTTGCACCCCGCTCCCCTCAGACTTTTGTGATGATGGCTGGAATTTCTTCATTGACTGTAGGATTTTTTTTCAATAAACAGTGACATTCTCCTAAGCCAGAAACTATCCAATCCTACCCAAAGAGATTTAGTGAAAGTGAAACCATAGAAAAGATGAAGGCAAACTAATTCTTACATTTTTGTCTTATTCCTGTGTCCTACCATATGACTTGGCCATAGCAGTGTGAAAATGCATGACCTGCTCTGTAAAGCTGAATATGCTATGGTCTCTGTGTTTACAACAGATACAAGGAAAAGGTTTTATCTTCAGGCATGTCTGTGCAGGGCCTAGAACACTTTTGGCTCTACATAAGAAATAATAATAATAAGGCCAAAGCCTCTCTGCCAGCTAGTGAAATGAAAATGCTGTACTTCACAGTTATGTCATTGGAGAATTATATTTCATTAGAGCTGATATTAAAAACCCTGATGTCAGTTGTGAAATGTGGCTGACTTCAAATTTGCAAAACACATAGGAAATTTTTTCGTAATGTGTTGTCACTTTAGAAGTCTGGCAATCCTTTAGGTTCACTCATAAAACTTTAAGCTCTCAGAAGGGGAAAACTCCAAGGCTATTTCCCCTAAGCTTTAAAAGCTTTGCTTTTACTAGCAAATGCCATTTTTACAAAGTATATGCAAGTAATGTTCTGGATGCTTCAAACAGCAGCAGCTGTTAGGACTTTCAGGCTGGAGAACTGGATTAAGTAGTCATGAGAAGTAAGTTATTCTAGATGTTTACATGGGAGCTCTTAGAAAGTCAGTGAACAGGGTAGAGAATAGCAGTCCAAACTGCTTCTGGTTATTAAATGCAAAAGCATGCCTGTTGGTTCCACAGGTCACTGAGCTGCAGAACAGTTTCCATGTTAGTTTTCACAAATTTATGAAGTACTTGTAAATCAGACTTTCATGTTAGTCAGTAGACATGAGGGATATAGGTGAGTGTATGTATTAGGTCTTATTTCTGCTTGCTAGACGATTTTTAAATGTCCAGTGCAGAATGTAAGATTATTTCTGTTACAGTTATATTTATTGTAGGAGATGGTAAATGATACTTGATTGTAGGCAGGATTTTCTGCTTTGGGTTTTGCTCAGATGTGGAGAACTTGTGAACAGACGTAGTCATTTGCTAACAGAAAAATATATTATGGTTAAACAAGCAAATCCAAACTGTTTGTGGCTTGAAGATAGGAAAAATACTAGATATGTGTCCTTTTCTGCTTGGATACATCCAGCTCCACACTGTTCTCCTTATTGAATACTCCCCTGGGCAATAGGCATTGTCTGCTACATCCACTCAGAAGCTGTTTTGGTGCTATACAACCAAATAAGACTGACAGTGGCACAGTTCACATTTGGGGACTTTTTCCCCAACACACACTTATTAGAATCTCCTTTCTCTGCAATGATTTTGAACCAGATTTTTAGGAGTTTGCTATTTTCAGGACTTCTCTCTCTCTTTTGATATCTGCCAGCAGTGATAAGGGACAAAGATATCTGATACACAATTGTAAAACATCCTGTGCAAGATTTTCTTTGGGAAGGAGTCTCCAATCAGCGTGGTACAACCTTTCTTACAGGTCTATCCAATTGTGTATAGCTTTTCTTAAAAATTCACTGGAGTTAATGGCATTAAAGTGGTGAATCTTAGTAATGTGCAAGCTGTTCAGTGGACAGACAAGGCTGAAATCCCCGTTAATCCCTGGCTGGGCAGATGCAACTGTTCCTTTTTTACTTTGTCAGCCTACTTATGTGAGCAGGTCATTGTCTCTGGTGAGACAATGGAGTGGGATGCTTGTGTAAAAGTGTTAGAGCAGCCTCTGGGATCAGGGTCGTGTTAAGGGAGTTTGTTTTTATCAGCACATTCTGAGGCAAGTGGAAACTAGATGGTTTGGATTATGAGAAGTCCCTGAAGTGTGCATATGTTCAGCTTGTTAGCTTCATGTACTTGCGGACTGTAAAATCAGTGACAAACCCACCCTTTCTTTTTTTAATTTCTTGAATTTTTTTTTGTTGTTTTGGTTTCTTTTTATTTGGTAAAAATAGTAAAGACATTGAAACACTTTCTGGAAACAGAAAACATTCCTAGCTTTTATGGATATGTGGTCAGCAGGCTCTTGCTCATTCCCTTATAAGCAATATTCTTAACGGGAAGAAGTTGCTACTATTTCAGGTCAGTGTGTGTATTTTCTTTTACAGTTGCCATGGCACTGGGAAACACAGATATGTTCTGTAGTTGTTTGTCTTGTTATAAGATGTGAATTTTATTTTCAGCACTGTATTTGCAGCATAATAGTGTGTGCAGTAATTTTCCGTACTTCACCAAAGTTGCTCATGTTGGAGTTGCTGCACTGTCTTTTTCTTGTTTGTCATGTAATGTTTTACGTTCCCACCTTTGGTGCACTAGAGTCAATAGCTTCCACTTACAGCCTTTGAATTTCGGATATTCTATAGCCTAGTGGATACTTAAGGTTAGAGACATTATGTCATGGTTGCAATCTTACATAAACACAAACCAGAGAGCCTAATCTAGCAGTTTTTTATACAGCTCAGTAAACTTGGCTGAGCTACAGCTTATCTTCTGAGGAGGTTCCCAATATTGATTTAAAGACTTCAGGTGATGGAGAATCTAACCAAGATTAACTGTAGCTGTATAGCTAGTAAATTCTGCTGAGCTCTGTTAGTGTTTGAAAATGTAGCTTTACTTAAAATAAAGTGCAGGAAAACAACAGCAGCGGCAGCCAGTGCCAAAATCAACAATTTCTCCTTTGTTTTCCTTATGTTTTGTCTTTTTTTTGTGAGATTTTCATCACACTGATTGGAATCAAATCTCACAGTACTCCAGCTTTTACTTATTGCTATTACAGAAATCATTTTAGGGGAGTCCATAGGGTTGACAAAGTAAATTTGACAATTTGAAGTGTGTTGGCATAACCAGAAATGAGTCAAGCCTGAGACACACTGACATTGGCGTTGAGCCACAGCTTTTCCCTGCTACAGGTTCCTGTTGCTTTGATAACACCTATCCTTGGTTCACTGAGAATCTGCTTTACTGACTGACACCAGTCTGTTTATCACACAGGAAACTGCAGGGAGGTGCCTGCAAACATCACAAGGCTCTCTTACCCCTACACGTGGCATTCACATGGAATATAGCATTGAAGAAAGCCAGAATTTTTATATTGCTGTGGTTTGCAGATCAAGTAAAGCAAACCTGTTTTGTCTTTGCCTCTCTTTGGCCCTGCCCTTTCGGTTTATTTGTTTGCTTGTGGGAGTTTTCTTCAGGTTTGGGGTTTTTTTGTTTGTTCGTTTGTTTGTTTTTTAAAATAGCTGAAAATATGGATCAGCTTTGGAGGAAACAGCGAAAGAGGAGCCCATAGCTACCAAAACAAACTTGACTGATGCTGAGTCATGAGAGAGTGGTAGACCTGTTCATCAACTTTATTAGCAGTGCATGTAAAAAAAATGTAAAAGCATTTTCTGCTGTCGCAGAATACTGGGTTTGAGAATAACAAAAATTCAACCTTTTCAGTTACAGCAGTGACACCGCCAGAGGCTGGTTTGGTGGTGGCACCACTTGTATATCCTTTTCACAAGATATCTAAAATTTAATTAGGGAAGAGGGATACACAGAACACCACCTGTCTGTATAATTGAATTTGCTTCTTGTTAGACAGTGTTTAGGGGCTTCTGAATTAAAAACAGTTAAAAATGGTATTGCTGCTTTCAGCTGTTTCCTTAACCTTGCTGAAGTCCATCCCTTAGTAGATATAAGGGCAACGAGATGCTTTGTCAACCAAAGGTATTTACAGAAGAGGGAGCTCGTGATTTCTGTCACACCTGGTTTGCATCAGTATGCCCTCATGGCTTGTTTTCTTTTAAGGTTCCATGAGATGAACAGAAGAGACTGTTCTTCCTGTATACATATACAAGAGTTAAGTTTCTAAACTTGAAACATTGATTTTTCTAAGCATCAATCTGATCAACTCTCACTCAAGCTAGTAGAAACTTGACTGAGAGTAAGCATTGTCCCAAACTCAAGTTACAGGAGCGGCAGGTGGGTTGGAATCCTCTTTTTGGATGAGCCATTTCTCATCACAGATGCAATCTGAAGAGTACTGCTGTTGTTTGGTTTTTAATTCATATGCAGTTTGTAAGCCAGCTTTTGTACCCGATAAGAACATGTGGTCTTGAACCATTTAAGGTTTTCCAGGATTTGGGGTTTATTACTGCTGTAAACAGACTTCCATAACAGATTTCCTTCTGTTAGTTTTCTATATTTATTTTATGCTTATTATTTTTAAATTGATACTCATCACTGCCGTTTCCTGACAAATTATGAAACAGGCTTTCAATTAATCAGTATGCTGTTTTTTGTTGAGAGAGATCTTTCTTAATTGTCTCTGTTTTCTTTTCTCGGCATATGCATCTTCTTTCCATGACACACATTTATGTTAAGTAGTATAAAAATGAAGAACTCAACTTCTTCAAGTGGTATGTGACAGACTGTGAGTGTAAATCACTGCAATGATGTGCTGGCAATTAAGAGGTTAAATAAGTTTCCAATTTAAGGAACAAGGTGGGAAGGTTATCTGAAGACACTTGGGGCTGTGTCTTTCCAGGAGCCACAGGTCAGCAGAGTACCCACTGTCACATGGGATAACCAGATGCCACACTGGGCCCTGTGGGGCTTTCACAGTTCAGTGCTGCTGCTGCTTTTGCTATGTACAATTTGATGTCCCTGTATTCACAAAACTTGCCTTCCAAACTGTGCCTTCAACAAAACACCTTGCTTGATCCTAATGCTATAGGTGGCATTAGGACTGTGATGTAACTTTTTAGCAGAATCTGTAGTCAATGGTGGAAACCAAAAGAGCATCAGAGTGAAAAATGTTTTGGCTCCTTAACTTAAGTGCTAACGTCAGCTCAGCTGAGCTCCCAGATTCCCGTTTGGCAAAAGACAGATTACATAAGCAGCAGTAATTTTCCCCATGCTTGGAAAGAGCTGGTTGAAGTACTTAGCAACTCCCCACAAATGCAGCAGGCTGCTGCCTGCAGTGCTTGGTCAGAAAGCAGAAATACCTCTTGGCAGGACTGTGGTCAGCCAGCCCAGCCCAGCTCTGCCTGCGTGGGCCAGGGAGGCCTGTCTGCTCTGCTGGCCACCACTCCTCCTCTTCTCCCAAGGGAATGTGCTGGAGTGGCTGAAAGCATCTTGTGTGGCAGTCAGCTTGGGAATTCTGGCTGGGGCCAGCCTGAAGGTACCCACAGTTGGGGTGAATGTTGAATGAGGCTTATGAAGTTCTTTGCCTGATAGTAAACTAAAAGTTTAAAAAAATCACAGCCAAATACTCAATGCATCTCCTAAAGCGAGGGGGACTAGCATTTGGAAAATTCACTTTTGTGTTTGTTGGAATTAATTTTCATGCTCTTTATGAGGATTGTTTTGTCTGAAATGAAGTGCCTGTGTTTGTGCTTCCAGTACAGATACCTTTCATTCTTCCTCTAAATCATACCAAATGATCAGTGGGAAGAGCAGATGTTCACCAATTACAGAAGAATTAATTAATTGAAAAGGAAAAGAAATCTGGAGGTGGGGCAGGGCATTTTAGTTGTCAGGTCACTCTAATATGAGACCATCTGCTACATTTTGTGAGCACAGACAAAAGCAGACAGAGGATCCCAGCTGGTACCCTGCCCTGGACTCTTCCCAGGCCATCACTGTGGCCATCAGCCCCCAAAGTCCCACCTCCACAGGCCCAGAGGAGCACAGGAGCACAACGACAGAGGGAAAACTAATGACACAAAGGAGGGGACGCCAGGTCTAGAGTCCTTTCCAGGACTGTCTGAGGAGAGCCTCAGCCCCAGAGTCCAGATCTGAAACCCATCAGGATGAGTCAATGCAAGAGCACTTTTTGGAGATATCTGGATATGCGTGTGACAGTCTGTGCCAGCAGCTGGAGTGGGCAGGTTTGTCAGGGTATCAGCAGCTGGGAGCACTGGGATCACAATGGGTACTGGGCAGACTCTGTGAGCCCAGCAGCTGAAGGGATCTGTATTGCCCACGTGTGGATGTGTGTGTGTATAAATGCACACAGACGTGCATAACACGGACATGTGTATGCATATAAACCAGACATATTCTGGCTAGCAGAGCCTTTCCTGTTCAGCTCAGGAGGGGCTGTGTGTTGCCTACTGAGAACATGTTTTCAGCCTTGCTGCTGGCTGCACCTGGGAGCATAGGGCTGTGCAGCCTCAGTTCTTCTGACAGCACTGTCAATCAGGCCTATTCCACTTATACTCCTAATGAGAGCCACCTGAAATTAAGTAGATGAGGGACATGCAAACTGAAATTTTTTAGAGACTGGTGTGTATTTTTAGACTTAGTACAGTACCGGGTGAGCTAATGGTATGGACAGGCAGTGAAGGAAATTATATGGCCAAACTGACATTTTTGGAGTATTGAGAAGGAGTAACATCCAACTGTACTTCCTTGAAACCTTTTCACTCTCCTATGAAAGGATGGCCTTTAGTAACCTTTTCATGCCCCTGTACCTGAAAGTTTTGAATGTTTCTCATAATGCTGTAATCAGTGTCCAAAATACTTGGATAAGAGGCACAGTAACACAGCATGACAACTTCCATCTCTTGATGGACATTATCATAAAATTCAGTGAAAAGGAAGCAAATAAAATCTGACTATAAATTCCAAAGATTTAAAAAAAAAAAAAAACTTTTAAAAAGTGGTGTTTATTTTGCAGCTGGATGCCATCAGCTCTTTCCTTTATCATTGGTCAATTTGGCTTGTTAGACTTTGCCTAACAGCTAGGTTTTATTCACCGCTGCTCTTGTAAAACCATCTGTTAATCACAGTTACTTTCCTTTGAATTTTAAAATCTTGCTCATTTGGATGACCCATACATCATGCATTTTTAAAAGTTAAAATTAAAAACTGTTCTCTTGCCCCAAAACAAGTTTCTAGCTTGACTTTTGCTCCATTTGAAAACCTTGTGGCAGTTCAATTAGGAAAAAGATGGGAAAAACAGGCTTATGTGGAGGAAATAAAACCAATTACTCAGGTATCACCAAAGGGGAAATCTGATGAGGCAGATACAATCTAAATTGGGGTTTGAACAGGCTAGCAGCTGCAGAAGATGGATGTTTCTATGTTTTAGTGCTAATAAATGGCCAAGGCTGAAGTTTTATGTCTTTAGTAGAAGACAACAGCCTGAAGAGCTCGATGGAGGAGGTAATATAGAAGAATGACTTTCATCATTAGTTTAGAAGAAGGAAGCAGTAAATCTGCAGCATTGATTTTAGTTCCATATGAGGTGAACTCACACAGGCTTGCTGGCTGAGATCACACAAGATGCCTAAGTATGTTTTATGATAACACACGTTTTTGAGGGCTTTGTGTAAGCTCCTATGTAAGAATCCTTTAATATCGGTCTGTCTGTTTAATACTTTCCTATCGGGTGCTGAAGTTAAATTTGGCTCCTACTTTTAAAAGGTTTTGATGATGGATTGCTTGGAATCTGTGAGCCATGACCTCTGGAAAGGTGTTATTTTGAAGCCTTTTTTTTTAGATTGATACTAAAACTATTAAATTTGGTAACTGAAGCTGCATGTGTTTTTATTCTAGCAATGGAAGCTAGATCTAGAACATTGTTTTTACAGCAATTAAGAAATCCCTCGAGGAGCCCTACAGCACTTATTTAAAGGGTTAACTCCTTGTTATATTAGTCAGCTCTCATTTAACTCTGATGGTTGTGTGGGTTTTGGATTAGCAAGACCACAGCTGCTCCCAGCACCTTCTGGTGCATCAAATGGTTGTGGAAGGTGAAAGTGCAGAGTAAGGACTCATCTGATGACAGAGCCCATTGCTCCTCAAAACCTGCCCTGCTTCATACAGAAGTCTGGCCACTTGGAGTTTTTCAAAAGATAATATGGCGTGTGTGTTTTTTCTGAATTTTATACATGGTTGGCTTGATTTATATTTTAGTCTTTTCTGGTCATCTTTTCCCAGTTTGCCTGCATAATTAAAAATATACTTGAAACACTGTTGCATTTTGGTTACCTCTGACTAGTATGAAAATGAAACCATGCAGTACATCTGATTGGGGCAAGTTTACTTTTGGATTTTTAATATTCTACCTGACGTGTTTTGCCTTCAGTGTGTTAAAATATGAGAAATTATAAACCCAGTAGCGGTTTGCTTGTAGTGTACAATTGATGTTAGTTGTCTCTCCACAAAACAGACACAGCTTGACTGACTTTGAAATAAACTACGCCAGTTTTCAGAGCCAATAATCAAAATCAAGGAATTCTGTTTTCTTCTGGAAAAGCCATAGAAAGAGACATCTAAATGAAACAGCTAAATTAAATATTAACATCTTTTGGAAGCAAATAACTATTCAAAATATGCAATAAGATCTGTAGTTATTGTTATAAGATTATCTAACTAACTTTCATTTATATTTTGCTGATGCATATAAGGCCTGTTGAGGCAAGTCCAGCCATGTGCAGAAATATAAGAAATTATTTAATTTCCAGATTGATTTTCTTGTTTTGGTCATTTTGATTTCAGGGGGATTTGTGTCTGTTTTTTTTAAACTAAGCTTGTTAAGTATCAGTATTTTCTTTGAGGAGTTAAGAAATAATGTTCACGTTATACATGAAGATCTAAAATGCTACTTTCCATTTATTGGGGGAAAGACTGACATAGCTATTTAGAGGAAAACCTACTCAACTGACAGCAGAATTTATGGATACACTTTTTTGAGAGAAGTCTGCTATATCTGGTCTGGTGTGTATTTCTATGTGGTGTGTTGTTTTATGATGCTAAGATCTGCTTGTAAAATACCAAGAGAGTGGAAAGAGAGAATACTGTGCAAGAAATACCAAAGGACGTGAAATTTTAATTTTGATGGAAAATAATCAACATTAGGTGCTTGGGAAAATGTAGCAAAAAGTTTTACCTTAGTACATATATTAAGGAAGTCTTATGTCAGATTCCTTCTGTGTTTTTTGATAGGTAGGTGTCTGTGACTAGAAAGTAAGTTCTGAATTCCACAAAATCAGTAGAATGTTTGCCATTGAATTCCATGTGACTAAGATTTGGCTTACGGTGTTTATGGCACTCATGCTGGATTCCTGTCTTAGTCATGCTGGTGAAGCTCAAAACTGTTTCCTGGTCATTGGTTGTGATCCACAGTGGTGAGTTACTGTACAGAAAAACCCTCCAAATAGATGAAGCATTTAATAAGGAAAGCTTTGCAAAGATTGGCTGTGCTGGGGGCAAGTCTCAGGCTATCTCATCAGACAAAGAAAGGCGAGGCATTCCTTAACGTAGCACAGAGAAACAGAGAACTTCATTGATCAAAACCAGCTTTTTAAGCCTCAACCAGAAATTGCTTAAGCATAAGTACAAAATATGCTTCAAATCTGTCTGCTTTCCCTTTTCTTGTGGATAAGCAGTGGAGTCTTGGTTCAGATGTTTCTAGGAAGACCCAGCTTTATTTCAGTTGTTTGTTGTGAGTCTGTGCTGTCCATTTGGACAGGTCTCTGTGGGCAGAAGTAGATGGAGCTTCTCCATTGTGGAAATGCTCCAAGTGGGTACAGCACAAAGACTGTTTCCACCTAAATGATTCCCTGATTCTATGACACTTTGTCAGTGTGATAGCCAAAGCAAGCAAGTGGTTATAATTCGTCCGTTCCACTTTTGGCATTAACTTAAGAGAATGGAATTGATAGACATGTTAAATATTCTGTTACATTATTTCCAAAAGAAAAAATCCCAAATTACAGTAATTTCATGGAAGTATTGCAGCAATGTTTTTTAATCAGAAATCTTAATGGCAAGAGGATGAAAATTACTGTCCATATTGGGAATGCATAACAGACCACCAAACATCAAGAAGTGTCCATAATAGGAATTTTGGTTTATAGTCTTTTAGTTTGAAGCCAAGAGATCTAACAATCCTGTTACACAACATACTTACGCACTTTGCTAATTTTTGATCATTAGACTCCCTATGGAGTTTGAAAGAAAGGAAATAAAAAGCCCATGACACTAGTTTTGTTGACCCTCTTCCAACCTGCTAACAGCTCTTGTTATTTTTATTGTTTAGGGGAAAAAAATATAAAAATTTTCTTTCAAGAGCATGGGATTCCAGTTATTCTGCAAAATATAAAAATTCTGAATGTTTTATAGGATGTGAATTGCCAGGGCTAGAAGCTGTGAAATTTGCACTCTGGCTTTTGAAACACAGCTTCAGACAGCTGCCAGTGAAGTACTTTCAGAAATGTGCTTTACCTAGAATTGTAAATGAATCTCACAAGGCTTTAAATAACCTATGTCATAGAGTCCCTGTGGTTACATGTGAGAATACTTCGTAATGCTGTGTTCAATCTACTACATGACTGGCAGAGCTTCAGAAATACAGCGCTTTGGAAAATCACATTAAATATTTTCCCATGCTTCAGTTGACTCTTAAAAATCTTCTGAAACACAAAAGAAATTATTAGTCACTGCAAGAATATGTAATGGATCTAACTGCTGTATTGCTTCATTTTTCACATCTATTGTATTTAGCTATAAGCATATGTATTGGCACTATTTGAGGACTTTGGTCAGGATTTCTTTGCACCAACAGAAAAATTCCTACATAAGTCAAAGGCACAGTAAAGACCCCCCGTAGGCTAGCTGAGCTAATAAGGTTGATCAGGATCATTCACAAAGGATAGGAAAGTTACCAGATGCAGGATGAGAGACTAAGGAGAAAACAAGAACCAGTTTTATACTAGGTTACACAGCAATGCAGAGCAGTACAATACATATGGCAGAGCTTCATTTACTGCTTTTGTGGGCGTTCCTCCCATGTCCTCATCATCCTTCCTAACAAAATGCACGGCAATTTGCTTCTTTCACAATATCACAGTTTTGTCCTGGGGCCTTTTACCTGGATGAACCAACTAAGATGTTGCGGTAGAAAATGGTTTGTGAAATACCACATAATTTGAGTTTTTGGAACATAAATGAAGCATTTGCTTACCTAGCTCTGAATGCACTTGTCCGCCTGCATGACCTAAAAGTGCTGACATGGTGATGCAAGATGTTTCCAGCCTACAATTTATTTAGGTAAGTGCTACTTCCTTAGGAAAGCAATTTATTGGTTTTATGTGACAAGCAGGTCAGAGCTGTGTACTGTCTTAGACATAATGAGCTGTGTCTCTTTGTCACCTCTGAATGATAGATAGAAAAAACCCACTGCAGTAACCTGTAGGCTTTTTCCCCCACCTCTTGTTTCTTTGTGGTGGATCTCTGCAGCTGTTACCAGGGAGTGATCAGAATGTGTTACTGTGAGCCAGCTGGGAAGAGCTCCTCTTTACATGCAACATCAAGTCTGTCTGCAAACTTGACCATCTTTTTTTACTGCCAAGGCATCTTAAGGAGATGGAATTCAAAGGCAAGTTAAAAGTAGAGTGAAGCAGATCTGTTACAAGTAAATGTTAGATATACACAAGATTGTTATACACTGTGTGAATATATTTTTCCTTATCTGTAGTTGGAATGAAATAAATATTCAAATGGGACTTGGCCTCAAGATTAAGCAGTTAAACAAAACTCATCAAACTATACATGCTTGTATCTTTTAAGACAGACCTCCATTTTTATTTGTTCTTATTTAGAATGTGTTTTAAACTGCTTGCTACATTTCCCTGGGATTTTAATTTGGTTAAAGTTTTCAGCTGGAGAAATTGTCTTACTCCTCTGAATTAAACACTGCATTACAAAACTGAGTTGTTCAGGCCTTATACACTGAGTAATAGCTGTACTGTTGCTTTGTTCCTACATAATTATACTCACTTTTTTTGCTAGTGGCTACGGAAAAGTTTAGTCCATTTATTTAGATTCTGTCTTTGAGATGTCTGCTGCTCCTAATGACTGCATGATTTGTAACTCCACATTTCTCACCACCATGCTAATAAAAGAAGTGTCATTGCTGGTTTGGGATGAAACTTGCTTCTAAATGGTTTATATAGACCCCCATATATATCAAAACAGGTGAAGGAATTCTTTAGACAATCAAGGGTAGGATCTCATGAATTTTCTTTTAATTTAAAATTGTCTGCCCACTTTAGAGCACTTCCTTTTACTGGACTGTACAATCATAGCCAAAAACTGAGGGGACCTGTTGAACTGCTCACTGTCTATCCTGAAATTATAACAAAAAATCCAAACCTGTAAATTATTTGGGTGGAAAACTACAGAACAGAGAATAATCTGCCAGATTATTATACATGGGTACTTGGGAGTGTTGTAAGTACATTATTTTGGATTAATGTTAAGGGTCACTCAAGAAGGAAAGCTGCTGGAGTTCAATCCCTTAGTGTCCCTGTGCATGGAGAATCCAGCTGGCACTCATTAAGAGTGTAAGATCAGTGCATCATTAGCCATGTAAATCAGCTCATCACAGCAATTTGTCCCAATAGGCTGGCTGATCTTTTAAATTTGGTAAGTCAAACAACTGCAGCTCTAAACTATGTTTGGTAGGGAAAAAGCACATTCTCTGTGAAGTGTATCCTAGAAAACACAGAAGAGACTAGTTGCTCAATATTCTATCCATACGTGGGGATAACAGTGCTTCCTTCGTCTCAAGCATTGACTGTGTTCAGCAGTGCTGGGTGATTAACTTCTGTTGGGAATAGAAAGTAGAGGGGCCCTTGCATCCTTACCTGAAAATGCATATAATTTTGAGCTATTTTGCATCTGGAAGGAAGGAAGTTCCAAATTTTGGGGTCATCCATATTAACAAACCTCTCTAGATATATTTTTAGTTCACTGAATGGAAGTCAGATTTGGCTGGTGAAGAATCTGTTTCCTTCTGTTAAGTGTGTTAGCTGATACTTTATTACAGAATGAAGTGTTTTCTTTCCCATTTTTCTTGCAACTGGCAAAGTGTAAAACTTCCAGTTTGCACTTGGCCCCAGAGAAGACCTTCCCTACTTTCTCCTCAAATTTCTATATGTAGCTTCTCAGTAGCTTTTATGGTATTGTGGAAAAGTCACTGTTATTGTGAAGAAATGCAAAAATTGCAAAGTAGCAGATGTTTGCTATTGTCTTCTCAAGAATGAAATCTAATTGCTACACGCTACTAGACTTGAGGATCATCAAGGGAACATTATCTCACTATAAAAATAATTAAAACCTTCTTTCAGGGTAACGCACATGTGGCTAATATAAATGTTGGCCACAGGCATTGCATCTGGGGATTTTATGATTGAAGGTATTTTTTAAGCGCCATGTTGTGATCTCACGTCTGTGGGTATAATTCCATTGACTTCAGCTGAAATGATTCTGTTCTCATCTGTGAGATCACAGTTCCTAAAACCCAATTCCTAATATTTTTATCATGTTCTCTGCCTGACTCTTAGGACATGAGAACATGTAAATGGAGCAACTTTTGAGTACATTGAATTTACACAATGGTGCTTTAGGCTGGGTTTATTTCAGTTATATGTAGAATTATAAATCCAGGGGGCCAGAGCAGTGAGTTAGCCTTGGAAAGCCCTGGAGTATGTGTCTATTCTCTTGCAGAACCTACTGTAAATGTTTAATGGTTTTAGTGTGTGGACTAAAAACCAGGATGTTCTCTGTGCTCTGGTGGTGTACTGTCACGTGAGATTCATGTGTCCTATCAACTTTTAAATAGAATTCCAGATTTGTATGAATTAGGTGTTTCCAGCACCAGGGTAATACCCAGATATCAGTGTAGTACATATTGGCTACATCAAGAGAATTATTTTTTATTAGCTGGGTGTGAGACTTTGGGTGGATTAGATGCAGTTGACGAAAAGCTGTTTTTCTTCATCTTTCTAAGATCCTAAAAATTACGATTTTTTCGGTTGCCAAAAGCTGGTGTTTATTGTGAAAAGCTGAGTAGGGGCATGTCCAGTTTTCTAGAATTGTTATTGATAAGTACCTTAAAAAGTACATGCACCTCTTTGAGTTGCTGACATTATATAAGCACTGGGTATTGTACTTTTAAAATTATTTCTTTCTTAGTTGTTAATTTGCCTCTAAGAGAAGAAAACACAAAAATGTTGATCTCAGAGTACTGAGTACTCAGTAGCCCTCAACTGCTTGGAACAAATTGCTATATACAGGGGTGGGGAATGTGTGATGGAGAAATATTTAGGGGAGGTCGCTGTAAATATGTTTAACCCAAGCAAAAGCCTTTTCCTTTGAATAGTTGCTCTGCGATGTTCTCCTGATATGATTGTTCTGGTTTTACTTGATCTCAAGGCCAGTTTGGTGGTAGGGGACCAATAGAACAACACAGGATTTGTATTGTTTGCAGTGCAATCCACATGAGCTTTTCACAGACTATATGGATGGAGAACAGTGTCAGCTACCTTCATCTATGGGTTCTAATGCTGCAGCTCAGGCAGCTGAGGAGCCTGTGATTTAAGGCCTAGGGATGTTTGTCTTCAAGGTCATCACAGTAGAAACAAAGTGAAAAGATTTGAATAAAAGAACGTGACTTGCTGCAGTGATAGGTGTGAAAATCTGGCCCCATCATGTGTATCCTCTGCTTCTTTCTGTATTGTTGATGTTTGTCAAACCTTTTATTTCCCTTTTAATTTCCCCTCAATGTCTGCAGTATGTTATAAGAATAATCTTCAGTATCAGAGAATATTTAAATGCATGCTTTATAGAGTAGATTTCTTTCGCATATTAAAGGAGGAACGGTTGAGACTCATCTTATGGGACAGACCTCAAATGGACAAAAACTGAAGTGTTTTGACAGCTCACACAGGTTTCTCTCAGCAGAGCATAGGGGAGCACGCAGCATAGGGACTGTCAGAGATGCTCATCAGGAGCTCAATTTTCTGCCCAAAACTGAAATGTGTTGTTTGTTTTGCAGGGTTTTGTTGCTGTTTTTCTTCTACTGACTTCTCTGGGAATGGATCTAAACCAAACTAATTTGTACTATTCTAATGTAGTGGCCCTTGGATACCTGCATCTCTAGTTCTCCCTATACCTTCACAGGTGTACGTGTGTGCGTGCCCTACAAGTGTGGATGTTCTTGTGGCCTGTTCCTCCTGTGCTCCCTCATTGGATCAGAGTACTGCTTTAACCCCAGCATGATTTGTATGTGGGGTTTGTGTTTTAAATTTCTCTGAATAAGTGGTTTTAATTCCTGCTAAATGTTGTTTACTTCCTACCTATGAATAGTAAAACCTCAATGTCTGTTTTTCATACACTGTTTCAGGAACTACATGCAATCCTAAATGGAATGCCCTAGGGAACAGCAGATGAGGTCAGCCCTGCTGCTTACTTATCTTGGGATTCAGCCCTTCCGCCCTTGTTCTTCAGTAGTAACATTTTTGGTTCTAAGCCAGTATTGAAAGGTGAAGATCCCATGGAGAACCCATCCAGGCCACCTGGAGCTGGTAGTGTTGCTGTGGGGGGAAGGCCTTATTTCAGAGGGGCAGCCATCGTCCTCAGGGGCATTTGGCAACTTCTTGCACTCTAAAATAAGGGTGAAGAATTTTTTTCCTTTGATGAGAATCAGATGGAATTCCAAATATATTTGCCTCTCTCGGGTTATGTATTAACCTGTATCTCCATCCCTGATCTGTAGTATATTGACAGAGCTGAAGGGTGACATGCAGTACTTGAAAGAACATAACCGCTGAGCAAGCTCTGGGAGAGGAGGGCACTCAGCCACTCTTTGAAATGATTGCTCATGTTTCTGTGCAAGATCTGCCTTGCTTTTTCTGATTGGTAACTTCTGAAATTTTTTCTCACGTGGTGACTTCATTGTTCTCTATTTATTGCACATCTTAACTGTATTTTAAAAGAATTTGAGCTGATGCCAACATCAACATGTCTGAGCAGTTTTGATGCAACTTAGGTAGCTTTAGGCCTGAGGTCATATGGAAAACCTTGCTTTAGGGACTAAGTCTTAAATATTATAGCAGCAGGAGTTTCCATGGAGATTTCAAGAGAACTTAATTCTGGGCAAGTAATTCTCTAGAGTTGACTGTAAGAGCTTTTGTTATCTGCTTTATAAACTTTGGGATTAAATATAGTGGGTTTTTTGGAACTTTGGAATATTTTTTGGAATATTGGGGATGGGATAGAAGGATGCTCTTGGCATGGAAGTTAACATTTTGCAGAATATCGATTCAACACAATGCTGAATAACAGACTGGTTAAATTGCATTATTACTAGGAGAATGTATTCTTATTCCATTTGCAATTAAAAATACTAATGGTAATAAAAAAAAAGACTATTTTTTCAGCTAATCTCCCTGTTTGTGCTCCCCTATTTTTTTCTCTTGAATACTTTTCTTATGGCTGTTGGCAGATTTCAGATACCAGTTGGAAGGCAGTAACTGACTTTGATTTAGAAGTGATCCTGCAGAGTATCTTGTCTGCAGATAGCTGAGTCCCTCCATAATGGCAGAGCTCTTAGTTTCTTGACACATTCATTAAGAACAGTCAAGCCCCTAAAAGTTTTGCTCTTTACTTAGTGTTTGAAAGACCTGCTCCCAGTCTAGATAAGTGAGAAGCAGCCTTGCTTGGAACAGATTTGTATCCACGGCTTCCTCCAATCAGCCAACTGTAAATGCTGAGGGTTCCTCTCAAAGTATCTGGCCTTTCTGGATGGGCAAGTCAAAGGAATTGTTACCCAGTTGCCATACTGGCTGCACACAGTTCTGTGCCACACTGCCTTTGGGACCTCACCTCGCTCTGGACCTGAACTTCAAAGAAGTATAAAAATTGGGAAGTCTAATATATCATGAAAAAACACTTCTGGATACAGAAAACATCCAACTTCATGTTCTTGTGCAGTGTTCAGCATATTCCAGTTCCCAGTGGAATGTTTTCATCATCCACATGTAGCTGTTGCTTTAGCTTATTAAAGTCTTGCTTTAGAAGGGGGATAAGGTGGAGGCAACAATGCGGTGTTGGGATTGACTGTGGTAATGAAAAGCATGTCCTGAACACTTCTTTTAAAGTGTCACTGTTGTGTTGTGGTTGGCTGCCAACAAGTTTGCTCGACACAGTCAGATAAAGTGTAAATGACATCAGCTCCTTTGGTGTTTTCCCCTGAAGGGAATGGCTGAGCTGTTCAGGCAGTCTCAGCTGGGACATCCCTGGCTGCACGTTAGCTCTGCTGGGGCACCATTTGGAGGATGTTGATGGACTGCGGTCAGGATCGTTGTGTAATGTAGGTAGGAATGATAATCTCTCTCAGTCCAAAAAGTGCAAGTGCAATTGAGTCCACTTGTTAAGCCAAAATCCATTGCTCTCTGTGCTGATTCACCATGGGAGCTGACATGAAATATCAAGGAGGGATTAGCGTGCACAGCATGCTGTGGTTAAGAGCTTGTGCCACTCGGTCAGACCACGGCATGAAGCTGTGGTGAGTGTTGAGTTGCTAATGTCTGCTCAGGTTACTCAGCTTGGGTTTGTGTGCAAACAGAGCAAGGTGGCTGATTGGCAGGCTGGCTTCAGAACTAGGGGTTTTAGAGCTCTACTGAAGAATAGGCCTGAAATAGCACCACTTCCAGTCCCTCAGTAACAGGAGCAACTACACTCAAGCCTTACTGAGGAGGGAGAGCCGGTCTGGATTTAAATGGATGTTTTAAAAGTACTTTGCTGGTTTTTTTCTTTCATATAGATTCCCGTGTACTGGTGAGCTAACAAGGTTTTCCTGTGCTAAGAAAGTTTGTGCTTTGTTGTACTTCCCACTCAGGAGTTTCATGTTGCTGTGCAGGAGTCTATACATGGAGAGGTTTTTTTAGAAAGAGGTGTTCCAGCCTTGCATCTCTCTATGTAAAACTCTTTTAAAAATCTCATATTACTGGGGAGAGGTGTTCTCCCATTCCCTTGCCTCCCATGCATGTCTTTCTGGCCCACTTTTTCTCACATCAAGGCTCTGACTTGCTCAGGGGTTCTCTGTAGCCCATGTTCACTGGCAGTATGACCCAGCTCTGGCAGAGCAATTCTGCTGAAATAGTTTTCCCATTGCATGCTGTGGAAGAGGCACTGTGCCCATGCTGGTGGTGGCAGACATGCCTGAAGTCCTGCATCACAGAATACTCTTGAGTTGGAAGGGACCCACAAGGATCATTGAGTCCAACTCTTATGTGAATGCCCATTTGGGGATCGAGCCCACAGCCTGGGTGTTGTTAGCAGCGTGCTCTGACCTACTGAGCTCCTCAGTGAGAAATGGCAAGAAATGCATGTTCATCCCAAATTCCTGAAAGGAGAAGTGGCTGTTGACTTGGGGAATGTGAAAGCAACAGAAAACCAGGGACAAGAGATTAAACTCAGATCCTTGCCTGATTGTCTATTACAAGTTTCACAGATGTGGAGGACATGTTGTATTTTGGTCCCTTCTCTAGACTTCAGGTGCCCAGATCTTTGTCTCTGTTGCAGGTCCCAGCCACAGATGCAGGCAAGCAAATCAAACTGTGCTTAAGTAACCAGATCAAAACAATCTAGGAGATTACGGTGAAGGATCTGCTCCTGAAGCTATTTCTTATGCTGGAGTCTTTGTGGAGGGAAGAATGCAATCGTGCTAGTACATTATTGTTGAATATCTGAACTCCCCCTCCCTGTTGCTGGCTCTCAAATACTTTGTTATTGCCAATTCACTGACCTCTCCTTTGCTGACTGCAAAAGAACAGGTTGAAGGTCTGTCATGTCATCACCTGGGAAACCAGAAAATAAATTGAATAAATCCCACTAAAGGATCTATAGGTAGGGATTGAGTGGAGAAGGTTAGAGTAGATAAGAGATATATTTAGTGCAATCATAAAGCTTTTTAAAAATAATTTTTAAAATAGAGATATAAGAATTCTATCAGTGTTGATAATTTCAACTTGTGAAAAATAGTATTCAGAATTTCATGGGGGGAAGAAAGGAAGATATCTGTGGGGTGGAGAGAAGGTGGTGGTATTAGGTAGCAAAATTTGATGCAGTTGAAGTAGGTGGACAGAGATGTAGGGAGTCTACGGCTCTCCTGCCACACTTTGTTTAATTTCTGGCATGATGAAAGTTCAAAAGAAGATGTGTCAAAGCTTAGTTCTCACTCGCTGGTGAGACCCTCTGGGCAGTGCAGTCACATGTCTGAGTCTCTTCTCCTCCATTCTGTGCTGCCTGTACTGTGACCACTGCTGCTGTTGTGGGCAACACGGGTGATATGTGCCTGCCCAGGTCTCAGCTCCTTAAGAGTGTGCCTGTCTGGTCTGGCACAACTATTTTAGCCTGGAAATTTATGCGTCCTTTTGTACTGAGGCTGTACCTTCACATAATAAGCTGCAGTGGGGAACAGTTTCCCTTGCATTATTACGCCAGCGGGGAAGTTTTATGTCGTGTGATAAGGTTTGTACAAGCACCATCTTCCTGCTGTTGTTTTTGCTGGCCAGAGAGTTCACAGCTTGCTTCCTCCAATCGCCTGCAGATCTCCCAGGTGAGTGGCTTCTTTTTGCTCTGTAACTGCCCTGGATCATCATGAGCAGGGGGAGCAGTAAACAGCCTGAGTAAATGGCCATTGCCAGGCTGGGTTGTGCAGCTGAACTGTGAGTGGGTAACTAAAGGGGCATGACTTGAATAGAATAAGAGTGATGATGGGCTCAGTCTTCCCCTTTCCCCTCTTATTTAAGCAATCACAGCCAGTGCTGACTGGGGATGAGTGATCAAAATATTCACAATAGATATCTGTGCTCTGAAGTACAGGCCTTGAAAAAAGTAAACTTAGCTCGCCGGAGACACATGCATTGGCTCTACCCTGGTGCTTATTTCAGAATGGATGCTCTTCTGTATTTGAATGTACACACATGTAAAGTGTTTGAAAAGAGGCTTAGAAACAAACAGGATTTCTTACCACACCCAGTCATTGGCTTTTTTTTTTCCTGTTTAATTTGGAAAATACAAAATCTGTTTTTATAAAGGTCCTTGCTGTGCTAGCAAATGTGTGTCACCCACCAGTTTGCTCCCTCCTGATCCAATGCTGGGAAAGATTTAGAAGAAAGAATGGAATAAATCATTCAAATGACTATGTTTTGCAGTGCCTGCCTAGCCAGATGAGTAGTTTTCTGAGCACTGGGGTTGAACATGCCTACTTGCCTATAAATTTGTGTCCAGTGGTTGACTATGAGTCTCAGTGGATACTTTTCCCGTGGTTGAGGAATTTGCTGGGATGCTCCCCTCTCTCTGGGATTGCACGTGCCTGCGTTGCCTTTCACAAAGATAATTATAGAATTGCCTTCCTGCCTGTTTTCACAAAAACTTGTAAGAACTTGCAGGAATTTGCTTTCTCCAGCTTTTTGTCAAACCTTGGCTCAATGGCTGTGGATCAAGACAAGAACTCTGGGATCAACACACAGACATAGACATACACACATGCAGACATATTGGGGCTGTCATATGTGAATCTTGATTCCCTAAGAAGCAAAGGAGAGGGAATGTCCAGTGGGAACCATACAGTGGGCTTGGCATGGGACAAGGAGTCACCAAGAGTGTCCTGAGAAATGGGGATATTGCATGTACAAAGCAGGTGTACAGCACCTTCTCCTTCCCTGCCTGTTTGAGCTTCCCTGCTTATGTGCCACCAGCACTGCAGGGGGTGCTTGGTGGCTTACTTTTTATTTTGTGATGTAACTTGTAACCCAAGTACAGCGCAGCGGGCACTTGGAGAAACAACCTTACAAGTAGTAATCACAGGGAGGGTTTGCCCTATTTAACCACAAAGAGTTTTCAGAAATAAGAGAAATATGGTACTATTTCTAGTAATCCTAAAAGAAATATGGTAACTACAAGCTTAAAGACACAGGATTTTAGATGAATGAAGGCTATTCAAAGGTATGTTTCCCACTCTGGTGGTAATTTACTCCGTGAAAATAAAACTTCCCAAGTGTGGGAGAAGCATAGTTCAGTCTTGCATATTCAGCGTGTGAAAAATAACTGGATGTAGAGACACATAAAGAGGCAGAAAAGCCACACATGGGTTTGCAGATGTTTTGCCACATCAGTGAGATTTGCATACTGTTCCTGGCATTGCCATTTAACTTGGTATGTGATTTGGGGAAAATCATCTTCCCATTCTATGCTCTGGCTTATCTGTTTTCACTAGAGGCTATGGCCACCCTCTGAAATCTCACTCTACTCTTCTGTAGAGAAGTTGGCTTTTGTTTCAAGATAAGCTTTGTAGTATTTTTTCCAGTATATATGCAGGAGGTGCTGGGAAAAGGGCTGTATTTTGTAGTTTCAGGACATAGTTTGAGTATCCTGGGTTTTATTAGATTCTCAATCTCAGACTTAAACCCAAAATGAGGAACTAAGGGTTTAACATTTAGAGTTTTAGCTCATGGTATAGGATGAGTTGGAGCACCAAACAAGCTTTTCAGATATGGAGGTAAACCTGAGAAAATAGAAGAGTCAGGCATGGAATTGCAAAGGCTGTTTCTTGGAAGCAGCCTGACTCTCAGCACAATGGCTTGTGTCATGCTGCTAAGAAACAGCATCTCAGGGTGTGAAATGGAGCTCGAGTATACAGGAAGACCTTAGATGGATTTCACCTTGAGTATGGGATCTGCTTTCATGGTGATATTCGGGTGTGTGGCAGTTATAGAATGAGAGGGTTATGGGCATGTGATAATTTAGGCCGTTATTTACTGATATGTTCACCTTCCTTTGTGCAAATTAACCTTAAAGGGAGACCATATAATCATGTTAGCAATTGCTTTAGCTAAGAGAAGTAATAATGTTAATCCCTAATAGTGTTCAACAGTTCTTGTGAGAAATTCCAGTTCTGGGGCTAAAACTTCCCTGCATATACCAGCATTTATTTATTTTTGGCTT
Source organism: Bombycilla garrulus (assembly GCA_013400315.1). Lineage (NCBI taxonomy): Eukaryota > Metazoa > Chordata > Aves > Passeriformes > Bombycillidae > Bombycilla > Bombycilla garrulus. The sequence goes on along the minus strand of VXBU01017828.1, from coordinate 60,661 downwards.
TTCTGAGAATAGAAGGTTTCAGCCACACTTCGGTAATGAGAGAAGAATGAAATGAGATTTTCTTTGTCCCCAGAAATGTTGGTTTTAAACATCCTTTGAGCTGAGTGGATGGAGTTGTAAAATCGGGATGTGACAGTGATGCTCCAGAATTCTCCAGGGGCCTTGGAGCTTGACTTCATGGTTTCATGCAGTTTTTTTGTGGCTGATACAGAGCCGATGAAGCAGACTTTTCCAGTTCATGTTTTCTGAAGCACACAGCTAAGGAAAGATTGACTACAGAAGCATCTGCAGCTAATTTAGCAGCATAATCCAATGAAGGATATTGCTGCAAATTGCTACAGAGAACAGGCATGGTTGGTGGCCAGGCCAGAGAACAATCTTCTTTGTGGCTGTCAGAATCAAGGTGCCTCAGTCTCTTGTGCTCGTATGTAAACTGAAGGAGAGGCAGCACTTTTCTAGAGTTTTCCAGTGGTCTGAAATGGCAGATAATTTACCAACAGTGAGGTGTTGTTTCTCCTTCCTCTTTTTCTTGGTCACCCCCAGGAAGCTTTTTGATCTGGGAAAGGTAATTAGTGGAGCAGAGTATTTTGCCAACCGCATTTAATGTTGGAATGACAGCCGAATCCTCAGTGCTTTCCTCAAGCACCTCACACACAGCCCAACTGGGCAATTGAAGATGGTTTATTGGTAAAAGTTGTGTCCAAACTGGGGAGGAGAGTGCAGAGAGTAGCTGATGTCTGAGGAGAAATGTGAAGGTTGTTTTTTGTTTTAATTTTGTTCTTAAGCTCTTTCCAAGAAAAGACCTGGCTTCCATTGCTGCTCTGATTTTTCTTCTTACCTCATTCCTTCCCTTCTGCTGGCCTATGTTTGAGTGATGGGATATGACCCCTCTTGCATTATTCCTGTCTCATTTCACAGTTCTCATATGTCTCTCTATTTCCTTCCTAATTTTTGTCATGATGTTTAAAAAAACCCAAAATTCTTTGATGGCACCACATGGGCAGAAAAATGTCTGGAGGATCATGTCATTCAGTCTACACAATGCTTGGATCTCAGCCATTCTCTGAGTTCATTGCTTACATGACCTCCAAATATTTATTTTTGAAAAGGGTTTATAAATTGCTACGGTTGATTAAAAGACTCCTGAAAAATGTGACTTTAGTTTCTAAACACATACAGAATGTTGGTTGGTTTTAACAAAACAAGACAACAAAAAAGCAAACTACTTGAGTTTTATGTGAAGTATCAGATCTGTGCAAACCTATATGTTGTTTTATTCTTTAAATCTGGTGGGTAGAAGCTGAACAACCAATATGTATTCAGAAAGACCATAACCTTGTCAGCAACTCTGAACTCATATATCAATATTTCTAACATGAGATGTGACCATAATTTTCTTTCAACTGCCACATTTTGGGGGGGGTATTTTCTTTTGGTTTTTAGTGTATTCCCCTTGTGCTTTTGCTTGGACAAGTACTGTGTCTTACATGATAAAAATCTAGCTCTCCTACTAGTGTATATTTAAATCGCTTTGTTCTGTATAAACAAGCAGATCTTGGCTCCAACTTTGCATATAGTATGTGAGACACGGGATTCTTAAGACCTCTGGTTAATTGGAAATCAGTTAATGGGAACTAATTGTCATTGCCTTGTGACAAAGGCTCTGAGAAAGTATCTTAATAGAAATACACAGGTGACTCTAAGGGTCAGACCCAAGTATGCGTGGGGGAAGCCTATAGGCCACAGCTAATTGTTGAGATGTAAGTGCTTATCCAGCCTTTCTTTGTTGCAACGATAAACACCTTTATGCATATTTGCCAGGTAAATATGTGTGAGTAGGTTTGCCTTGTGGAATTTGAGTATGGACATATAATACATTTCAATTTTCTACTTGGAAGTCTTTATTTTTTCAAGTACTTCATACCAGGGCTTATGCTACAAAAGTTATCAGCCTACTCCAAGAGACATAAAGAGCCCTGTCAAACACAGTTTATGACAGATCTTTATTTGCCACGGCTGAAGTTATTGTGGCAAGTGTGGCAACGTAAAAGGTTTAATATTTGAAGAGGTAAATGGCTCAATCTGCTAATCTTGCTTTCTGAACAGTATTTTAGAGTACAGATGACTTGCTTTGCCAAAATCAAGCTTTAGGAAAAGTAAATTTGACATCTTGTTTTGATGGTGTAAGTGGGTGAGGGTAATAATATTCAACCAGAGTGTTTCATTATAATTACCAATTTAAAAAATAAAATAACACTTGAGAAGACATTATTACACTAACGTGATCCAAATCCAGCTTTCACTGGAGAGCCCAACTGTGTAAAATGAACACAATTTTTGAAGTTAATACTCCTTTTACCACATGGTGCCTCCACACACAACGGCAATAACATCTGTATAATGGGGCATTTCTATTGCTTTAATCACCACTTGCTTCACTCTTACTGGTCATTAGTTCTATAGATTAGTGACTCAAATGTGGATTTACTAGTGCTGTAAACCTGTGGAAAACAGTGGGTCAAATTAGTGTCTTTTTCGTAACAACAACTGATCTGGTTTTATTAGACTGCTTGTGAGCCATTTCAGGTTGCTTTCATCACTTGATTGTAACCATCTGAATTGTAGAAAACTCTTGCACGTGCTAGGAAAATCTCAGTTCCTGATCTAGGGGGATCAAAAACTGTTTGGAAATCACTTTTTACCCCAGAGGGAAATGTTTCTGTTTTAAAAATAGTGCTTCTTCACATGTAATGTTGACACAGTAGAGACCCCTGAGCTCCTTGAGAAGATAAGATATGCAAGATATGTGTGTGTTCATAAACCAACTTACTCGTGGACTGCAGCCTGAAATGCAGAACTGGTCAAAGAAACAAGTTTCTGATGCAAAATTATCTACAGTAGTAAGTGCTCTTTGGATTTTAAGGAGTTAATCTACCTGTGAAGCCATGTTTTTGTAATGCACCAGTCTGTGCCATGTGTATGCAACCATGAGAACATGTCTGAAATGGTTAGAGACTTCAAATGCTCGACAAGCCAGTAAAAATCCATTTCTTCCCTCTTTTTGTGTAATTTTCCATCAAGTTCATTAGGGTCATTTCTAAGAAGGGCTGATGAATATGAATCTTACCTGCTGCCACTTATAAACTGGTTCTTAAGTTCAAGGTTAGATGTTGTTTCTCAATTTGGTTGTCTTTCAGTAGCAATGAACTATTTTATTTACATTAGCAACTGTGTGGTATCTCTTCTAATGCTCCACAGCTGATGAAAAGAACCATAGCAATGGTTGAACCTCGGGATGAAGAGAATGAAGGACTTAGAGGTACATTTTAAGGAATTGTTGAGTACAGTAGTTTTCTTTAGTGTCTATTCCTGTGCTCTGAGAGATGTGCTGTCCTGTCTTCCACTGGTTGCAAAATCTGGGCGTCTCCTTCTGTTGGTCTGGTAAAGACAGTCCTTGCATAACCCATCCAAAGAAACCTCAAATGGATGGGCTTTTGGGGGCAGGTCCTTATGAGAAAGAAAGTGGCACAGTCGTTTTGTAAGCAGAAGATAAAGAAAGGAGTGTGTTGCTCCTGGACGTGCAGAGCCATGGAGTGGCATATGAATGCCAGGCAGTTGTTGTGATAGCACACAGGGAAAAAGAGAGGGGAAGGATTCTGAATCCTTATGAAATATTTCTTCTTGATACATGCAGGGATTCAATTTCCTTGTGCTGAGCTGGAGACAGCTGGTATTCCTCCAGACACTGAGGAAGCTGGGCGTCAGCACTGTCTGTTTCAGATAAGATTAATAATGTATGTATAGATTCATGGGGAATGGAGCCTAATCTGCTGGGATGCCACGGCAAGCACTCCTAGTGAGGAGGAGCAGCTGCCTGCCTTGGGCCTCCCGAGAGCAACGAGAGGAACTATCTGAGACAGATTGGGATTGACTCCTGTTTGTTCGGCAGGCGAGCTGCTCACACCTTGTGGCAGACCATGTTGAATGCAGCACAGATCTATGGATGTGTGATCATGTCCAGTTCCTGGCTCTGTATACTTCAAAACTGTCTTAGAAAAATGACCCCACAACGGAACACAAGAACACAGCAGAAGGAACTTTTTTTCATCCCTGTATAGCAGAATACAAGTGAGCTGAGTGCAGTACATGCTAACACAAGTCTTGACCAGAACAATCCAGTTTTTTGAATTAAAATCTGCAGTGACTTCTGCTTCCCACTTTCAATTTAGAAGTTGAGAATTGTTTGATCTCGTGAATGCTTTCTGTGTTGTACACAGGTGGGACGCTTTTGACCTATCTCTTTTACACTTTTTTTTTGTCAGCCAGAGTATTGTTCAGAGCCATGGAGTGATGGAGCTTTGTAGGCTCAAGCTCTTTTGGGCTCCCTTCTGAGGTCCTGGCTATGATCTGCCCAAGCTTGCAGTTTTGAAGCAGTCTTTAGGGTCAGCCCAAGGTGAAGTGCACCATGTTATTTACCTTTCCACATCCTTGGATGCAATTAAAAGATATGGCATGAGTGAAGAATAGAAAATTAGGAGGGGAATTCTAGATCACTTGAGGCTGCAGCACGTAAGTGCTGGTACTTTCACACATATCTGGTTCTGGGTTCCCAGTCCTGGTGCTTAACCTGAGGCAGGGAGAGCAATAGCATCTGTTCCTTTCCTGGTGGCTTGGACACGGTAAGTGGTGATGTACCCAGTGGGTGTTAAATACATCACTCAAGCTCTTCTGAAACCTGAACTAAATACTCAGTTGGTTGTCCAGTGTGAAAAAAGAAAAAGGAATTAAAATGACTGAGATTTGCAAATCTGTGCAGAGACTGCCTCTCCAAATAAAAAAGTCAGGTTTTGTGCCCTGTTCTGTAACAATTTTATGCTTTTTCCTTTTTGAGGTGTGCAGTGCAAGCTCTTCAAGCATTGGTTTTACAAGCAATTACTGCTAAGCATGAATGACTGGTTTCCAGCCTGGAATAACTTTACATGCTCCAGATAATGCTATTGTCTTTACCCAATTCTGTGATTATTTACTGTAACAAATTATTACTGCAACTGTTGGGTTAATGACAACTGTAAAACAGAATATCTGTGGTACTATTGGGTTACAGAAGCAAACAGAAAGCAATGATCTAGATGCCTTGCTAGAGATGTGAGCATAGGTCTGTACCTCTCCTGTTGTCAAATGAAATCCATTATCATTTTCTTAAATCAGATTTACTTCATTGCTCCTGCACAGAAGTGAGATGTGCTTTTTTATCCTGCACAGAACAGTTTCATCCTGGAAAACGAATCTAATTCATACTTTATTTTAATTGGGTTGGGTTTTGTCAGCTTTATGGATGCACTGGGGTAAGGGACATGTGAATTTCCTTCTTTTTCTTTCCCGCACCCTCTTCAGTACCTGTCTTTTGAAAGATTTAGGTAACAACAGCGAACAGCTGGCAGAGTTGGGCTGCATTTGGCCTGGTGGTGTAGCAGGGAGGGACTTGGTACCCCCTCACAGGGGTAGGAGCTGCCAGGAGCAAGTGTGTTTCCAGCCCTGTGTGACCGTGCCTCTAGCAGGGACCAAGGAACTATGACTGCCCAGACCCTGAGCAGGGCGTGCAGCAGCTCACCCTGCTGAGAAGGGGAGAGGGTTGGATTCCCCAGAAAATGAAACATTTTCTACATGACAACAAAGAGAAATGTTCTGGCTGAGAATTAGAGCTCCGCATCTCTTGCCCTCATTCCCTTCTTTCCTGCCACCCCTGCCACTGGCTTCAGGGGTGTGTGCTGGCTGCCCTTCTCTTGGGTTTAGCTCTTTCTCCTTGAATACTGTCTTTAGGGGTTTTCCTGGCCGTTTCACATTGTCTGGATCTTTTTCTGGCTTTTACTTCCCTCTTGGAGGAAGATTTGGTATCTGGGAGTGCTGCTGGATGGAACAGTATGCAGCCACCTCTGCAGGTCACATTTAACTGATACTGAGGACTGCAGTGTCTGAGTAGAAGCAGGGAGAGTACTGGGCAGTTTAATGTTTTCATTTCCATACAGTAGCAAATCACTGGTGAATTCATGATGCAGAGGAAAATTTATGTACTTTCTGAATTTAAATATATAAATGACATCATCTTATGGGTCTTATGATGCATTAGCTCAAAACTTGCTTATTTTGGGATCTGGTTCTTCATTTGCTGTGCATTTCTATGCATGTTTTGTCTGACTTTAGGCATGATTCCCTTAAGCCTGGATTGTACAGAAAATGTTTATGACCCTGCACCACACGGTGAACCCTGAACATCCTGCTTTTATCTTGTCATGTTATCTCATATTATTATGCTAGTTCACTGGGCTTTTTAACCAAATGCTACTGTGGCTCATCTTTATTATTAATAGAGACATGGTTTGAATTAAAATTATTCATCAATACAAAAAAACCCCTTCTTTTGTAATTAGGAATATCTTTGTGCTTTTAGTTAATACAAGTATTGAAGAGGTATTTGGTTTCTGTTGCTATATTTGGCATTCCACAACCACATAATTTTAGTGATATATAGTTGAAATGTCTTTTGAAAGCCTCTGTAGTAAAAATAGAAAAATTAGATTACCTCTGAGACTTAAAAGAACTGTTGAAGAATTTATTAGAGCAATGTTAAAGTATGCTGTAAAATGAGTCATGTTAGTCTCCAAAATTGATCTGGGATATCTGGGGATTCAGAGTGCTGTACTACTCAGATTAATTAAAATGTAGTCAGCTGAAACCTTCACTATAATCAAAATTGCTCCCCAGGGTTGTACCTTCACTACAGTCCTGGTGTAGCCTTCCAGTCCTGACCATTGCTGAGTTAAGTAGTTCCGTTTAAAACAAAAACAAAAGGATAAAATGACCATGGCAGTACTTAATATATTGCTTGGGATGTTTTATTGCTATGCTGGGCTCTGTTTGATATCATTAATTGTATATAGCCATTCTTTACGTTCACAAAGACAAACAGCGAGAGACAAAGTATCTCTGATGTGAGGGTTATGGTTATGCTGTTTCCCATATTGTAAGACATGGGATATTTTACAATTGCTGTTTTCTGTGACTTTGGCTAAGGTACTGATCTCCCTCTGCAGATATGCTGCCTATCTCATCCCTGCTGTGCTGTGGGTAGTGTTCTGCTACACAGGGGTTTCCTTATCGGCAGTCCTGCAGTAAGTCAACAAGGTGGAGACTGCATTTCCCAGCAGGATCTCAAAGGAAGAGCTCACATCATGTGAATTCATACAGGATACCAGAGGACATCTGCCTTACGAGGCTGTCTCCAGAGTTCAGGCTTCAGGACCTAGATAAAGCACTGCTTCTGTGTCTCCCACCCCATGTATATTCTGGCCCCAGCTTTGCAGAGTCTGTCAGCAGTTTGTCCTTGAGCTGGATGCAGTAGTGAAACGCTCTGGATAAGGCTAACCCTTATCTTTCTCTCGTGTGGTGTCAGGGCACTCTCCCAGAAGCCGCTGAATAGCAAAGACATGACAAAGAAGCCTTTGATTGTAGCTGTCAATACTGGAACCTGGAGATTGTAACTCAGACTCAAAATGCATCCTACTGAGTTGTGGCTCTGATAGAGCAAGCCCCAAGTTTATTCTTCATATTAGTGATCTGAATGCAACTGTTTTGGATTCTCAAAAATACTTTTAAAAGCACTTATGCTTTTTCAAGGGTTAAAGGAATGGATTTCATGTCCTTTCTGTCAGAATATAACAAACAACTATTATATTCTCCTATAGCAATTCCAGAATCCCATAAAAATTTACATCCAACAAACCCCATTAAGGGATATTTCTACATATCTTTTTTTTTCTGCAATAAGACAAACTGAGGTGGAAGAAATGCTAGTGGTTTGCTAGAGGCTAAGCAGTCCCTCTCAGTGCATCAATGCATACTCCCAGTCTCTTTAGTGTAACAAAGCACATACGTGCACCTGACTTCCATCCAAATAAATCCTCTAGAACTCCCTCCTCTGACCACGTGCACTGGGCATTTACACAAAGGAAACATAGATCATCCATGTAGTGCTTCATCAACAATTGTAAAATAGAATATTGACTGCTTAGTACATACCATAGCTTTGCACTTTTTTAATAATAAAAATGTCTTCAGTGTTAACAGCTCTATTTAAGTGAGGAAAGGACAGTAGGGAGGAGTGTAGCTGTGCCTTCTGCAGTGATCACTCCATACTCAGCACTGTTTGATGAACCCCGGCATGTCTTCGTTTTGTTTCAGTGTCATGGAACAAACTTGATGGGAAACCTGCCTTGTATGTTTATGACAGAGAAGTTTGAAATGGAGGAATATTCAGAGTCCCAAAGTGATATGTGAAATTCTTTGCCCACGTAACGATACCAGGAGCCAGTCTCTGGGAAGACTCAGTAAACCTATAGTCGGACTACATGCTGTCCACCTCAGACAACTACAAGTCAGATGAAAGTTGGTGTGAGGGGGAACAAAGGTTCTGTTTTCTCCCTTCAAGAGCTTCAAGTTGCAAAAAAGGTCATGTAATTTCAACCTCTTGGTGTCTATTGTCTGTGTTGAGAAACTCCATCACAGCCTGGTTGTCTCTCTCTCTAAGTGGGTTGATGCTGGTGAGTGGGTGAACACACAGCAGGGAACGTGCAGCCCCTTGGCTTGGCTGAGTGAGAGGAACTGCACGGCAACAGCAGGAGCTCGAGCACACGAGCCCTGACACATCATCTCAACCCTTCATTTTTCTCATATACTGACAAGCTCATCCTGGTCTCACTTTCTTCCCAAGTGGGATTTCCTTGCTGTCCCCCTCTTTTAGGCAGGTGTTGGGAGACGTGACATATATCAAGTTGTACTGGGTGACATCTCTCAGTGCTGTGTTAGCAGAAGAAAATGCAGCGACAGGAAGAGTGGCTGCTGTTAATTTGCTATTTAAATTGAGTGTTCTTAGAAGACAGACAGGATGGTGTCAAATGCCTGTTTTTACTGTATTTTGTACATGATTTTTAAATAGTTTATTTAGGGAGAGTGTCTAAATTATTTGACATCCATTTAGAAATATTTTTTTGTCCTTCATTCTTATATTCACTGAGGCTAAAATACAACCATGTTGTAAATACTGGTTTTTATTTTTTTGCAATGTTATTTGTGCAAGGGATTGGACTCTGTTCTCCTGTTGAAGTGAATGCTGCAGATCAGATCGGTATACTAAAAAGCTCATTATGAGTGAAAAGTGAGAAAGTTCAGGATTTCTTCTAACAGGACTATGTTTCATTTTATGTAAAATTGTAATTTTTTGCAGCTGTCTGTATGCATTTTGACTCTATGGTGTTTGAGACAGAAGACCTCAAGTGTTGTTGGATTACTTTCTGTGGCATTTTAGCATCAGCAGTGGTCACTCTGAATTTCCTGCAATTGAAAGAACTTAGGCTTATGTAATGGAAGATAAGAAGTTGGTGTCAGTTTTATATGATCCCAGTTTTAACTGTTTCTTCCTGCATAGCTTAATGCCACACTGTATAGGTGGGATTGTCACTGGAAATCGTTTTAAAGTTGACAGCCTACAATGGGTTGTATACCCATCCTGAATAATCACCAAAGTAAGGACTGAGAGCCAGAAAATTGTACTGAGTGGGACCACAAAGTTGTCTGGGCAAGAGGTGGGGCACTGGGTGGCGGTGAAAAGTGGGGTACAGCAGATTGTGGTCTGCCTGGAGTTTTCCTGAGTTTAGAGCTGGCACTTGCAGCTGCCAAGCAGTGTGGCACTGCAGGCCTGATAAGTACCTCACTGTTCCAGTGGATTTCTTGTCCTGTGCCTTAGTGTGCTGAGTTGTGAGCATGAAGATTTATTGTGCTTTGAGTAGACAACAGTCCATTTGCCACAGTCAGAAGTAATATTCTGTAATGCAAACATGCACACCAGTGTTGGAGATCTTTCTGTCGGTCCCAACATTTGTACTAGACTGAAAGAAAATGCAGATCATGGATCTGTTCCTCTCCTCAGGGCAGACTGTTTTCTGCAATGAGATATCACTCTACCAGCAGGGCACCCTATGGAAAAGTTGTGCTGTTGGGTTTTTTCCTGTCTATTTTTGAGAGATGGATTTCTAAAAGCAGGTGTCAGGCAAAGATTGGGGTTATGTGCCTGGTTGTGAGTATGAACTTTGATTTCTTTCCTCGTCCTTCTTACAAGTAAGTCTCAGGGGAAAGTACTGTTTAGCAGAATCACCATAATTATTTAATTAACACTTTGCTTATAGCTGTGGAATTTTCCTGTGCCTATAACTATCTCTCTTTCCTATACAGCATATATTGGTATATCATCGTCCATCCCTTCCTGGGAATTATATTCAGAAGTTGTGGCAATAGTCACTAAAGCTTTTGAAAGAAAATGTCGGTGTAGGATTTGAGGCAGAGCTTCTTCAGCAGTTGTAGCCCCCTGCTTTCATACCAAATTCTGTTCCTCCCTTATGCAGCTATACACAGAGAGCTGTGCCCAAGTACTCACACACTGACTCCGAGTGCCACCTTTACCCTTCTGACACTCTTCCAGGCCCCTTTTGGGTGTCCCTGCCTCGACGCCAGCTGCAGCACCAGCTGTGCATTGATGGTGGTGGATAGAGGTGAGTTTTGGGTCCTGCAGGTTGACTGCAGAGCCCCGTAGCATTGGTGCTGTGGCACCTGGCAGGACCTCTTGCTAAAGGTCCTTGTTTCAGTAGGAGTTGAGGTATGCTTTGACTCTCCGCAAAATCCCAGCTGGTTTCTGCCTGTCCAGCTTGGCAGGGAGGGAGAAAAATCCTAGGGTTGTTTGTTGTTTGGTGGCACCAGAAGAAAATCCCCAAGGCAGAATGCAAATGCAGTGAGTAGAGCAGGGATCTGAGCTGGTGGGATTTACCCCTGGTGCTGTTTGGATTTACTCATCTGGCTCGGGCCCTGCTTACACCTGTCAGCAAAGGGGGGCAGTGCCAAGGCAAGGAGTGAGTGAATGTCCTCTTGGAGCTTTGCCTGGCCAGCTGGCATGCATCATCAGCCAAGCTTTCCCTTCCTCCTCCTCCACAGCCTTGGACATGTCATTCAGTATGTATGGCCATGCCCTCCCAGAACAGAGAAGGAAGGTGGATTTCAGCCCTATCAGCCCCTCTAGCAGAAATGAAGGGTTTCATTCTTTCTTTCTTACATGAGAGGAGAAAAACATGAATTTCCTTCTTTTAATTTATTTTTTAAAAGTTTTTTGCACTTCCATGGTGGTCTCCATTAGAATGGACATATCATGCCCTTTGCAGTCCACACGTTAGCAAGACAAAGCTAGCTGATGGTGCTGGAAATTTTTAGTGGAGTTTTATAAGGCCAGAATAGGAAGGGGAAGAAGCCACCAAGTAGGATTGGCCCCAGAAAGAGTTTAGAAGCAGACTGACGTTTGTCTGCCTTTAGAATATGAGGCCTGTTCACTCAGATGTGCTTCTTTCTAGCTTCTTCTGGTAATGCCATGCTCATATTCATCCTCGTACTGCCATTTTCCAAGGCTGTCATCCTGTCATCCCTATGTCAACAAACCTCCCACCAGTCTGGGTGACAGACACATTCTAGGCTCAGCTCCTGTGGGGAGGCTGTGATGACCCTTCCTTCAAAACAAGGCAGTCCCTGTCTGCCACTGTGACCACAGTGCTCCTGTCCATCTGCCAGGGGGCTTTTTGGGAACACTACATCAGTAAGCTCAGTCACATCACTGCTGCTTTTTTTTTTAAGCCAGCCCTACATCCCTGATGTCTTTAATATTGATGGGGGAGTAAGTAATATTTTCCCACGTGCAAATGAAGAATAGTACCACAAAGTGTCACAAAAACTGATTCATTAAGCAATAACTTTAGGCAAAACCTTAACATTTAAAATTTATAAATATGTATTTTTCCCCTTTTCTATCTTTTAAAATTCCTGTTTATAAAAAAATGTTCAGATCTAAGACTGCACTAGATGCTGTTATACTGTGACATCTTTTACTTGCTGATAAATTTGATAAATGCATTTGCAGTACTTCAGTAACCCTCCTTTAACAGTCTCTTCTTCAAGTTCTCGCAGTATAAACCTTCTGGATGAATCTGAGTTATCACATGCAATACAGCCCAAGTTGGCTCCATGGCATGCTACCATAATTTTCATTTGTTAAAGAGTCTTAGGACTGCTAGGAAGGCACTTTGTGTGAAATGTATGGTGTTTAGTACTTCTGTCAAATAAGCTTAACAGTCAAGACTCCAAGCATAAATTACTAAGCAAATTCAGAAGCAAAGGATGAGAAGATCTTATACATAGTTGAGAGTAAGCAAAATGAGAAGTTTTTTCAGCAGATAAGACTTCTGCCAGCTGAGCATGCTTTACAGCCTGATGCCTGGCATTGTTGAACCAGCCTCTGTATTAAGAAAAGACAACCTGAAATAAGTACAGGAATTCACCCAGTCACCTTAACTGAACTCACAGTGACTTGGTGACCTCTCTTGCTCTTTGCTTACTTTTAATCCAGAATCCATCTGCCTCTCTTCAGTTGCTTCTGCTGAGGCTTTGCTGTCCCATCAGTGTTTGGACCTTTGGATCAAGTGGACCTTCTTACCCAGTTTTTTCATGTTACCATTCCTGTGGTCTTGCTGTGGTCATGTTGCACTAGAAAGTGTGTGTGTGTGCCAATGCTAAATCCATGGCTCCAGAGTGTCTTTACATGACAACATTCTCCTCCTGTTGGATCCACACTACAGTATCACGATGCCCATGTGACCTGAAATGTGTTAGGATCTCCTTACAGACAGGTATGCAATGATGTATTCTGTCCAGAGTTTATTTTCCTTAAGAATCACAATAGTTTAAAATGGTACTGAGGAAGATTGTTGAGCCATATGTGTTTTTAAAAAGAGAAGCAATGCTGAACCAATGTATAGCATACATGTGCAAAGGAAACCAAATACAACATGATCTGTAATTCTGCCTATACTCTGGAGCTGAGCAGCTTCTTTGGAACTATAAAGGGATTTGAGCACGTGTTGGGTTTTTTTGGGGTTTTTTTTGTTACTTATATCTGTGCTATTTGCAGCATTTGTCTATATCGCAAACTTGCTTCCATGCTTGATCATATTGTGCAAAATGATGTGCCTAAAACATCACTCAGCACATCTAAATGCATGCCTGTATATGTAATCAATGCATATAGCCACGCATTTGGGCTTCTCTCATTTTCAGAATGATACAGTCTACTGGCACTGCTGTGTGCTTTTTACAGTAATTTAAGCAGGTAAAAAACACATAGTGTATATTCTATTGCACATGCTGATACCCTTTTATTTTCCCATTTTTTATAGACAGTGATAATTTATATTTTTACATGAAGAATTTCATTATCCAAAAATACCCTTAATGCTGACATGCAGAACTGTTGTAGCAGAAGAAGCATGTCTGATCCAAATCATCAATTGCTCTGTAATTACAATGACAACACAAAAATGAAATAGCCTTACCTTAGCTCAGGAGAGTCTTTTTGCTCTATCCCAGGCAGTTTCCTCTCCTTATTGAACTGAAAAGGGAAAATCCACTTAAATAAAGAAAGATAAAGACTAGAAGAGTGAGGGATTTAAGGAGTTCCAATCTGAACTGCCGATCCACTTGTTTTTAGCAAATTGCAAAAAACCTCGATCCAGCAGTAGCTCAGAGGGACTTTCCTATCCTCGTGTGTTCTGTGGGCTGAGAATCTGCAAGAATAAACCTGAGACGGTGCTGCAAGAGAGAGACAGCGGGGGGGACCTTGGCACGGAGTTGGACCAAACTCTAAATATAGCCCAACCCACTTTCTGTGCAATTCTTTTCATACTCTGAAGGCAGATGACCTTGTCAGAAAACTGACCTCCTGGTATGTCCCCCTCTTAGCAGAGAGGATCTAAAGGAACAGGACTGCAGCATAAAGGAACAGAAGAGCAATCCACCATCTGCTGGCAGCAAATGAATTTAGGTATGAGCTCTTATTTTCCTGGTAGTTAGAACTGATTGATTCATAATGTATATTATTGGATCATTTAAACAAATGAGCTGCATGTCAATTCACAAAAGGTCTGTGCAGATGAGAGATTGCATTGTAATTGTTAGCTGTAAATAGAGAACACTGACATAGATGGCAAGCCCAGTGCATTTCCTCCTCTCAAAAACCTTAATGCATCAAAATGTGCAGTGTTGCCCTAAATGCTTCTGACTATAAAAAATTATCCCTCCTTTCACTTGCTCTTGTAGTAAGTAGGACTTTTTGGAAATGTGAATTAAATCCACAAATGTGTATTCTAGTACCGTATATATTTGAGATGCTAGGATAGCTTAAAAGGGGATGAGAACCTGCAATATCAGAGATCAAACTGCAGAAAAAAAGTGAATTATATGCAGAGAAGGAGGAAGCAAAGAATAGGAGGCACAGAAGCATAACCCTCGTGCCTTAGATAGGGGACTGGTTTTCAACAGATGTTTTATAATCTGGGGAATTTGCCACTCTAACTCTGTGTGGCAATATGTCAGGGTATTTTGTTCTTAGCGTGAAGAAGAGTTTAACTTGATATGAGTCAACCTGATACTCTGTCAAATGGAGACCTGATACTTCTATGTCATATGAAAGCTTCTAAATAAAAAAAAGCTGCAGAAATCAGAGCAGCTCAAAATGTCAGCTCTCGTGTGTAAAGATGGGTAGGAGAGTTAGGATAAAAGACTGTTTGCAGTGTTGTTCTTCCGTGGGATATGTTATTTGGTGGTGACAACTATCTGAGTGTATGCTACATTCTATGCATGCATGCAGTTTTCCACATTCAGAGAAAACCTGAGAAAAATCAGGGCTGTATGATAACGGCATACTATAGATGTGTGCGTCAGCAAAATATCCATGAGCCAAGAAGGTTGGAATGCTATCAGTAGTCAATAAAGTAGCATTATGTCTCTGTGAACGATAATTTGTGCTGTTAAATTTTTGTGAAGTGTGCTATATATCCTTTTTAATTGCAGCCTACTATTTTTGGCAAGTTCCACTGAGTAATTTTATCATGATCTATAGGCTTGAAGTGTGCAGGATCAGCCAGACTCTCTGTGTTACCCTCACAGCAAAAACTGCAGCTGTGAGGCACAGCTGCTTCCCAATAGAGAGTAAAAAAGCAGAAATCACTGGCAGTATTAAGGGAGACATCACATCTGGGACCATGCTACATTCCTGGCTAAAACTTGCTCATAGTCAGACCTAGGCTAGGCCCCACCCATTAAGTAGTTTTGTGGATTTATCAAAGTTCATCTTTCCTCCCAGTTTACCTATTTCTTCCCCATTAACATGAATAAATGTTTGTCAGAAGTTACTATTATAACAAATGAAGAATGCTGGTGTTTGATTTTGAAGAGAAAATGTGAAATTCTGAGTGTCCAGGTCACCAACATCACTAAACATGGATAGCATTGTGCTGTCTGTGCTCCAGGGTGGTACCCTCATGAAAGCCTCACCAACCCTGCCAGTTCCAGCTCCACAGTGCCACTGCCTATTCTACCCCTCTCTTTAGTGCCAGGATATTGAATTCACCACAGCTCCTTTCATTCACACCAGGAAGGTGATGAGGATAAAGGAGAGAATATGTACTCCTCCCCAGCATGAGCAGTATACTTTCCACCCTCTTTTTCACCAGCTTTTCACCCTCTGCACAAACAGCAGCTTCCATACATGACAGATGGGTAGTTCTTAGAAAAAGAAGGAGTCACAGTGTTTGGTGGGTCTTAAGGCACAGTCAGTCATACTTTGTTATGAGCAGGGCCGTGCACTTCTCCCATAGGAATATTGTGGAGAAGGAGTGATTCCTTGCTCATACAAATAATGCACTGGTTGGCTTTGAGCAGGGAGTTAATCTCTGGGGAGGCTTTTATAGAGTGGTGCTGTTCATGTGTACAGGGGTCTAAATGTGGCATCAC
This sequence comes from Bombycilla garrulus, assembly GCA_013400315.1. NCBI lineage: Eukaryota > Metazoa > Chordata > Aves > Passeriformes > Bombycillidae > Bombycilla > Bombycilla garrulus. The sequence goes on along the minus strand of VXBU01017828.1, from coordinate 44,728 downwards.
CAACCCCAGTGATGTAAACTTCCTGGAAGAAGAGGAAAAGGCTTTAAAAGTGGCTGTGTGTGTCCATCAAGATGGATGGAAAAGTGTTTTGTTTGACAGCTGTGTACACTCAAATTTTCTTTAGGTTTACTTTGATTTTTCTGTCTGTACCATGAAGAGGAAAACTCAGTAGAGAATCTGGCCCTAGTTTGTGCCCAGCTTTTCCTGAGCTCTTAACTTATTTTCCTTATGATTCTGGATGTTTTTTCTGCTTATTTGTTGACACTTTTTAACTGCCCAGCATTCTTTGGTAGCATTTGCTCTGGAATGAGTTGGATCTGACTTTTCCAGAGCCCAGGCAGTTTCCTCTTCCGGATCCCTGTGTTTGGGTTGAGACTTATTTCAAGCCAGGCTCGTGGGATTCTCCCTCAACACAGTTAAACATTCTGTAACTAGTATGTGTGAGCTGATTTTATTTTTAATTAACCCCAAATTCCTAGACATTTGTAGTTGTTTAAATATCCCATGGAGCATTTACACGGGGAGATTGTGAACCATAATGGCTCAGACAGTTTCTAGTGTGATCAAGTGTATCCTGGCTTGCCCTGTTCCTCTGCTTTTCAGAGTTGGATAGCATTGTCTTAGGAACATAAACTGTTGCTCAGGATTGCTGGCATCATTTGAGTGGTTTCTAGACTGACTGTATGTTGTGCAATGCGTGGCATCTATCAGGAAGAGAAGCTCTTTTTACAAGGTTAGCGTTTATAATGTGCATCCAGTACATTTGAAAATAGCCAAAACCCCGTGCTACTTAAACAAAACAGTATTCCAATTTCCCATATCTCTAGAAATATGCTTTTGAATTAAATTTGGAGCTGTAAGGAGATTATTGGAAGCTTCAGCGTGAAGGATAGCTTTTGAGAGAACAAAAGAAAAAGAGTAGACTTGAAGTGATTTGTGAATGTTATCTCAGCCTTCACTCATTGTATCATTGGTGAAGGGTACAAAGAACAGAACTAATTTGTACCCTGTGCTGAAGTCTCTGGTTGTTCTTCTTTGGCAAGCTCATAATGAAGAAATTAAATTGGATGGCAAACAGTAAAAGGATCTTCCATGTTCCTATCATGTCAAATCTTCACGTTTGTCCTTTGCTTACCATGGGTTTTAAAACTCCAGTGACTAAATGAATACTGAGCTCTCTCTGCTTACCTTGGTGATGCTGTTTTTCATTGTCCAAGGCATAAGCAGGATATCATATTCAACCTTTAACTAGCAGGGGAAAAAGTTATTCTTATTAGAAGGGCAGTGACCTACTACTTTTTACGTCTGATCAGTCACGTTTTGTGGCTTTTTTACCATCTTTCTATCTTGAGGGCAAAATATAACAATGAAAAAGTCAAATTATGAGTAGGGCAAGGTTGTAGCTATACTACAATCTGGGCCTAGCCTCAATCATATAAAATTTGTCCTCCTATGCTTACATGTATATGACAGAGGATTTCCTCTGCTCTTATTCTCTGACATGCCCTTTATTTTGTCTCTTTATTCACTCCCAGTCAGCAAGTCATATCAAGAATTAGTTTGGAAGGACATGTTTTAAATATTAAAGGAAAAGTGTTTAAAAAAGGGGAGATGCAGTTGTTAGAAATGAATTTTGGGAAATCCTTTGCAGATAGTTATGTGAGTGATAAAAAAACATTTTTTATCGTATCAGAGTATAGTGAAAATTAACTTGATATTATTCCATTAAGACCTATTCTTTTTTGATTGAACAGACAGTGATTTTAATTTAAATGATCCATCAGGGTAAAGAAGAGGAACCTAAACTGAATGTCCTGTCACGGGATTTATTGGACAAAAACAGTTGCTTGTGCTGGATATGCCTTTTGAACTGCCCCAGGAAAGGGTTTGCTTTTTTAGAAGAGTGTTGTCTTAGACTTTGTAGTGCAAGCTTTTGCCAGTCCTTAGGAGCTATTACAGGGAATTCCTACAGGTGGCTTGGCACAGGCTGGAGTATGAAGAAGTTTATGCTATCTGAATGTTAGCTAAGGGGACAGTTGAAGCTCGTTTGATTCTTCAATAGGGCTGTGTCTGTTTGTGCTGTGTCCCACACTGTCTGCCCCTCAGGTGTGCCTCACAAGCACACTTGGAAGCACCTTTTTTAAATACCTTGGGAGGTAAAGTGTGCAGTTTGAGGCATCCTCGCAGATACCAAAACTTGCTGTTGTGCTGGAATGTGCCTGTTTTGGGAAAAGACTCCTTAGCTTGTAGAGATTGGAAGGCAAAACTGCCCAGACCGTGGGGACTGGATGGTTTGGGAGGATGGAGCACTGGCACCATGTGTATTTCCTATGGAGGTTGTCTCAGCCCGAGCAGAGGCAGCTCTGTCCTCTGTTGCAGCAGGCTGATAAAGCCAGAGGAATGGTTTCTAACTGGTAATAACCTGCAACAGAGCTTCCTGTGCAGCTTTGTGCTTCCTAGTGACAGCAACCAGGTACCAGTACATTCAGTGTTTCCTCATTCTGAATGGTCAAAATACCCAAATATTTTAAGGCTTTATGAATGAAGGTACTTCATTTGATTCACATACCCATTTTGCAAAAGCTGAAGTGCAAAAATTGCCTAAGTTTTCCATTGAGCTTTAATATTATGTCTTTTGATACAATTAAATACTATTTTTTAATTTCTGGTAAGTGTATGTTCTTGTGTTGATTTCTATGACTAGATCTTTTCTTAGCAAATCCTTATTCAAGGAGCTAAGGAGATGTTTTGTTTGGGGATTTTTTTCTGTAAAGTGTCATCTAGATTTCTCAGTTGTGCCACTCACTGCACTTGATGCATGCCTGTGATGGGGAGAATTACTTATTTTTCTTGAGTTGCCAGGGGACTCCTTCTAATTTAGCCAGAGCAATCTGAGAAAAGAAAAGGGTGCTGACACTGTCATAGCTATTTTTAATGCAATGGTTATGTGGTGATCTTCCCAAGGACAGATTGCTTTTGTGTCTAACATTTTTATCTCATTTATTAGAAATTTCTTAAGTATTGCCATGATAAATAGCCAGCAACTGGTCCGAAGAGTTAATAATTAACCATATTAATAATAAAATTTGCATTCTTAGCCATTCCGTGGTCTGGAATGAGCTTGATAGCTATTGCTTGGCCAGTTGGCTTTACACCATGGGCTCCAGGGTATCTGAGCTATTATTAGGCTTCTCAACAGGAAAAATCAAAGCTGTCCACTGCCTACAGAGAGGGAATTTAGGGAGGATTGACCTGGTAGACATGAAAGAGATCCTCCTTTTGGGGTTCGCTGTGTTGGTGACGCACAGCTGAGTAATTTGGGACTTGTCCAGGAGATGGTTTGGAGGTTTGGACTGCTGTGAAATACCGAATTCTGTACCACCTTCTCCTACTTCTATGCAGAACCTTTCCCTTTTGTCAGGGAGGTATGTTAATCCTTTTTTCTTAGTTAACCAGCCCACCAGCCAGGCCTGTTGCCCTTAAAAGAGCTGATCTGTTGTTTGTGTGCTGGTGGGCAGCAAGCAGGACCCGCGGAGCCCCGTGTTCCCTGCTGCCTCGAGGAGAGGGACCCTAGGGTGGGTGTGTGGTGTGAAATACTGTCAGTGCCACTTTTAGCCCAGCCACTGTGGTCAGCACAACTCTGCTGGCAACAGGAGCCTCTCAGCTGAGCAAGGATGAACAGGGACTTGGGAGCCAATTTTGCTGACAGCTGTTACATTTTACAGAAATTTAACTGACCTTGTGCCGTGTGTACCTGATAGGACATGCAGTGAGAAAAGTTCCAAGTAGTGCATTGACCTTGAGTTTACTTAATCTGATTCGCTGAAGATTGGGGCCACTTTTTAATAGCAAAACTGAGAATAATAAGGAAGTCTCAGAATTTTTTTTTCTCTGACCTCATCTCTGCCCCTCTTCTCTCTTCCTCCCGAAGAAAAATGGCAGTTAAGAAATGCCTCAAGATGTGCCCGACACACTTGACATTTGAATTGACATAAAATATAGTTCAATCTACTGAATTTAAAGGTGGGAGCCCTGAGAATTAATGAGGCCCATGTTAATGAACACAGATCAGTACGATTTAATCAACCAGTAAATAAAAATACCGCTTAAAAATCAGCCTGAAATTAATCCATCATAGCACACCCAAACTGAATTATGCCCACTTACAGAATAATGACAAGCACATAATTTCCTCTAATATGTCTGAAACTAGAAAGAGAGCATAACAAATACAAAACCTGTTTCCATAGTGTGTTGAACTTTTTGTTAAAAATTAGGAAACAGAGGCTTTATTTAAATTCTAGTTTCAGATATGAGACAATTTTAGAACAGGCAGAGAAGGATGGAAATCAGAAAAGGGTAAAGGGGTAAATTTTGTACAAACTTTGTTCTCATGTAATTCTAGTTTAGTACTGATACATAACCTTGATGAAAGCATAAGGGAAAAAACAGGGATTTCTGACCCAGAGTGTGTCTGATTACAAGCAAATATATCAAATAAAAGTTGAAGGATTTTCCCTTATGGGCATGTAAAATGTGTTCCCTCCAAAATTTGTCACAGAGATTAATTTAGTGGTAAGAATTGAACTTGTCCTGTACTGGCCTCTGTAACTGGAAGCTTTTTGGACACCAAATAGATGCCGGATCTCACTTAGGTTCAAAACAAAACAAAACAAAAC